>OZ038477.1:7839454-7881954 GCA_964036315.1 Acanthosepion esculentum
TTCCCTTCCTCAGTTCGTGCTGTTTTCTTTCTGACAACCATCAATACGGTGTCATCTGCATATATTCCGATTGTGTCCACTGATAATAAATCCTGGTAGACTTCTAGTTCGCTTAGAATTACCTCGCTGTTAAGCTTGATTAAATCCATTTAGGGAGACATACTTGTCTAAGGCCGATTTATATCTTTCTGTACTTAGTCAGTTCATTTGTTGTCAGTGTGCAGGATATTTACATTTATATGTACATTCAAGGTTATTCTAACATCTTCCTAAAATAAATAAAGTTTTGTCGGGCCTTACAAATAACTTTGCTACCTCTGAAGTCTTTAATGAAACTACATCAGTTCTAGTCCCATTCCAGATCTAATTCTGATACGTGCTATTTTCATAAGGTTCCTCATTATAAGCTTGATTATAGGTCTCACTGCGCTGAATATCCGATGGAGCTCTATTCATTTGTCCCTGGCTTGTTAGGGAGCAATACGTAGTAACATCTATCAAGGTCTACGACAAGGGGACATATCGGAATTAAATCTGATACCCATCCTTTCTATATCTGTACACATTTCGTTGAGCCACTCCTCTTTTGTCTACCTGCATTTGTTTCTAATTTGTGTTTAACGTTCTATAATCTGTACCATTCCCTGTCATTGTTTGCCGTCTCTTTTTCATCATCTTCAGAATTACTTTGTCATTCATACTTTTTTTCTCTTGTCACGTTTTTTTTTTCATGATCTTTTTCACTGATATCACCAGAACGTCTCATAATGTGTTCCACTTTGAATTTTCAGTCTAATATAAATTATTATATTTGATTTTTACTCTGTCCGCATGCATCGGATATCTGTTCTTGCTCAGATTTCTCTCCAGTAAATGCTCTCCTTGCCCAGATAGAAGCAGCGGCAAGTTGTTAGATTCATGGTCCAAGTTAGACTATATGAATATTTGTGAGACTGTAATAGGCAAATGAAATGATTGATGTATTAGAGGTCGACTGAGTAATTGTTAGCAATTTTTAACAAGAGGAAAATCTCATAAAACGAAATAGATTTTAAATGAAGATAGATTGCTGGTGATGAACTTTGATGAACAAATTGTGAGCATTGATAAAAATCTAAATCTTGCTTTTTTACTTCCTGTTCCGAATATATTTATACAAAATTTTAATATGGTTTGAGTACGTCCTGTGAGTATCAAGCTTTGTATGAGGCTATAATCAACAAGTAGATCGTTGAGCGCATAGTATAAAACAACCCATACTCTTGAGCGACAAGCCATAAGGGTTTCGCTCAGCCCGATCCACTGCTGATGCTCTAACTAGGATTACTAACATAAATAGTGAGGCTCTTGACGACAAATACATCTCAAGTTCCATAGCATTAGATATATCCAAGGTCTTTGGCAAGGTATGACACAAAGGTTTGCTGCACACGCTTTACAGCTATGCAGTCACAGGAAGAGTTTTCTCAATTGTAAAGTACATCCTAAGAGATAGATCCCTGAAGGTATTTTTTAACGGCCAGGTCTCCGGGGACCTGGAAATCAATGCAGTGGTCACTTCCCTGATCAACCTTCGCTTATTTTATATAAAGGATTTGCCTAAGAATATATTCAGATCTTTTATGAATATCTATGCCAACGATGAGACGATATGATAATCAGAGTTTGGTGGGTGATCTTTCATCGGATATTTGATCGAACTTCTCGGTGGGTTGCGGGGTAAACTGATTATATTCAATGCCTCGAAAACCAAACTAGTTTCATTCCGTCATCGCATTTGGACTCTGAAATGCCACCAATTACAATGAATGGACTTCACCACGGGGAGGCTACGTGCGTTGAGAAACTGGTGGGCTTTAAACTTACCGCTGACTTCAAGTGGAACTCGTACATGCAATCCTCTACCTTTACAAGAGCCAGATCAGATCAAAAATGTTGTCATATTTGGGCGGGAGCTGTCAAAATCGTCTTTGTGGGTGGGAAATTATTTTCCACACTCCAACATCTCTCGCACAGGCGGAATGTGCCAAGCCTTTCACTGCTTTATGACTACTTGCATGGAAAGTGCTCGGACTAACTGCATTCCTTGGAAGCGCCATCATTACGGCTAGAGCCCGCCATGCCACTCACATTATAGAAACCACCGACATTCCCCCCGTATTTTATTGGTGAGAAGTAAGTTCACTGAGATTCTTCCCGCTAACCACTTCTCTGTAGAACCGACACCCAAGATGATGTTTTTTCGATCACTACAATCTTAATGCGTTCAAATATAGAGTTAGCCGTTATCTTCCCCAGATATCCGCATAAGCTGGCTCTTAGTGTAACCCTATAACTCGAGTGGTCCACGGGACGTGTACAGTGACACATACGTTAAAAAAGTACAAAAAAGAAAGAAAAAATAACTCTTTCCTCTTTATTTTCCCCAGAAATTCCAAATATTTCTGATTGTAATTATCTCTTTTCTTTAGGTTCTATTTTTTAAAAAAATCTTCCTTGCTCAAAAGTACTTCCCATAGTACTGTGAAAATTAGTATATAGAAAATCTCTTTAATTAGAGGTAATTATCGTCATATGTGCGAACATCTTCCAAGATTCACTTACTTAGGAAGATATATATTACATAGCAGTTCATCAATCTTTTCTTTGTTCCTCGCGATATTCTCGTATGTTTTAATATTTGCTGATTTTCTGGAAGGTAACTTTCATTGATTTCCGGTTATTGACCATTCCACGTATGTACAGGTCATTGCCATTTCGGCATTTCATTTTTATGGATTTTTCTACAATCATTTAATCATCTATTTTTTCCTTGTGATTACTTAACGCTATTAATGTGAAAAATTCATTTTTGTTGTCAACACGTTACAACTTCAAAATGGTACAACGTTATTTGTAAATCACTGATTGTTATTTTGTCAGAATATTTAAAATCTCATGTGAAAATTAATTCTGGGTTGTCACAGTCTATTTATCATTATTGCAGATGATTTTTTGATTGTATCAATGCTGCATAAGCCACAAATACTTTAATCTTAGAAATTTCGCTCATAGTTTTACCTATATATATTGAATATATACTCAAAACCATTTTACTGCAGATACTGGAATTGTCTTTGTGGTGTTTATATCGCGAGAAACAGTAAAAAAGTTTTCTGTATTCTGACATCTTTACGCGGTTACTGGACCAAATTATTATAGTTGATTTGTTTTGCGTTGGCAAAAATATTGCTTAAGTAATGAAATACACAAATGAACAAGTGACCTGATTTAATATATTTACATACATACGTACATACATACATACATATATATACATACATACATATTCAAATATGTATATATATAAATATATATATATATATATATATGTGTGTGTGTGTGTGTGTGTGTGTGTGTGTGTGTGTGTGTGTGTGTATATATATATATATATATATATAGTTACAATATTTGTCAGATAAAAAAATATGAAAATATGTAAGATACTATATAAGAAAAATATGGCTGTGTTATACCTTTGAGCATTTATTGACTTTTGTTGAAAAAAAGCAAAGGCCGAGACTGGCTGGCGAAATAAAATAGGAATAATTGAATCAGTGGAAAAAATTCTGACGAAAATATAATTAAAAACAAGGTTGCTAACGTTTCAGATATTTTCTTGTTATTTATCTCTCATTACTCTTTCCCCATTCTAATCTGTCTATCAATCAATTTCGCTACATTTAGCTATTCATATACAATGATATCTATCTATCTATCTATCTATCTATCTATCTATCTGTCTATCTATCTATCTCTCTATCTATCTATCTATCTCTCTATCTATCTATCTATCTCTATTTATATATGAATATATTTATTCCGATCATCACATTAAGTATCTACCTACACACACAGACAGACAGGCACACACACAGACACACACACACACAGACACACACACACACACACACATATATATATATATATATGTGTGTGTGTGTGTGTGTGTGTGTATTTATGCATGTATGTATATACCACGTGTAACAGCAAAATTTTCTAAATCGTGTAACACCAAAATGGTTTAATGGTTAGATTAAGCTTTGAACTGTTGTATCTTAGAAATGATTAAAGATATCTTACTGGAATTCTTCGACATTTTATAACACTATTCGACTCTACTTTGATCACAATGTATACTTACTCCCCAAGGTTAAGAGAATAATCGTGATGAAATCGATCATAAATGAATATGACATACTCATCATTAATTAATCATAGCTGAGGATTGGAAGCTCATGAAGGATTGAAATAAAGTTCAATATATATATATATATATATATATATATATATATATATATATATATATATATATGAGTGTGTGTGTTTGTGTGTGTGTGTGTTATTTAAGAATCATTTTGCAACTTACTGAATATGATCTTCGCCCTCTCTAACCTTCTAACTTTCTGTCTTGGAGCAACAAGTCAACACAAGAGTCTCACGTACGATTTTATTCAAGTATATATTCACTGATCTTTGGGCTGTCATAGCTGACCCTTGTTTTTCGTATGACAAGGGTCTTATGGATTGAGTTGAATCTTTTCTAACATATTTATTTAGATCTAAGTTGTAATGATGATACCCATTCCTGTTGTGAACACATGACCCAGGTTTCCTCGCTACTCTTATCTCCTTTTTAAACTTATTCATCGTTCTCTTGATGGTTCTTCAATGGACTTTGAAGATGGAAGCCGGTGTATGGATTTTGATAAAAATTGCTAAAGACCTGAATGATTTTTCCTCTCAAAATTGCTCAGTTGAGAAGACACAAAACAATTTTAACCTGTTGTGTTTCTAGCAGAATAACTCAAAGTATTTTTCAGTGGTTCTTACGACAAATGGTATCAAGACGGCTAAACGAATGAAAACCGGGAAAATGAAACTCAATTAGTTTAGTGCATTTTTCATATTAAATATTTTGTGGGATGGCCAATTATGCTGTAATGCGATTTGGAAATATATATATATATATATATATATATATATATATATATATATATATATATATATACATACATATGCACACAGGGTGTAATGGGTAAATTGTCGCTATTTTATATATTTAATTTAGCGCATTCGCGTTGTTTGTTTTTGATTTTGTCTCTGCACAGTATAGCGGGGTCAATTGGGCACCGTCTCGGAGAAAAAAAAAGAAGCACTATGACAAAATTCATTCCACCAGAGATTTTGAAACGGCATGCTGTACTGCTTGGCATTCGCACCTGAAGCTCATTATTCTGTGTGCGTGGGTGCCAATCTGAGTACAGTTCAGAAGATTCGGAAAGAGTTGAATGATTCGAATGGTGATTACGAAGGTACGCCAACTCGTAAAACTCCCTGATATTGTTTTTATAAGAAAGGTACTCCGGAATTTGTTGGTGAAGCATCAATTCAGCGAGATAAAAAAACAATGGCCTTGAAACACCAAAGGCGAACTGAATGCAAGGATTATGGCAGCATTCGCCAACTTAAACAAAAAGACCGACCAGAAGAGTGATGCAGGATATTCTGAATCGTCTGGAAGCCGTGGAGGCCGTAGTTGAAGCGAATGGCGATTTCATTAAATAAATTTAATCAAGAAACTGGAATATAGGCTGGAAGACATATAGAAAGACAGACAGACAGAGGCTCATACAGAGTGGGAGGGAGAGAGAGAGAGGGAGATAGATAGATAGAACTTTTCCGTGGTAAAAATGGGACTGTCCGGATTTCTTTTCTCCTAAAGTTTATTCTTCTTATCTATCGTGTGCCTGGCATTTGGCAAATGAAAATAAGGCAACGAACCCTGTCGAAATTATGAAAATCGATCCTGTCGTGACAAGTGGGTGATCTGTTTTGTGTTTTTCCTTAAGACAGCGATCAACCAACGGATGGAGAACAATTTTATCTCTTCTTTGAGAATTTAGGCCAAAAATATTTTTTCATTGACGAAAACAAATAGAGAAATAATTTTATCGCTCGCTCGGAAGGTTAAATGAGAAAGAATTTCTCTGAACGCGCCGGTTATACGATTAAGGCTGTAGTTATGAAAACAAGTACTTTCTCATCACTGGTCTTGTTTATATTTCAGAGAATTAAAATTAATGACTAGAATAAAACTCTTCCCTCCAGCCTACGTGCATTCAAAGTTAGATTTGTGAGAAAAACAGTTATACATGCCGAAGTAAATATGGAGCATTTAGCACTGCCTGTGTGGAGTAGTGGTGTGAGATGTGAAGTGAAGAAGGTTGGTGTTAGTGAAGGAGCAATCCTTGTAATTTTCCTGATAAGGTGGATGAGTCACCAAGTTTGGAAAGTTAATTAAGAAAACAGAAATAGAGAAGGGCCCTTATTAGAATTAATGTGCAAATTAAAGAATCGACGATTCTGGAGAATCCTTCGACTCCACGTCAGTTTTGTACCGAAGTGCATATAAGCAGATGGTTATGAGATCTCGGAGAACAACGCGTGCTTCTGGAATCTACGTCAGATACCACCTTATTTCTTGATTCCGTAGAAATATTAGGCGATGCCCAGTGTCACGATAGAGAAGGGTTAATTTTTGTTGTACCAAGAGCTATATAAACCTATTAAAGATTAACTCCATGAATCTTTCGTTTTATTTTTCTTCCTTAATATGGCACCCACCACGGCTTGAACGAGCGATCACTACGACATTCAATCGTCCACTGCTCCACGATCAAAACACAACGTGGGCAGAGTTAGTTTGAATCGAAGAGACCAGCGACCAACAACCAGCTTGAAACTGCTTCAGCATTGAACAGCACAGAGTTAGATCTGTGGTTAAAACGCCGTCTTAAGACCCTGAGGACCAGACAACTAAACATGGTTACAGTACCGGGTGTAGGCGCGACAGGAAGTGTTATCTATCTATCTATCTATCTATCTATCTATCTATCTATCTATCTATCTATCTATCTATCTATCTAATACTTACAGATACGCGAATGTACACACAGACACACACGCACACACACACACACCTATATATATATATATATATATATATATATATATATATATATATATATATTGCATCCACAGACATACTGTTTTGCTGTCTCACAGCTCATCAGTGTAGCTAGACATCCGATTGCTTCAGCCAGGAGCGAAACCCGGCTGATTTGGCATCAGTCGGAGTATCTACACCTAAGCTATTGGTGCACGACAGAGAGTAAGGTGAATTTTAGCGTATTTATTTTTTAAACAAACACACCATTGGCCGAGTGGACTCAATTCAATAGACGATTCTTGCATTATCATTATTAGTAGACACTATTTACGAATTCGTGCTTTCTCCCCATCGTTCTCATCGGAAAATAATTTTCAGGATCATATATATATAAATATATATATATTTTTTTTTTTCAGGAGCATGTATATATATATATATATATATATATATATATATATATATATATGCGTTTGTGCTTGCGTTTGTGTGTCTGCTCCCTCCCTTTCACCTCTTTTCACATGTCTATACGTAGACAGGAATCGTCTCACCTTTCAAGCAAGTCAAATTGATTAATTGAAATATGTGCAGTACGTGGTACAGATAGCAATGCATACTTTTTTCTATTAATATAATGATGACAGACGTGCAGAGGATCAAGGCAAAACAGGCTTGAATTAAAAGAAATTGTAAGAATTAGGATGATCAACATTCTTAATTAGAGGAGATGTTAATTACAAAAATACAATAAGCAAGAAAGCAAGCACACGGAATGACTTCTTACACAATGTAGTTTCATTACTCAACTATGAGTGGTAATGCCTTTAATGGTAGCGATTTTCTTTCGCACTACCCTTGCATGTTTTATTCGATCATCTCTGTGACACGCACTAACAGGTTTTATTATGTAAATCAACTTTCTCATAAGAAAATTCAATATTCAGAAAACGCTTTTTATGATATATCTATGTATGCTAAGTATCGTATGAGATTCATTCTTAAATAATTAACTGATATCAAATATTGATAAATGATTTGGTAGATGTCAAGTTGGAATTTAATCGCAATATAAATTTATATATATAAATAAATCCAAATCTTATTGACCATATACCTAAATTATTTTTTTTTCATTATTTTCATTTGTCTATATGTCTGAGATGAGGTATTGTAACTATTTGCACTATTTACATTTTTCGGACTGTTGTCATCATTTTTATTGTCATATTCACCTTCAACATCTCTCTCTATTCCTGAGATGAGTTTTTGTATCTATTTACACTATTTACATCGTTTGGACTGTTTACATCTTTGTTGCCATATTCACCTTCAACATCCGTCTCTCTTTCTGGGATGAGGTATTGTAACTATTTACATTTTTGGACTATTGATATCATCGTTATTCTCATATCCACAACGTTTCGGCCGTTGTATGCTCCGGCCTTCTTCTGATGATATACGTTGGAATTTCGAATCGAAAAAATGTAAATAGTATAAATAGGTACAATACTTCATCTCAGAAATATGAACAGAAGTTCGGATCGCAATATTTGATATTGTATGTTAAATAGCATCGTCAGATTTATAATTATAAATGGGGGTCATGCGGGGCGTCCAACGTATTTAGAAATGTGTAAACTATCCTCTCTATCTATAAAAAGTAGGATGTGTGTGTAATGAATGCATGGCCGCAATTTTCGACGGATTTGCGCCAAAATGTACATGCACATGCACCAAGTTAGCGAGAAGGATTAGACCGACATTGCATTTCCCAACTCCTATCGATAGTGGAAATAATCGATTTTTTCATGCTTCTACGGCAGTTTTCATGTATTGTTTAGCCATTTCCTACTGGCCAGAGTGAGAGCCTATAGCTGGCTGCCACGAATAGTCAGGAAGATTCTATTGGCCAGCGTGAGAGACAACAGCTGACTGACACGAATGTTACCTAGCATGCTAGCATGCAAAAAATCGATAGCTGCATTCGTCACAAGTGGGAAAAATTTAAATCTGCATGGAACTTTACTCCAATTGGCTCATTCGCTTGCTTAAACTCAACGTTGATTCTGATTCCGCAGAACTGGGTTGGGTGTGAAAAAGTATTTGTTGTTAACATTCTTTTTTCATTCGGTTTTTCCAGTTACGAGACCTTTTTTTAAAGCTGATCGTTTTGTGTTCATTTTGTTTAGTTCTTTTTTCGTAACAGATTTAATGTTTAGTATAGAGCTTAGAAAAAATCGCAGTGTGAGATAGGCAAGAAGTAAGGCATGTAGCAACATCAGCACGGCAAAGGGCACTCCTTTAAAGGCAAGGAAGGTCAAAAATATTTTAAGTCAAGTGATTGCGATTGCTGTATGTGTCGTACGATTTTTGAATCAAGCACGGGCAAAGCCGGGCCATGCTGCTAGTCTTTATATAAATGTTTTCTCAGGTCAATGGTTAAACATGTACAAGAAGCTAGCATACTTGTTTTAATGTTTGAATGCACGTGAATGTCGAACGACGATTTGAAACAGAAAATAATAAAGATCAAACTGTGAAAACAACGGGCTGAAAACAGATCCTATAGACTGTCGTAAGAAAATCATAGACCAAGAGCTATAGCAAATAGCAAAAACTGCATCACTTGAAGAGTTCCAACATTAGCAGAAACAAAAATGGGTATTGCATATAAATAGAAGAGCAAATAATATCAATACTAGAAATAATTATAACATTTAGGGGATATGGAAAGCGTAATTTCTACGAAAACCGCATTAATAATATATTTTATAAATATAAACTTAACATTAACTGTTTGATTAATGTCGAATGTTGTGTGGAAACGGGTATTTATAGCATTACCATATACCTAGATTATTTTTATTTCATTATTTTGCATCTGTCTATATTTCTTAGATGAGCTACTGTAACTATTTACACTATTTACATTATTTGGACCGTTGTCCTCATCTTTATTGCCATATTCACCTTCAACATCTGTCTATATTTCTCAGATGAGGTATTGTAACTATTTACACTATTTACATTGTTTGGACTGTTGTCCTCATCTTTATTGTCATATTCACATTCAACATCTGTCTATATTTCTGAGATGAGGTATTGTAACTATTTACACTATTTACATTGATCGGACTGTTGTCCTCATTTTTATTGCCATATTCACATTCAACATCTTTCTCTATTTCTCAGATGAGGTATTGTAACTATTTACACTATTTACATTGTTCGGACTGTCGTCCTCATCTTTATTGCCATATTCACATTCAACATCTTTCTCTATTTCTCAGATGAGGTATTGTAACTATTTACACTATTTACATTGTTTGGACTGTTGTCCTCATCTTTATTGCCATATTCACCTTCAACATCTGTCTCTATTTCTCAGATGAGGTATTGTAACTATTTACACTATTTACATTGTTCGGACTGTTGTCCTCATCTTTATTGCCATATTCACCTTCAACATCTGTCTCTATTTCTCAGATGAGGTATTGTAACTATTTACACTATTTACATTGTTCGGACTGTTGTCCTCATCTTTATTGCCATATTCACATTCAACATCTGTCTCTATTTCTGAGATGAGGTATTGTAACTATTTACACTATTTACATTGTTCGGACTGTTGTCCTCATCTTCATTGCCATATTCACATTCAACATCTTTCTCTATTTCTCAGATAAGGTATTGTAACTATTTACACTATTTACATTGTTTGGACTGTTGTCCTCATCTTTATTGCCATATTCACCTTCAACATCTGTCTCTATTTCTCAGATGAGGTATTGTAACTATTTACACTATTTACATTGTTCGGACTGTTGTCCTCATCTTTATTGCCATATTCACATTCAACATCTGTCTCTATTTCTGAGATGAGGTATTGTAACTATTTACACTATTTACATTGTTCGGACTGTTGTCCTCATCTTCATTGCCATATTCACCTTCAACATCTGTCTCTATTTCTCAGATGAGGTATTGTAACTATTTACACTATTTACATTGTTTGGACTCTTGTCCTCATCTTTATTGCCATATTCACCTTCAACATCTGTCTCTATTTCTCAGATGAGGTATTGTAACTATTTACACTATTTACATTGTTCGGACTGTTGTCCTCATCTTTATTGCCATATTCACCTTCAACATCTGTCTCTATTTCTTAGATGAGGTATTTTAACTATTTACACTATTTACATTGTTTGGACTGTTGTCCTCATCTTTATTGCCATATTCACCTTCAACATCTGTCTCTATTTCTCAGATGAGGTATTGTAACTATTTACACTATTTACATTGTTTGGACTGGTGTCCTCATCTTTATTGCCATATTCACCTTCAACATCTGTCTCTCTTTCTCAGATGAGGTATTGTAACTATTTACACTATTTACATTGTTTGGACTGTTGTCCTCATCTTTATTGCCATATTCACCTTCAACATCTGTCTCTATTTCTCAGATGAGGTATTGTAACTATTTACACTATTTACATTGTTCGGACTGTTGTCCTCATCTTTATTGCCATATTCACATTCAACATCTGTCTCTATTTCTGAGATGAGGTATTGTAACTATTTACACTATTTACATTGTTCGGACTGTTGTCCTCATCTTCATTGCCATATTCACATTCAACATCTTTCTCTATTTCTCAGATAAGGTATTGTAACTATTTACACTATTTACATTGTTTGGACTGTTGTCCTCATCTTTATTGCCATATTCACCTTCAACATCTGTCTCTATTTCTCAGATGAGGTATTGTAACTATTTACACTATTTACATTGTTCGGACTGTTGTCCTCATCTTTATTGCCATATTCACATTCAACATCTGTCTCTATTTCTGAGATGAGGTATTGTAACTATTTACACTATTTACATTGTTCGGACTGTTGTCCTCATCTTCATTGCCATATTCACATTCAACATCTTTCTCTATTTCTCAGATAAGGTATTGTAACTATTTACACTATTTACATTGTTTGGACTGTTGTCCTCATCTTTATTGCCATATTCACCTTCAACATCTGTCTCTATTTCTCAGATGAGGTATTGTAACTATTTACACTATTTACATTGTTCGGACTGTTGTCCTCATCTTTATTGCCATATTCACATTCAACATCTGTCTCTATTTCTGAGATGAGGTATTGTAACTATTTACACTATTTACATTGTTCAGAATTTGTTGTCCTCATCTTCATTGCCATATTCACCTTCAACATCTGTCTCTATTTCTCAGATGAGGTATTGTAACTATTTACACTATTTACATTGTTCGGACTGTTGTCCTCATCTTTATTGCCATATTCACATTCAACATCTTTCTCTATTTCTCAGATAAGGTATTTTAACTATTTACATTGTTTGGACTGTTGTCCTCATCTTTATTGCCATATTCACCTTCAACATCTGTCTCTATTTCTCAGATGAGGTATTGTAACTATTTACACTATTTACATTGTTTGGACTGTCGTCCTCATCTTTATTGCCATATTCACCTTAACATCTGTCTCTATTTCTGAGATGAGGTATTGTAACTATTTACACTATTTACATTGTTCGGACTGTTGTCCTCATCTTTATTGCCATATTCACCTTCAACATCTGTCTCTATTTCTGAGATGAGGTATTGTAACTATTTACACTATTTACATTGTTCGGACTGTTGTCCTCATCTTTATTGCCATATTCGCATTCAACATCTTTCTCTATTTCTCAGATGAGGTATTGTAACTATTTACACTATTTACATTGTTTGGACTGTTGTCCTCATCTTTATTGCCATATTCACCTTCAACATCTGTCTCTATTTCTCTGATGAGGTATTGTAACTATTTACACTATTTACATTGTTTGGACTGTTGTCCTCATCTTTATTGCCATATTCACCTTCAACATCTGTCTCTATTTCTCAGATGAGGTATTGTAACTATTTACACTATTTACATTGTTCGGACTGTTGTCCTCATCTTTATTGCCATATTCACATTCAACATCTGTCTCTATTTCTGAGATGAGGTATTGTAACTATTTACACTATTTACATTGTTCGGACTGTCGTCCTCATCTTTATTGCCATATTCACATTCAACATCTTTCTCTATTTCTCAGATAAGGTATTGTAACTATTTACACTATTTACATTGTTTGGACTGTTGTCCTCATCTTTATTGCCATATTCACCTTCAACATCTGTCTCTATTTCTCAGATGAGGTATTGTAACTATTTACACTATTTACATTGTTTGGACTGTTGTCCTCATCTTTATTGCCATATTCACCTTCAACACCTGTCTCTATTTCTCAGATGAGCTATTGTAATTATTTACACTATTTACATTTTCCGAAAATTGATATATTAACGGCGTTTCGGTTGTTGTTTGCTCCGGTCTTCTTCCGGCGATATACGTTGGAATTTCGAATTGAACAATGTACATAGTGTAAATAGGTATAATACTTCATCTCAGAAATATGAACAGAGGTTCGGATCGCAATTCCAACGGATATTAGTTGTAGCTGTTTTCGGCCTGCAATGGCCAAAACATCTTCAATATGACAGTAACAATGAAGACAACAAGCCGAAAAATGTAAATAATATAAATTATTAATTTGCATGTTAATATTGGATCTTTCATAACAATTCTTTTATTATTTTACGTGCAAATATTAGATTTTTTTTTATATTTATATGTTAATATATGTTCGGTGATATTCGGTATGCTTCGTATGCTCCGTTATCTCTTGATTTTGTGGATTTTCATATATCGAAGACAAAATATACATCAATTTGGGTGTCTTTATAAAGACGCCGACATATGTAACTAGTCAACATATTATTAAATTGTTTTCAAAAGTAAAATATGATTACTGTTCCCATGATTTGGGGATGTGGAAAGATGTAATCTTGAGAATTGTTGTACTTTAATTCGTACATTGTTTAATACACGCAGACAACACAACACAAATCTAAAATCTGAGCGAATTTTCAACAGTCTAGTTTAATAATAAACATGTCTTATAAATAAACCAAATAGGCGCTCATGCCACACACTCACACGCACACACACAGTCACACACATATATATATATATATGTATATATATATATATATATATATATATATATATATATATATATATATATATATATATATATATATATATATATAAAATAAAATAATAAATCCTAAAGAACCTCCCTAGGTTACCTAGCCAGCTCACCCTGAACATCCGTTTAGGTAAAACATAGGTAGGTTGTTCTTGTCTCTCTAACATTTACTTTTATTCCTGCTCTGCTTAGCGTATTGAGCACTCTACATTTTAGCTTATTACTAGCTTGGATTTTTTTGTTTGGACTAAAAACTTAAGGCACTTGACGATTTATTTCGCCCTGTTCGGATGTTTCTTGTTCTTTGTTTTTTTTCCAGATTTTTCCTCGTGTACCAATTTGATTTGATATAATTACAAGCTGTGCTATCCGATTTTTTTTTACCAAGAGAGTATTACTATTATATATATATATATATATATATATATATATATATATATATACATATACATATACATATACATATATATATATATATATATATATATATATATATATATATATAGAGAGAGAGAGAGAGAGAGATAGATAGATAGATAGATAGATAGATAGGTAGGTAGAGAGAGAGAAATGATAAAAAGACTCGCTACAATAATATTCAATAAAATTTTCTCTTTTTCCCACATACTAAACTTTTTAAACTATACATTCATTAAGAAAAACGTTTGTGAATTGCCAAAAGTTTCAACATTTTTTATACAATTTGAATAAAAAATATAAATATATTTTTTGTTTATGTATTATTTTTATAGATATAAATATGTATGTAAATGCTCCTTTTATGATAAATAGTATTAACAAGCCTTTACCGGCCTGAATTTCCGAGAAACCCCAAAGAAAATATATGTACTCCAGGAAGAATCGAACCTGTATCCTTACACGAAACCGTCATATAGCGTGACATGCTATAATATTTAGCTACAGAGGAAGCATCTGGTTAGCAAGCTTAAATTACTGTTTTTAAACCAGATGCTTCCTCTGAAGCTAAATGGTATAGCACGTCAGGCTATATATAAAGTAATATATATATATATATATAAAAATTCTGATTTCAATAAAACATTTATGCATATATATATATATATATATATATATATATATATGTGCGTGTGTGTGATCTTTTTTTGAAAAGAATACATATCATAAAACAAAACACTATTTTTAGCATATATTACATGTTTTTGGACAGACTTATTTTCATAACACCTCCATATAAATTACGTGACATTTTTCAATATGCTCTGTAAGGATTCGCGCCCATTCAGAATTGCGTAGTAGATGTGAGACGTAATTGCACTTTCTACCAGAAGAATGTAGCAAGAGTGAAAACCTCGTCTTTGCATATGACTTTTTACTTCACTACTCTGTTACTTAAATGACTACAAGCAAGAATGTTTGAAATATCTTACCTCCGGCAAAACATCTTTTCGCATTGCTAGAATATTTAACATTTTTAATAGTATACCATTTTTTTTTTATCGCTTGGAGAATAAGATTAAATTGTGTCCTTTATCTGAGAAACACGCTTCCAACTCGATTTTTGATTAAATTGAACCAAAATATACGAACGCCTATCTTTTGGCATCAACAGACAGCATCCATTTTTTAAATGGATTCAATCTTGATTTCCGTTTTAAATTTGCAAAGAATCATTTGTCCCTACAGCAAACCCTGTAGGTCAGTAAGAGTTTTTTTTATTCTTTTTCGGAATTCAAAAATGGCGGGCCGATCAAAGCCTCCCGCGTCATGCTTTTAATTTTCCGCGTAACATTGCGATGGAATTTTCTGACTGCACAATTTCATGTCTAAAGAAGCACGTTAAGACGAATGTATGTGATAACATTAAGCCGTTTCTGCTGAAATTCAAGACAATTCTCTAGACATTATCGCGGATTTTTAAATTATCCTTATTAAGATGGCCAGAAAAAGAGACATACGCAAGCATAGACGGAGGAATCATATATCCATAAAATTAAATCAATTGGCACAGAAGTGGCTATAGCTAAAATAATCTGCGGACATCCTTTATATACAAAACTGTCATTCTAAAAGTTTAATGAAATGATCCACATAGTTTCTTTATTTTTGTGGCATTGTGTCAGATTAAAATACAGAGTGTCCATAAAGTTCGTGTGCACTTTAAAAAAATTATATCTTTATTTGTGTTTGCGATAGAAATAATCTGTAAAAAATGTTATAAAATTTAATGTACCTAGTTTTAAGTATAGCTAAAATAACTAATGTGATTTCAGGCATTACTGTAAATCAGTTGGCAAAAGTTTTCCGTGAACTGCAAAATCGTATTACCCTTTGTATTGCTAATGATGGAGGACATGTGGAAACTTAAATAAAATTTCAATAAAACCTTACAAAATATAGATCTACTTCTTTCTAATCCTTTTTACAAATTATTTCTATCGCAAATACAAATAATGTTATACATTTTTTAAAGTGCACACGAACTTTATGGACACCCTGTATATACTCACAGACAGAAAAAAAAGGAAAAAACTCAATGGATTATTTATATATTGTTGTCTAATTAAAATAACATTGATGAACTTGGATACTATATCTAAAATCTTATTATTTTCACATAATGCAAAAACAAGACAGTATAAAAATGTTACTAGAGAAATCTTATTTTGATCAATTAGTTCTTGGGTTGCCAAACTATTTCTTCAAACCTTCAAATGTTCCTATTTTTCCATCCTAAATATTCACTTTTTTGATATTTACAATATGTCTAATTAAGAAAAATAACACAAATTTAAGATTGTCAGTTTTAAACTATTTAGCATATCTAGGTAGATTTACTGGGAACTGTTCGCCTATATAAAGAGAGAAAATTAAGAGAGAATTGAATATAAATACATCTTCTCACGTAATTTATTCAACCGATTCTACAAGATGATAATCCGTAAACGAAAAATCATTTCAAGAGTAATTATTGGTGAGTAAAATCTTAACAACAAAAGACAGCCATACGAAACAGTAACGTTGAGGCTCACAGGAGAACAAACAATGCGACTATCCAGAAAAAGAAAGCGAGAAGAAAGGCCTAACCATTATTATTATTGAGAAAACACAATGTATGGCCGAGGTAGTAAATGGAGACTACAGAATCAAACAGTTTGAAAAGTTTAATTAGCTGATAAATATTGAAAAATAAACAAGGTATTAAATTACAAGAAAATATCATTAGAAAAAAATAAAATATTTCTGAATTTCAATGTAATATCAAATCCCCAAATAGAAGTGACTTCTGGACATTTTTCTCACAGATCAATCGGCACCTTAAGGCGACAGTGATATGATTCTACCGACGAAATATGACAATCCCATATTTGCGCAAAGAGGACATTTTATTTCTAAATGGGGTGAAAAAGGTTCTGCTAAGTAGAACCCGAAAGAGATTGTTTCATTACATAGAACAATTGATGGGGAAAGAAGCTTGGAATATTTGACACTCACAGGACGTATTGAAGGCTCTAGGAAGAGAAAGAAATTACCAAACAAGCTGGCGTGAATGAATGGGAATGAATGGTAAGATGAAAAGCATTTAGAGCTACAAATTTAGGAAATTGTGTAATGCAATGTTCTGAAAGAACGAGGCCAATAAGTGATGAAAATATAATCTTAAAACTTATCCTAGTTTTCATCATGAAACTTATATAGTAATATAATTTTCAGTCGTTGAAGATCAAGATACTTTCATATCCGATTATCTACGGACAAATGCGAAATTAATATCATATTCTCTGACGGCTTTCTATCCGGTGATTATTCTAGCTATTACATTAAACGTGCTTCTTAATCTTGGTCTGTTTCTAACCGAGTTTATGTTCGCTTGTCAGGTTTTATTTTAACGCAATTCCTTTCATGTTAAAGACACATCGCTCCAGAAGACCACAGTTCACAATAGACATAAGACTTTCAAACACAGTGTCTTTTGAATCGAGTTGAAGAGTCATTTGAGAAATCCTACATTAATATATAACGATGGTATCTTGTTTTATATCCAAAGTAAAGTTCCTTTAATTACTTGCAGAATAAACGTCTATATCGAGAAAACACGTCATTTTATGACACTAAGTGGCCACCACATTGTTAGCTTTGTTCTACTTGCATTTTTATTTATATAATCATTATGAACTCATCCCGGACTGGTACTTTTTTTAAAATTATTATTTCTCTTCTTTATGCCTTTCTCAAATAGTTTTATGTCGATTCTCTGTACAGGTCTATAAAAAAAGGAAATGAAAACCGTTCAACAATTATTCATGCGTTCACTGTGTTTACTCGTAATAGATTAGTAGATTCCGTTTGATAAAAATAAAGATTATTTTTGCGCATAAAAGCAAAATATACTTGAAACAAGCTGTGGAATGCGAATTGTCTCATTATTATGAGAAGAACAGTCTGAAAATATCAATAAGAACTCAACATATCGGCACGTTCTTATGCGAAATTCTTTTCCGGAAGAAAAAAAGAACGTGATCTTGGCAGGCAACTAATTTAATTCATCAAGAAAATATTTGAATAAAAAAAGGGAGATAAAAGCGTTCGTTTATTTTTATGTTTGAAACAAAAGCATCAAAGAAGAATCGGCCGGAAACTAAATTGATTTCAAATTCGGAAATAAATATTTTAAAATATTTAATAACATAAGCAAGGCCTTAGAACGACACAACAGAATTACGTAACCTGAATTAAGATTGGAACACGAACAAAATTGATAAATTTTAATATTGGAAAAATGAAATAATGAAATGAAATAAAGAAAACACTTCTCTAGACAGACACGTCACTTGGTAAATTCTCAAAGGAATAAGTACGTAATTTGGAGAAAAATATATTAAAGTTTAAAAACTAAATTACGTAAAATAACGATCGGCAAACCGTATTAAAAATGGGAAAAGAAAATACCAATAGAATAAAATAAAATCTTTCAAAGTTTTATAAATAAAAATAAAATTAAGTTGAGGTTGCATAAAGCTGGTTCGACAGTTGTTTATTTCATTGCCTTTCTTCAAGTAGAGAAAAAATGGGACTGCTTGCAGAGACTTCGACGTTGGCACTTGTGAAAACATCGGTGACTTTTATTAAAGATCGGCGCCATTTATAGAAGCATCAATGTTCTACCCTATGAATTCAAATATTAAATAATTTCAATTCGACATTTATTATCTTTTAGCTTGGTTGAAATATAGCGAGCGTTGAATTTAAACATCGTTTAGTCTCCGGCATTTTATATTATGTGCTTACTGACTTTACTTCCTACTCTACTGCTACCATTTCCTCCCCAAAATTAAATAAATAGTTATGGGGTTGAGAGAAATTTCTTTCATTGAACACTAACATCTGTAATTTTGAATTCAGGACATTTTTTTCATGATCACCGACGAGAAACCGTTGAAATCGGAGATCATTGTTCGAATTCCAGTCAAGTGTGTTAAATTCACTTACGCGTAAATACCCTTAGGAAAGGTATGAATACATCACTTCTCCCCCATCTATGGGTTAAATAGTTGGGAAAACTTGGAAATATAGCCTTGGTTGGCAAATCGTTAAGGAGAAGGGAAAATTAATTAAAACGAGCTTGGAGAGTGTTGGTCTTCACCAAGTTGCTCCCTCTCCCATGACGCACCTTTGCTCTTAGAGCCGCAGTATATGTGCCGCCCTTAAAACCCTTTTCGTAACCAAAATTAAACTAACATCGCTTACTCCTACGCTCACAGGCATACAAATAGCATATCATAGCATGAATTTTTTTCTTGGCTCGTTTTGCAGTACATGTGATTGCAACAAGGTCGATCCTCACCTCTCTGACTTATTTGTCACGATAAATCCAAAATGTATGAAAATATGGTAGACAATATTCGTGTCTGAGTATTGTTTAGAAAATACGAAACTTGATTAAGAAAGCATTAAAAAAGTAATTTTAATATTTTGTTATTTTATCGCATTCAGCGTCAAGATAACGGCCAGGGCGTTTCGGTTCATCAAAAAGTGGCTGTGTAAATCGGGTTTTAGTTCACCAATACTGTCTGTTCTATATTCCTTGAGGGGCAGCTTCATAAAAACATGCAGTTAAAATAACTACAATTCCTGCTAACTTTAAACCAGTGTTTAGCAATTTTCAAATAGGTCTGGCAGAAAAAATACAGGTTTATATACACCGACCGACAATACAGTCTAATTATGACCTGATGAGAGTACGTGCGTTCTAGATTGTAGTAGATATTCTGAAAAGATTTTTCTATTTGGCCATCTTGTCATATATGAATACTGATACTCTTTCAGTTTCTGTGTCTGAGTTCAGAAATGATGAATATTATGATAAACTTTAGGGTTTATGCAAGAGTCGAGGACCAAAACTCGTACTTTTCTTTTCTCTTCAATTATTTCAGAAGGTTCAGAGTGATAGATTTCTCTATATCACATCATTATTTGGGAGAAAAAGCGCTGAAAATTTGTTTTACTTATTTCATTCTAAGCAAGTTGATAAAGCCCTTGAGATATCAAGGGTAACTGATAGTGAAAGAAAATGTGAGAACTTTAGTGAGATAAACAAACAATAAAAGGATTTTATTAAAAAAGACAGAAAAGAGAGATTAACGTTGTATTTAATGTTTAGAGGAAGGATCGTATTTTAAAGGGAAGACAGAATTGTAAGAGAGTTCCACAAGCGAGAAGCGCGGGAGAAATTATTAAAATAGAAATTAAGGTTAGATCTAATTATTTCACCATCAAAAAGGATGAGAACAACCTGCGATTTAGAACTACACATCTATCTTCATAAAGATCATATGCCAAAGAGCTTATCAGAAAAATTACCGGAAAGGCGTATTAATTCTACCTTATGACGATTGGAAAATGATATCGGAAATGCACATAAGAACATATAAAAACAGCGCGGTAGAAAATGTGATCATCCTCAAAATGCGTTAAAACTACATTTTTCATGGATAGCAACTATAGACATGACACGAATATATGATAAAAGGAGAGAAAATTTATAATCCATGAAAAACATAGAAGAGTTTGTTTTATGCACTGTTCAAGATGTAAAAGAACAAAACAGTAGCACTAGCTGATAACTAATTATGTTTCTCTAAAGCATTTGACAATTTCGGTATCGAACTATAAAACAGAGGTGAAATACCAGAAAACCTTAATAAATCTATCTCCCTAGGGTTACCAAAGAAAATTGTGGAAATGAAGCTGAACTACATGAAAACAATCTGATGAGACATATCTACGCATCTCATTAGGATTCTCGTGTATAGAGCTCATAGAAAAATTTGGACAAATATACGGCAAGAATTACGATAAATATTCAGACTGCTATCAGAGCGATTTATAAAAGTGTCATACATTACATAAAGTCATTTGATATAGTGCAGCACAAATAAGTGCTTGAAATATTAGAAAAAAATGATTTACACGTTAATGATACGCCATTAAATTGAATAAATGTTTAATAGCAACAAATAGTCTGTACTGGATAGAGGCTGACATTAGAGGATGCACAAAACGATAACGGGAAACACAACAGATATGCTTTATCTTGTGTGTCTTAATTCTAATTTCTTTTTTAAGATTGTTATTTAATATTTCAATGGCTTGAACCATTTTCCGGTTTCTGCGAGGAACTAGAACTGAAATGGTTCTAAAGTAAACTGTTAGATGTAGACGTCTCTTCTACTCCAATAGCTTCATGTCTCACACATCTCGCCTGTGGAACTCCCTTCCTTATTCCTGTTTCCCTGACAAATATAATCTCCAACAATTTAAGTGTAATGTCAATCGACATCTCCAGTTGCCTTGATCTATCCACGTCCCTTCTCCACATCCTTTCACCTTTCATTCCTATCTGCTCTCGCTCCAAATCTTCTGTAACCCCCTTGCCTTGATCTATCCACTATCTTTCTCCACATCCTCTCCTTTACCACTCCTATCTGCTCTTCCTCCAAACCTCCTGTAACCCCTTGCGTGCAAGTGGCTTCCAGCCTTGCTTGGGGTGATAAGCTTAAAAAAGAAAAAAGAAAAAAAAAGTAGGACATATATTTCGCATTTAAAAACATAAAGGATAAGATATAATGAGCCTAAACGAGAGGATGTAATACTTGAAAAAGAAAACCGACATAATAGCGACGAATATGGTGAAGATGCAACGCTCAAAACAACAAAGGGAGATCATGCACTCGTATAAACACTAAGACACAAGCACACAAATGAATGTTTCATAATAGTCTATTTTATGGCATATAGAGGAACTGAGTTAAACAAATATATTAACAGAAACAGCAATACAAAATTGTACAAACGAGATAGTTACAGCAAGAAAGTACGGTCCGACTGTCAGAGCTGACTGCTGGAAACTTCACTCTCCAAAAGGCAGTACCTGCTCCTATTTATAGCTGGTAGAGTTCATGCGCGCGTGTGAAAATTACCATAGCAGCCTATGAAAGTTGAAAGAATGATGAAATTGGATAAATTGTGGTATTCGGCCAAAACTTCATACGATTATATATATATATGTATATATATATATATATATATATATATATATATATATATATATATATATATATATATATATATATATATATTGTTTTATAAGTAGTGTACCAACTTTTATGTTAAGCCTAGATAACTGTTTTAAGTTGTAGTTCCGACAGTGTTGGAACATTATATTTTTATTCGCTGTGTTTGTGAAAATTTTTCACTCTTCTATTTTTAAAGATTTTAAGAGAATTTTGTTTCACGTTGAATATAATATGTGTAGGGCTTTGGATGCGCTTAAAATTATTTCAATTCAATTTTTCCTCTTCATATAAATATTAGGAGCTATAAATTCTGAATTTTCCTAAATAGAGATAATAATTACTCCGGATTTTATGTTGTTATTTTGGAGGGAATACAAAATTACGAGATCATTTTTATTAATTGATTTGCGATGGACACATCATTATATATATATACGATTGTAGTTTTGTTTTCCTTCAATATATATATACATATATATATATATATATATATATATATATATATATATATATATATATATATATATATTACTTTTGTCAAATTTTCTTGATTGTATAGCAGCTCTTTTCTTCGGTTTTAGAGTCCCCCCTCAATCTTCCCATTTTTTTCTTTTATTTTTTCTCTCTCTTTCTCATCTTCTGATTTTTAAATTTAGATTATTGTGCGTAGTGTCACCACAAATGTTTAAACCCATTTCCAGTATCGGTTTTTAAATTAATTTAGGTCAGCGTAATGAATTATGCATCGGAAAAGAATTCAAACTCATCTGTATCTCACACATTTAAACCGTCTTCTGACTTCTCTTTGAAATTTCTCTCTATTAATTTAAACCCCGACCTTCACATTTAAGCCATCCTATTCTTCTCTCGTCTGTTACCCCTCTCTAGAACTTTCTTTTAACTCTCACATTCGCCGCCCCATTGTCATACATACACTCTCGGTAAATTTTATTTTTTTATTCCCGGAGTTATTTTTTCTGATTTCTTTTGAATTTGTAGGTCTGATGGATTGGATCGTAATTACGATTCCAATATAATAAATTATAAGCATGGAATATTAGTGTTTAAGCCTTTTTATTATATATATATATATATATATATATATATATATATATATATATATATATATATATTATAATAACGGGAAAGAACAGATATATAATCCGGTGTTCTTATTAATATTTTTATTTTTACAAAACAGTGCTCAATGCAAATCTACAGACAATAAATATTATAAATTTACTTATTTAAAAATATGTTTCCAACTCTACACGGAATTATCATGTTTCAAAATAAGAAGCTAACACTTCAAATTCAGTTATAGAATTACATTAAAGTCCCTAGTTCTCTCTCATTTTCAAGCGAATTTTGGAATAACTTATTTTGAAATTTACTGAGTTTTACATACATTCATAATTTTTATTTCTATGGCTATGGGGAAATCCAATCATTTTACCAAGGGACGCTAGGGTATTCATTTTCACTGACAACTATTGTATCAAATATGAGTTACTTTCGAAAAGAGATTATATATATATATATATATATATATATATATATATATATATATATATATATATATATATATAGAGAGAGAGAGAGAGAGAGAGAGAGATTATAAACAACGCTTTCTGAAGTATAATTCCACTTGATTGTGAATGAGAAAATAAACGCTATATATATATATATATATATATATTTATATATATATATATATATATATATATATATAGAGAGAGAGAGAGAGAGAGATTATAAACAACGCTTTCTGAAGTATAATTCCACTTGATTGTGAATGAGAAAATAAACGCTATATATATATATATATATATATATTTATATATATATATATGCACACACAAACACACACACACACACACACACACACACACACACACACACACACATATATATATATATATATATATATATATATATATATATATATATATATATACACACACACGTTTGTATATTTGTTTCCTTTTCCGAAAATCTCAAAAATATTGTCATATTTTTTATATCGTTTATACACATTTTCAAAGCGCATTTGAGTGGGTGTTTTGTCGTTTCTCCTTTTGCCATTGTTTGTATGCCTTTGCTTATATATTTATTCATTTATATATTAACATAAATGCACATCTCTCTGATCATATATTCTTTGTATACGTCTTGCTTATCTTTTTTTATTTACCCGCAGAAACCCACAGACACACACTCATATATACCCAGAGAAAGTGAGAGACAGATGAGTAGATAAATAGTCGGAAAGAAGACGACAGAAAACATATTTAGGATTCTTTATTCGTGTGTGAAGTTTAATGCGCTTGCGCATTTGATTTATTTCCGCTTGCAAATATCGCCATTCCTCGCTTCAAGTGAGCACCAGCAATGATCACTGTGAAGAGGCGATCTCGTTGAATCCCGTTCACTGCGTGATGTTTGTATAACACACATTACGAGAGTTTCATTTCGGAATGTGTTTATGCTATCCATTTCGCGAATCTTATTTCAAACATGGCCGCTAATAGAACGGCGGCAAGAATTGCTTCCTGCTAGGAAACGCACTAAAAGGTCTCGCACTCTTGTTAGTGCTGTGGAAATACCGAGGTTGTGTTGTCGGTCTACGGTGTTGGGGGTGTTGATAAACGAATCGCTGGACGATAAAACTCAAAGATAAGGAGTGAAAAGATTAGATGAAGGAGAAGAGGAATGGAAAGGATCTTTTTAATCTACGAGGAAAGCGAAAATAACGAAAGGATAAAAAAGAAAAGATTGTGTATGAGAAAGGAAGGAAACTATGATAAAAATGCAGATGTGAATACTGCAACACAATGACATATATTTAAGTGGAAAAAACATTAACATTTTGATGGTTTTTTCTCTTGGCAGAGGTAGTGGCTTAATTCGCACTTATATCGGAGTTATTCGGTCAACACGTAAACGAAAATTACCTGATTTTAAATGTTCATTAGTAAGCGCAAACCGTGATGCAATCTTCATATACAAATCTCTTTCGATTTAGCATTCAGTTGCTTTAAGTTTAGTTCCGCCTATCGCCCAGTTGACACTCCTTCCTCGTATTTTGACAGAGTTTTATCCCTTGTTTCCTCTTTGCAGTTCCGTCTAATATCTTTTTATTCTCTTTCACTCCAAGTAAATTTTTGCTTCTTAGTGACATTGTCATCTTGCTTGGGATGAAATGATTAAATGTAAAGAACGTTAATAATGGTAGCGAGCATTCCTTAATTTTGACTAAATATCGAATGTTCATTATTTACAGGCATTCATCATTCTTCAAATTTAATTCGGAATTGTTATAGATACATTATTTTCATTAGTGCTAGAGATACTTGTGAGAAAAAACTGCTCCATTTCGACTAAGAAGAGCGACACAATGATTAAAGTCTTTATTTCAATTTCCATTGGGATAGTACCAAACTTAAATTAAAAATAGCTATATTAATAATTCCTAGCAAAAGCACATGGAAATTCCCCCGTTTTCCTATTTGAATTTTCTGATGAATCTTAATTCTTCAGTTAATGATTGTGTCAGCTCATGGCGAGTTATACGACAATAAAATAACCGTATAAATTTCCCAGTCACATCGTTAAATATTTGCAATAACAATCGTAAATATTAACACTGGTCGTTATTTTAAGAAGTAGGTACAAATGAAAATATTTAAAATTGAAAACTTTTTCCATTTCACGGAAAAAAAAAATTAAAAACTGATATCCTATCTTCTCTTATTTATTTATTCCCTTCTTTCTGGTTTATCTCCTTCCTATGTCTTTTTACTACGCAATCAAAACGGATAAGTCTATTATTTATTAAGGTATTAGCAGAAAACATTAAAGACTTCTATCTTCCTTTCTTTATTTCCTTCTTTATTTCTAGCAGAATAACTCTCTTGCGAACATTTCACCTAATAATAATTTTAAAATAATTCAGCAATATTATTTTATTTATGGCAACTGGATTTTGGCGATTGCCTTACTCAGTTTCCTGTGTTCGTTCCCGTGAGTTTGAAAAATACCACATTTATCGCAGTCGTTATTGTTTCTCGGACTTTTTGCTAAGATCAAAGTGTAGTATCTTTTCTTGTCAGAGTCGTATGATTCTTAATCTATAATTCTATCTTCACTTCTTTTTTCTTTCATTTTTTTAATGAAACCAAGTAGTGTATTTTCCCCTCTTTGCAGACGATCAAACGGATTTTATGACGTTTTGGCAGGGTGCAACTGTTGTGCAAACCAACAAATGGAGGAATGAGAACAAATATAACAGGATAATTGACAATTGTAATGAACGTTCAGGCTTCAACATTTCTGTTAAGACTTCCTCTTTACTCAGATATTTCTCTTTGTTATCATTATATTTATCTCATCACACCTAAGTGTACGCCATTACCGAGAACCGAGAGAAAATAAGATTGTTCTTAATATATTCTCACCGAAAATGTTCTTCCTTATTGTTACAAGCCCCACCTGAAGGAAATCACATATATATTGTGCTTTCCTACACATTCATCAGATATCTTTTAATTAATAAATTTCGTGTGATGTGTTATAATAATAATAAATATTAATTAAATAAAATATAGCAACAATATTCTTAAATAAAAGTTAAGAGAAAGATCTTGGAAGCAAAGGAGATATATTAGATGATCCTGGTTGTAAATTTTCCATTGACGATTCTAAAATAAAACAACTTTGAATATATTTCCAGTTAACAATGTTCTTTCTATTTTAAGTAAAACTGCATTCTTTAAATTGAAATTATTGTCAGGTTTAGTATTTTGAATGACTAATGAATTGGGCTTTCTATTGTTGAAGATCTATTTTATGTTCCTAGAATCTTTTAATTAAATTTCTACATTTTTCGCTTCTGTATTGTCAGTATACTTTTGCAATATCTTTTGTAAATTCCTGCTTCAGATTTTTTTTCGTCTCGTATTAATCAAAAATCTTATTGTTTTGAAGTAGTTTTAACATTTTTTTTGGATTAGATAATCTTATTTTCAATTGTACTACTTATTGAGTTAGAGGTAATAGTATGTGCATAGTTTTATAATGGTAGGATTATTTTCATTTTTTAAGTTATTCTTTTTCTTTCTTCATTGTAGAGGAAATAAGCAGAATATTGGGGGATTTTACAAGTATTCTAATGTACATTTACTTTTATATACTCTGAGATACAAATTGTATATTTTCTTAAATAGAAAAATATAATTATTACAAATTTAGTAATATATATATATATATATATATATATATATATATATATATATATATATATATATATATATGTTTTGCACAATAAAAAAATATGAAAAAATTAACATTTTCAGACAAACTGTGTTGTATATTAATATATCGTTTTATTATTTCAGTTAGGTTATTCGACTAGTTTCGGCCAGCATGGCAATCATCAGTGTATGAATATCTCTGCTTGTTAATAGCAGTGAATTACAGGAGTGAATGAATGTTTCTGAAGAAAGTGAACTTTATCTGTAGTTTTCATTTGTTTTTTATCGTTAATTTTGGTCAGTTCTTTTCCTTGTTGTATTTAAGATAGAGGATAGGAGATGCCTGGCTTTAGAATTCTCTCTTTGGTCATTTTGGCAATTTTATTGGTTGCTGGGAATAGCATGTGTGTGCCTACTTTATGTTATCTTTTAGTTCTTTGGGATCGTATATATATATATATATATATATATATATATATATATATATATATATATATATATATATATAATTATTTATTTAAATATTATGACATAAATATGTTATCAAATCACTACAAAAATAGCCATTTTGTTTCAACTCTTCTGGTGTCTTATCAAGTGATGATGTTGAATGTAGAATAAATGGTTTTAAAAGTTTCAAATTAATTAACGATACTTCGCTAGGGGTAAATGCTGTTACATAAGCTAGAATGACCAATCAAAATACAGGTATATGAGAATTCAAAAAACTTGACAACGAAGCAAGGTTATCATAGATATTAAAAGCTTTATAGTTGAGGTTCTAGTAAAATAGAATATGTCCTAACTAATAAGTATTAAATTATATGATAAAATTTGAAATTAAAATTAAAAGTAAAAAATTACCTATTTAGAAATCTAAATCTAATCTCTATTAAGTTGATAAGACACCAGAAGTGTTGAAACAAAATGGATATTTTTGTAGTGATTTTATAACATATTTATGTTATGATATTTAAATAAATAATTATAACTGTTCTAATCCGTATTGAGCACTCTCTTAAGAATAATAATTGTTGATTATTGGAATTTATTCCGTATTTACCAATCCTATACTTGGGTATATATATATATATACATATATATATATATATATATATATATATATATATATATATATATATATATATATATATATATATATATATATATATATATATATGTATATAAACTGCTTAGATGTTTGTGCGTGGGTGTCCGACTACTAAAGCAAGCGTTTATAAATACCAAAATGGACAATACTATTTATTTTCCTTTTTGATCTCTGTAAATAATTTAATCTCATAACTCCAGACGTTATGTCTGGAGTTATGAGATTAAATATTTTCTAATTTCCATACATTAGACAGACTGTTGTCTTCATCATTATTATTTTCATCAAAAGGTTTCAGCCGATTAGATGTTTGGCTTTATTCAAATGCATTATGTATGGAGTTATACAGATTTAAATACAAGCTTTTCCCAGGTTTATAACATTGGATAAAAAATAAACTAAATTTCTTTGCACGAATGTTAACGACCTGAGACTTGATCAACTAATACTGTTATTACAAAACGTAATAAAAATTTAAAATAAACTATTTCAAATTAATTAGATAAAAAATAATTAAAAGTTAATTTCAAAATGGAAATAACTTGATTGAAGTCATCAATCCAAAAGGATTAGCCTCAATCTTTCAGTTTATTATCTTTCTTCAGGAGAAAAGCGATCAGGATTTCCATATTATTCTCTTCTGTGCGTTGAGATGAATGCACCTCAGAAAATTGTGGAGCAGTTTCTCGTGTTCTTTTCATGGGTTTTGCAAAAGCGTTTACCTATACTGGTTAGCAATCAAAGCTATTTCGCTTAGTGTACTTTGCCATTTTCACCATATTTACGACGAAGAAATTATATTCATGGTCTTTCTATGGCAATTAGTACGAAAGGGTCAGGTGTAGTCGTGATTTGAACCAGACCCACCGATTTCACTTCCTCTGTTGTTAACTTATATTACTGTTTCTTTGGGAGGTTCATAGACATATCTGCAAGCAAAAAAAAGTCGATTAAAATATTAGGACTTGTGCCAGACAAGCCTAGAATGGGTAAGTATATCTTCTTACTATTACTAAAAATAGTAGAGATATCCAGTTAGCACCGAAGGAAGATATTAAAATTTTTATTCTTCAATGAAGGAACACACAAAACTCTCCTGACGTTTATCAACAAGTTTACATCCCAAAAAATCAATAGAAATTCCAATCCATTGTTGTGTCAGTCTAGTGTTCAGTCATTTGTCTTTTTCTACCGTGATGTACCCCGGGTGCCAAAACATTACACCCGGATGTTATCACCTAAAACAGCTGCACCAATATGTTTTCTGCTAGGCGTGTCCTATGTTATGTTTGCTTTAAACTTTTGACAGCACTCTCTACACGTCGAAGCATGTCAAGACTCGAGGCAGGTTAACGGAGATGTTGTTTATTTGTCTGAGAGAGAGAGCGAGAGAGAGAGAGAGAGAGCGAGAGAGATAGATATATAGAGAGAGAGCGAGAGAGAGAGAGAGAGAGATGGTGTCTGTTTGATATATAGAGAGAAAGACGAGGGGAAGAGAACTGAGAGGAAATAATATGTCGACACCAGAAAAGACGACGCACCTTAGAGGTGCGTGGATATAGAACTGAGATTAAACAATATCTCATGGAAAGAAAAAAAATAATGGAAGCTCGCAAAACAGAATTATTCGCAAATGGATTCTCTCCCAAATCAACATTCGGAGAACAACCAAATAAAGTTTAGGTCATAGGAGTTTTCGACAAAGTATAAACGTGTAAACAATCATCTTCTACTAAACAGCACAAAGTTAAAATGAAATTACAATTAATTTTTAATTAAAATTCATTTAATTAATATCATCATGGAATATGGCGCCAGCACAACACAAACATTACCAAATTGTCTTTTAGGCTTTCGGTACTGTTTTTTATAAATACTTTCATGGTAATTGTTCGGAGAAGTTCTTTACTTTGGTAACTAGACATTTTGAAATGAAGCGCAGTACGAGACTAGCGTCGAGATCTCATCATTTTACAGTTGAGCTGGCGAGATGTACCGGTAAATTATATGCTAACAGTTTCTTTCTCGCTTGTGGAACACCTTTACGTCTCAATGCTATTTTCTGTTTTCAAGATTACTCTTTTCTCGTAAATATTAATAACAGAACCGTATGTCCAGATGCAATGTAATGTGTTGTGACTAGTTTGAAATTTAATTTTTCTGGGTGTAGCTTGCTTTATTTTAAAGAAGAAGCCTCCCGAAATTAAGGCAACTATACGAAGTTTAGAAGGGCTCATATCAAACATAATAGACATTCTGTTGACTGTTACATTTAACAATATATGATTGAATAATGATCTGCTACTCCAATAAACTATATATATATATATATATATATATATATATATATATATATATATATATATATATATATATATATATATATATATATAGCTGTGTGTGAGTGTGTGTATACTTCATCTAAGTACAACATTAATGTAAAGAAACCTCATCGGGTGCTTTATTCTGGTTACCGTGAGAAATGTCAATGATATGATTCCCGTTAAATCAAATATATGCCAACAGAAATACTACGAAAGTTGAGTACAGGATGTCCCTTTGTCATATATATTGCAAAAGTCTTATGTGATTGTACGACAAAAGGATCTATTTGAACTGCTATAAAAACTCAATCTATTTCGAAACGATGTTAGAATAATCCATAACTTATACTGGCAGCAAAACCGCCTGCATAAAGATAGAAAATGAATTGAGTAATTATACGACAATATAACGGGATATAAGACAAGGATGTGTGTTCTCTTCAGATTCATTCAAACTCTAAAGCGAGGCTATCCTAATGGATCGGGAGACTCTATGTATATTTATTATCTGCCTAATCTTAACAATATAAGATACGCAGATGACAATGGTGTTAATAGCTGACAACTATGGGATTCTACAACTAGAAAGACAGCTACCGGATTCATAGTAAGAGAATTAATTGAAAGCGAGATATAAAGATTTAAGCATTGATTGAATATAAACAGAATCTATAGTAATAAGAAAGAGAAAAAAATGCCAGTTACAAATTGGATATATCAACATCGAGTACTTAGAGAAGTTTATATATTTGAGAGCTGCTTTTCTACAGGATCGTATATGTGGCACCAAAATCCGAACACGTAATGGACTAAGGAATGGCGCGTTTCAAAATATGAGATGTGCTGAGAAACAGGAAAGAGTAGTTAGAAATAAGGTAAAAAGTGGTGGATTGCTAAGTGATTTCTACCTTCTTCTATGGCAGTGAATACTGGAAAGACTCATAACAGATGCATTCATGCAGTATAGTCCAACTCGGTCGCTTACAGGATGTAGAGGCTTGCATATATCCAGTATCGTCTGCTTCTGTCGTACTGTGTATTTAAGATCCTCCATTGTTGAGTGAAGGAAAATTGCTATCCTTAAAAACGTTTTAAAGAAGTTTGCTTACTGTGGCCGAGCGGCAAATCAGACCGGATAGACGTGTATTTTCCCTACATTGATGGTCACTGGTTAGATAACTGCCAGAAGATACGTCATTAGCTTAGATTTCCCGAATTTGCAGGCTGATTGACGTGTTGCAAACTGTTCAATAAATAAATACAAAGGAAATATTGCAAAATGTCACAAAAGTTATGGAGAAGGCCGGAGGCAATAGAAGTGTGGCTTTACGGAAAGATACTTTGAATTCAATGGACGGAGCAAGGAGAGAGTTTCAAAAATGTCAACAGAAAGAACATATTCAGAATAAGAAAGAAGACAACTGTAATTTCTTGTACTCATAATGAGGAAAGTCAGCTTGGAAACCTAACGCTCATGGAGCATATTGAGGGTAAGAGAGAGTGTCGAAGGCAGGGAGACACTGACATGATGACCTTCTGTAACTGGATGGCGCAACAGAGACTAGAGTTTTAACAAAGGGATTGTAACTGCTAAGGGCCGCAATTTTTGGAGAGCCAGGATTACCCATGTCCTGAAAGAACAAGGCGCATACTTAAGAAGGCCACCATAATGGAATAGCCAGTGAGTGCTTAACAAAGTAAATTTGGACACACATACACAGACACACACACACACACACAGACACACATATATATATATATATGTGTATATAACTAGGCAATATATATATATATATATATATAGATATGTAGGTAATATATATATATATATATATATATATATACATACATACATATATGTAGGTAATATATATATATATATATATGTACATTATGCAGTGTTACATTTGAACATGCGCATACACACTACAAAAAGAGTTTTTTAGTGGCTATGTGCATGTTCTATTGTAACACTGCATAATAAATAAATATTTATTGCTGTACTTTTGTATTGAGACCTGTTTTAAATTAACGTTTTGAACGCTGAAATTTTACTCTTTGTTCTTTTCTCTCTCTCTCTCTCTCTCTCTCTCTCCATATATATATATATATATATATATATATATATATATATATATATATATATATATATCGCCTTAAATAGAACTGATGTAAAAATCATAATACTAAAAAGTTTCGGGGTATCTTTGCAAACTTTCGGCCAAAACTTCATCAGAGATAAAATCCTTGGCGAAACGATTTTTTTAACAGGTATAACAAAATGCAATGTAAGGGATTAAAAATATAAAATCATTTTAATCATAATTAGAAAATCAATTAAATTTTTAAAGTTAAGAACGAAGAAAGTTGATAAACAAACCTGAAAATATCAGAAATTGGAACTGAGGAGAAATACGTTTTCGCAAAAAAAGAAAGGAACAAACGAAGCTCTCCTTTTGGCGGCAAAGACTTGGTCTTCGCAGTTTGAATATGACTGATATATATATATATATATATATATATATATATATATATATAGAGAGAGAGAGAGAGAGAGAAAGAGAATGAGAGAGAGCTTGTATATGTTTTGTTGTAGCAAATTCTCTTTTCGTTTTGCATATTTGATTGAAGAGCATGGAAATATTCTTGTAAGAGTTTTTTTCTTGTTTTCCTACAAGTGTTTTACTGATGGTTCAAGATTATAGATGTATTTCTGGAACTCCCTGAAGATATTATTTAACACCCCGAATCTGGCCAAAGTTGCTGAAAGTACTTGCAGACATAATACCGGGAAATACATCTATAATCTTAAACCGCCATAAAAATCACTTGAGAGAAAAGAGAAAAAACATATAAAACAAAACATCTCAAGAGAAATTTTCCCGTGAACTTCAATCTCACACATACACGCAGACAGACACGTGCGGTTGTGTATGTATGCAATTGCAAGGAATAATATTTGAGCAGACGATCCATTTGATACACATACATATATTTGTTGATTTTAGTTATTCTGACATGTTAGTTATTACTGAACGCATACACGAACGCAAGGGCGCGCACACAGGGTGCGATGGGTGAATTGTCGTCAATTTTAATTTTATGCATGCGCATTCTTTGTTTTAGATTTTTCGATAAAAACCTACAGTAGTGTCAGTTGGGCACCGTCTGTGAGAAAAAAAAAGAGCATCATGACGCGATTCACACCGACAGAAATTTGGAAACGGCATGTTGTACTGTTTGGCATTCACGCCAGAAACTACAATACAAACATTTCAGAGTGTTTGGGTGTTAATTGAGGACAGTGCAGAGAATTCGGAAAGGGTTGGATAACTCAAATCGTGATTACAAAGGTACGGCAGCACGGGAAATTCTCTCCGATAGTTCTTATGAGGAAATAACTCCCGAAATTGTTCTTGAGTGCCTCATACTCAACCTGGAGGACTACACAAAGTGCCTTGAGGAGTTGGCGCTGCCCTGGGTCAAGACGGTGGCTACTGGAAGTCTCTATATCTGGAAATAGGACTCTACACCATTCCACGCAGGCAGAAGATCCCAGGCATGGCTAACAGAAAATATCTGCGACCAGATCTCCCCTTATATCATGCCACAACTTCCCAGATTGCAACACCATTGATAATTATATGTGGGGCGCAATTGAGCGAGATGCCACGAAAACACTTTGTAATACCAAAGATCAACTGAAACCAAGGATTATGGCAGCATTCACCAACAAGTAGACCGTCCGTAATAGTTGCGGGGGATTCCGAAATCATATGTTTGATTAATTTTACTGATAAACTTTTTAAAATTACGAGTGATCCTTCTCAGACAAACAGAAAATTCCACCACAAATTTCAGAAGAATATATTATTCTACCACATGTCAACTAAACAACCCCCACTCCCCAAAAAATTTTGGACCATATTTCCTCAGAAATTTACCCGGGGAATTTCTGACGGAGTTTCTTCCTTGTCTGAATTGTATCATTCGTAATTTGGAATAGTTGATCGGTAAAGTGAATCCACACAAAATGTCCGTCATCTTTAATAAGACACACACAAACAAACACAAACGCACACACACACACACACACACACACACACACACACACACACACACACACACACACACACACACACACACACACATATATATATATATATATATAAATATAATTATATTTTTAAAAAAAATATGATTCCATCGCTACACAGGAATTACCATGTTTCAAAAACAAGCTAAAAACTTCCGATTCAATTACAGAAATTAAATTAAATTAAAGTACCTAGTTCTGTTTCATTTCTTATTTTGAAATATACGGGGCTTTATAAGCACATACATTAATAATATTAGTTTCTATGGATATAGAGAAAACCAATCATTTTGATAAGGGGCGGTAGGGTATTCATTTTCACTGACAACTATTGTATCAACAAATTAGTTACTTTCGAAAAGAGGTTAAGTCAAATACTATTGTCTTACTCTATCACTTTCTTTTCTTTCCTTCACTTTTCTCACTTTTCTGTAAACTTCTCCGTTTCCTTTTGTTTCTTCCGATGTTATTTTTTACCAAAAACAATTTGAATAATGAAAAAAAGGAAGTGAAGTTCCATAGGTGGCTTGTTTTGAAATAGAATTGTTCATAGCTTCTTTTAGACCTCACCATTCGAGATGCCTATGCATCGAAACAAAAATGAATCTTTATCGTGTGTAATTGTTTTTTGTCCGTATGTGAAAATTTATAATATATATATATATATATATATATATATATATATATATATATATATATATATATATATATATGTGTGTGTGTGTGTGTGTGTGGGTGTGTAGATAGATAGATAGATAGATAGATAGCGGATAACTCCTGACGAGAGGAGAGAATGATTATATTAAGACCGTTATTTTATGAAACTCCACAGAAGACATCTTGCTGAACTACCAGCTGAGTTAGAAATGTGAATATATTTAATATATATATATATATATATATATATATATATATATATATATATATATATATATATATATATATATATATTTACTTTTAAAACCCTTTATTCTACATTCAACATTATCACTTGATAAGACACCGGAGGTGTTGAAACAAAATGGCTACATTTGTCGTGATTTTATGTTATAATTTTTAAATAAACAATTATATATATATATGTATATATATATATATATATATATATATATATATATATATATATTTCATGTTTTATTTAGTTGACATGTGGTAGAATAATAAATTCTTTTGGAAATCGCAAATTACAACTTTCGACAGTGCTTGATATTGAATAATGCATTTGGGCGTGGTCAAAATTTTAAATCTAGCGAATGTTAATGACCCCACCCTTTCGAGAAACACCGATTGTTTGGCTGTCGTATCTGGTAAATAAATTTATTATCGATTCTATATTTTTTCTCACATATGGAGGTTCGTAACTGAGAAAAGCTTTCCCAGTTTGTCTTATTTGTTTGTTAATATGAGTGCATATGACAGAATAGAATATGAAAAGTATTAAAGTGTATTTGTATATGTTGTGTCATTGCAATAGTAAAAAGAAGAAAATCAAGTCGAGGTTGGTTTAAGGAACAAGTGTATTTAAAATCACAGGTACAAAGGTAGGAAACGGGTACTACTCAGCTAGGCAGTTGTAGTACTGTCGCTGCTTACGATGTTTATTAACACGCCCACGTGTGTCAAATGTGGCACAAGGCCGTTTTAATGTGGGCTTCCGAGCCCGTAGGCTCGGGCAAAAATTGCCCGTAGAACCCGTATAAACGGGATCGGGGTGGTCAACCTCCCCGAACGAGGCTCTGCCCTTCGGCGGAACCTCATCCGGGTTCCTCCCCGCTCAAAGGCAGAGAGTTCCCCTCTGCCTCAGAGGCAGAGAGTTCGACCGAATAGCTGAGACGTCCAAAAAGGACTGTCGCTGCTTACGATGTTTATTAACACGCCCACGTGTGTCAAATGTGGCACAAGGCCGGTTTAATGTGGGCTTCCGAGCCCGTAGGCTCGGGCAAAAATTGCCCGTAATACCCGTATAAACGGGATCGGGGTGGTCAACCACCTCGAACGAGGCTCTGCCCTTCGGCGGAGTCTCGTCCGAGTTCCTCTCTGCCCAAAGGCAGAGAGTTCCCCTCTGCCTCAGAGGCAGAGAGTTCGACCGAAGAGCTGAGACGTCCAAAAAGGACTGTCGCTGCTTACGATGTTTAACAACACGCCCACGTGTGTCGAATGTGGCACAAGGCCGGTTTAATGTGGGCTTTCCGAGCCCGTAGGCTCGGGCAAAAATTGCCCGTAGATCCCGTATAAACGGGATCGGGGTGGTCAACCACCTCGAACGAGGCTCTGCCCTTCGGCGGAGCCTCGTCCGAGTTCCTCTCTGCCCAAATGCAGAGAGTTCCCCTCTGCCTCAGAGGCAGAGAGTTCGACCGAATAGCTGAGACGACCAAAAAGAACTGTCGCTGCTTACACACCGGGTAGGTATTACTGGTACTATATATAGTGAGAACCGGTGTAATTCCATTGTGTTAGAAAGTCCGGTGTAACAGTATATACTGTCCAATGATTTATTATGGGTATTAAGATTTATTGTATTATACTAACGATTATAAGGTGCATTGTGACCATACAGTTGTTAGGCAGGCAGTAATATTACCACCTACCTAGTAACTGTTAAAATAATACAACAGACCTTGCTATCAACAATGCATTATTAAGCATCATATATATATATATATATATATATATATATATATATATATATATATATATATTATAATAATATTTTTAGTTTTTTAAAAATATGATTCCTCCGCTACATAAGAGTTCTCATGTTTCAAAAGCGAGAGCCGAGACCCCTAACCTAATTTTTTTAAGTTATGAAGAGTTAAGGTGTCAGGACCCGCTTCCTTGTCAAGTGAGAATTTGGGAACTAAAAATATTATTATAATATAAGCTCTACTTCTGTATGGAGCACTGTCCTTTTGAAAATAAAGCTAAATATTAAGGAACACCGGATTATCTACCTAACGTGTTCTTTCCTATTTCACTGCACACCTGCATACATACATATATATATATATATATATATATATATATATATATATATATATATATATATATATATATATATATATAGCCGAGTTCGAATTTCAGGCGAATCTATTAGATTTATTTATGTGCTAATACCCTCGGTATTAATCATTTTCTTCTCCTTCGACCTATGGGTAAATAAATAGCATAACAGAATGAATAGCAATACAGGCTGGGTTCTATCGCCTTGGGTGCCAACTAGTCTAGGAGAAGGACAACTCTGAATTCAAAATCTGCGGAGGGTCGTTTGGGGATCTTGTGGTACTGTCGATTACAAGGAACTGATCCTCTTGACCTTCAAATCTCGAATACCACGGGAGAGTACATTATATATATATATATATATATATATATATATATACACACATATATATACGCACACACACACACATACATATATATATATATATATATATATATATATATATATATATATATATATATATATATATATCGGTAGTTTGTGCATGGTGAACATATCTATAAACGTTCTATATCTGTTACTAAGCACAAACGCATCTAAGTGTTTCTGAAATTGTAATCCTTATTTTTATTGTTATAAAATATTATTTTATCTTTTAAATCTAAATTAGGCAACCTCACGTTTACCATAACTCTGTCTGTGCCTCCACAAGAACCATATATATATATATATATATATATATATATATATATATATATATATATATATATATATTTGTGTGTGTGGGTGTATGTGTGTACAAATGCATGCTTGATTGTGAACTTGAAGAGAACTTATATGGCCGTACAATTTGCTAAAACTTATAAAAACCCTTCTATAATTCAACTTTGGATTAATAAATGTGATATGTTGAATATCCCCCGAGATACGTGGAATAATGTATCAGTCGATTGATATAAATATTTATTTATATTTTTAATTACCTGACTTTTAAGGCAGCATCCTATATAACATAATTCAAAATCCCTCAATTCATGCACAGGAGATGGATTCGTATGAATTTTGACAATCAAAATCTGTGGGTACTTTTTTTTTTTTTTAGGCGGGGTCGTTTTTCCCCTAGACGTGTTGCTAACTACGGTTACAAAACCGAGTCTGTGTTGTTATTTACCCCATTGATGGGGTACGAAGGAGATATTTCTGCGTAAGTGAATGTAACTCTCACGATTGGAATTCGTACTCAGCTCTCTGATTTTTCATTTCGATCAACACACAAATAAATATATACTAAAATTTGCTGAAAAGATCATGGCCCGACCAAAACGAAATCGATTACGTTGTTTATTCATTTGGTCAGTTTTCAGCAGTCGCTCTGGCTGAGAACTTTACTGCACACCCTTCTACTTAATGACTTCCACATATCCCTGCATATATATTTATCATGCAGTTTCTATCCTATGTTCTATTTGTTTGTTTGCAATCTATCCCATGAATCCTTCTAAAATGCATTGTCTTATTTTCCAAAGTTCAATGCCTTCTTTCATATACATTCACTCTCCTCGGCTTTTCTTATATCGCTTATTCATCTCCTCATTTTCACCCGCGGATTTTTTTCCTCGATTTTGATACTCTTCCCTTTTCATATACATTTCCCTTTTCTTCTCTCTTTTATTCGTTTCTATTGGAATTCTCTCATGTCATGATAACTTTGGAGGCAAAGTGTCAAGCAGAGTTACTCTCGCTGCTATTGACAGACGGATATGTCAACACACCAAGACAAGGCAACATGGCTGCGCGCAGTTTATTCATTGAAGCAAAGAGGAGTGCGCCTTAACAGTGAATTCATCAGCACTTGGTTTGATCTGCGCATGCCTAATGCAACCTCATCATCTGATAACACATGCTTGACTGCCTCAAGGACGTGTTTGAAAAGAGGACTGATTTCAAGGGGGCAAAATCAAAAAGAGAACAATATTAATATTATTATTGATAACAAAATGTCGTAGCACAACCATCGTCGTCGCGTCGTCCAATAGAATTCTGGTTAAAAATCAAAGATTTTAAACACATATTTTTCAAGAGTGACAAGAGTCCACAAAATGGAAGGTAAATGCAAATGTTCTTCTTATTAGTGATTGAACTAACCTTCATAAATCTTTAAAAAACATTTTTTTTACTTTTGCTTACATAATACATAATTAAATGTAACTTCCACAAATTATCAACTCTCTTCGTATTTAAAGAATTTATATGATAATTATTTGCTATTGTTAATGATGACAAAGTATAATAATTGTTATTAATTATAAAAATTACCTATGAATGAAATAAAAAAGGTCTCTGTAATTAGCAGATAATAAACATTGAGTTATATTTCTTGGGCAGATATTTCTGCAAATGTATAATTTAAATTACTAGGAAAACATTGGCCCAATTGGCCGAAAATTGCTATAGTCTATGAATTTGAGACTCTTCAGTATTCGCTCAACAAAAATTACGCATTTATGTGTTGTATCATTTATATAATTTTAAATAGAGATTTAAAGACATAGAAATAATTATTATATCGATTTATTCAATTAATGGTCGTTGCTAAGATGCAAGTAGCAGAAAGCCTTACTGCACACTGATTTCAATACATTGATTACAGTACGTTTATTTTTTAAATTTGCAATGATTCGTGTAACGTGCTCCATTAACGAAGATTATTTCAGTCACGGTAATGTTTTTTCGTCAAACTGAGCCTTTCTAATATCAAGTGTACTGTACTTGATCCGTTTTTCTGATAGACCATTTATTATGGACATAAAGATGAACATCATGACAGCTTCATAATTTCCAGCACAAAGAATTAAGTTTTTGTTCATTTCTTATAAACGGTAATTGTTACGTTTTTTTTTACCATTGGTCTTCTTGTACAGACAAATCTGCGAATGAATTTCCTTTATTTCAAACCATTAGATCTGGATTTATAGTCTTCATATTAGAGTCTTCTGTAATTTCTTTTTTAGAGCAACCTACGACTAGTGATTATTTTCTTTGTTTACAAGCCGAAATCCAAATCGTTTCGTGTGTACGACGTCTTTGACGTTTATAATGTAATTTACACTCTAAAAGTTTCTATCTCGAAGCCTGTAGTTGTTTTACAGAGTTATGATTGAAGATATATACCTGACCATGTTTCTGGTAGTTCTTCCCCACAGTTTACATAATATCTCGAGAGCCTTATGTCTTATCTTCCTTCCTTTACCACCATAAACCATGTTGCCGCGTTTGTTTTCTTTTTCACCCATCTTCTGTCCTTTACATTCAATTCATCATTATTTTTCATTTATTTGTTTTGAATATTTCAACCATTAGAAAACAGACCTCAATACTGATATGTATTTTTTTAAGCATTTCATTCCAAGCAAGGCGGAGGTGCCACTAGCGAGCAAGGGTTACAAAAAGTGAGAGGAAAAGTAAAGAGGGGTCTTTCATTGAGGAAAGGATATAGAGAAGGATAGGGATCAGGATCAAGGCTTCAGAACTTGTCGATTGATATTATATTTGAATATTTGAAGTTTATATCTATCAGGGAAGCAAGTATGAGGAAGCAAGTCGTGTCATTTATCTGTCATATATATATATATATATATATATATATATATATATATATATATATATATATATATATATATATAATTATTGTATTGTATAAACGGTATTGCTCAGACTAAATTAAACTAGGAAACAGTAGTATTAAAACATGCTCAATACATGTATAAAAAATATAAAATAAAATAAAAATTTAACATGCAGAGCTTTTAAATTTAAAAAAATTAGGAGATCAGCGGATCACGCTACCTTGGTTTCAAGTTTTCACACACACACACACACATCCACAACACACACACACATAGAAAGAAGTAATGGATTTTTTAAATTTATTAATCCGATAGACTTAGCTTGATCACCGACGTTGTCTGTGACTCACTTGGTATAAGGACATCGTCTGTAAAGACGGCTTCTCCTTCCAAGGTGGAAGTAAGTTCGAATCCTTGTATATAGCACGTTAAGGCTCTGGCTCAATAATCTCACATTTAATATGAATGTTGCTTGATTGAATTT
>OZ038477.1:7886954-7904454 GCA_964036315.1 Acanthosepion esculentum
ATTTACGTATAACTTAAACGGCCAGTAGGCTACACTTCGGCATTGGTCGAGATGTGATTGCGTACAGACCTAACAAAGTAAATTTAAGATTCCCTTGTCGTAATGGAACGCTCTATTGGTCTTTAAAACATTCCTTTACTCACGATGCTATAAAAGCAATTTTCAATATTCATTCTATTTTGAATGTGTAGTTTTACTTACTTTATTCTTCGAAGAACGCCCCAGAACATGAACATATCTTCCACTGACCATACTTATGAGAAACCGATCGATCTCTCTATCTATCTATCTATCTATCTATCTATCTATCTATCTCTATATATATATATATATATATATATATATATATATATATATATATACACTATCAAAAAAAGTTGCACGTTTTTTTCCCGGTATGAGCACCATGGAGGGTCAGCATATTAAATCTGGTCCCAGAAGACTTAGCACTTGAGGTCATTCTTTCTTAGATTTATTTTTATTTTTATGATTTTTTATAATTTCTTTCATTTCTGTTTTCATATTCATCTTGTCAAACTTTTATATATAATTTCTGTTCCATATCTTACTGTAGGTAAAACGAACTATAGCTTCTTTTAACATCAATTCCAGTCTTGGAAACATTTAGTAAAATTGTCTAATTTCGGCAATAAATATACAATAAAATAAATAGTGTGGATATGCCACAATCACACTGTCATGGGGCATCAATCCCCCCCTACTGGAGCAGAGTGCTATCAGATAACACATTATTAAACACCGTAAGGATCATATAACATTAGACAGCTCCTAACAAACAATACAAGAATAGTAACAAAATGAAATAGTAAATACTCATCAACAAAAGCTAACATCAATAAATAAAACAATTAAAATTTAAGTTTCCACATCCTCAAATCTATATAAAAACACGCCATACCTCGCTTATGACAAAAACATCTTTGCCTATATCACAACGTGACTAGTTCTACGAAACCCACTACTGTGTCTACCTATCCTGATGAAGTTTTAAGAAGTTAGTCGAAAGCTTAGACTAAATTCCTTGTACTTTTCTTCCAAAATGAACTTCTGAAAATTTCTGACGGTCTTTCCTCCTCGACTGAGAAGGATTATTCGTAATATGGAAAAGTCAATCAGTAAAATTAATCGACACAATCTATGTGTTGTTTTTAGTATGCCCCTTCATGAAAAGAATAAAATATAGGTTCCAATTGCCAGCCAAAAATGAAAACGAAATTATGAGACAATGCAAGGAATCCTTTGTTAAGTTAATCCTGTGTATTATTTCAGATTCTCAGGTAGAATTCCCCAGGAAAGAGGAATATATTCTTTTTCGATTTTCCATAATAGATAAATTAATTGTAATTAGTAGATTACAAACATCTTACAAGATCATTTCAAATCAGGATCTAAGTGTGTTTTAATGAATTCGATATTCGCAATCTGAACATGTGACTAATTAAGCATCAAGAGAAGGACCTCAAGGTTATTATTTTTCTTAATTTCTTAATATACACGGTATCCATATAGTTCGTGTGCACTTTAAAAAATTTATAACTTTATTTGTATTTGCGATAGAAGTAATCTATAAAAAATGTTATAAAGTTTAATGTACCTAGTTTTAAGTATAGCTAAAATAACTGATGTGATTTCAGGCATTACTGTAAATCAGTTGGCAAATGTTTTCTGTGAACTGCAAAATCGTATTACCCTTTGTATTGCTAATGATGGAGGACATGTGGAAACTTAAATAAAATTTCAATAAAACCTTAACAAATATAGATTTCTTTCTTTCTAATCCTTTTTACAAATTATTTCTAAAATAAAGTTATAATTTTTTTTAAGTGAACACGAACTTTATGAACACCCTATATATATAGGTCTATTATTATCATTATTATTATTATTATTATTATTATTATTATTATTATTCTTATTATTGTGTGAGTACACTAAAAAAGTAGCGACGAGCTACAGCTATTCAACGCCAAATATACCCCATTACACAGTGTCTGATAAAGTTATACTAGGTACATTCATCACAGACAAATATCGACGATATGCTGACAGGTTTTAATAAACCTCTAAGTAGAGCCAAGATGAGAATACCTTCAGCTTAGTTAACCAAGTGCGCTAAGTACGATTCGGGGTTTTCCTAAATATCTGAATGTGACTTTCAAGTCACATTGACGGTTTCATCCTTCAAAACTAAAAGTAGAACACACACGACACAGGGTCAAAATATTTCCCCACTACCCCCGTTCATGAAGAGAGATGCGCACTAGATCCACCCCGGGGCCATGCCTAACTGTTTAAGGCCAGCCATTAGAAATAATATCAGTAGTACTGAACTGTATATTTCATCTAGTCAAACTTAATTCAGTAAGACAAAACATTTAAATATTAAAACTACTAATCTGTCAATTATTGTGGCTGTGTAAGACAGTTCTAGTTGAATTAATCCTCTGCCTGCTTCGGATTGGATACCGACTGTATCAAGTGAGAAGCTCACTCGTTTTGACATTTATTCGCTTAATGTTAGCTATGGCCAAATTAAGCATTGTTGAAACTGTATTGCACCACAAGGATAGCCAAAATGTTTATGGTTGATATTCTGTTTTGTGAATTCAATTCGGTATTTAAAACGAGCCGAGTGCGCCTATAGTTTTCTTTTCATACTTTCTCTTTCATTTTGGTTGCTGTATTCCATCGCCTTCACTGATTCCATGTTATTTATTGGCTTCATCTTGTTTAACTTCCCCAAAATTTGTGACAAAATATACATCTATTGAGTGTGTTTTTATAATTCTCCCTTTCTTGAATATTTCTTTTTAACATTTAATCAAAAACCTATACCGATGTCAACACTGAAACCTTTTAGGGCATTGAGGATACCCTTCAAGCCATTATTGGCTTTGGCAAACAGCTTCATATCACCCATGTAGAATACGTTATTAAACAATTTCTTTTCTATATTGTATCCGTAGTTATTACTGTTCAGTTCATGGGATTAAGGACAGACAGAACAGAATGGGCGACTGAGAGTCTACTTGAAAAATCCTTGTTGGATATTCAAACAATTGGAAGTGGTAGTTCATTTGGTGTCATTTAAGTATAATGTAGTTTTCCATAGTTTCAACTCCATTTGCAAAGCCTTAATTATCCAAGAGTGTGGCACACTATCAAAGGCTTTACGGTAATCTATCCACGATGAGTTGATATTTTTCCTGCCATATTCCAGGATGATTTTATTTATTAGTAGTTGATCTTTATGAACCTGTTCAAGATCCCTTCTGTTCCAGAGTAAGAATGTTGTTTTCATTGGCAAAAGGGTATAAGTAAATCCAGCAGAACAGACGTGAACAACTTACACGAGGTGGACAGGCCTATCATTATTTCGATTATCTGTTTCACCCGTTTGTGGTAGGAGATATTTAATACCTTCGGTGATACATTCTGGAATTTAATTGGAGTAATTATGTACCATTGATAAAGCTTGCGCAACAGATTTATGAAATGTTGAAAGACGACAGAGCAAATGTTGTTTCCGTTACCATTTCCTAGGGATTTAAATTTTGGGGATTTCGTTAGAGTTTGCCTAACATCATTCTTGGCTATATTTTTCTATTCTTGCACAGGTTTTTCCTTCATTCTTTCTTTTTCTCGTTTTATCCACTCTACATTGGACTTATATTCCTTTGGGTTGCTTCAAATATTCTCCCAACAGTTTTGTACTTCTTCAATAAATGTTGGCTATTTGACTTCTATAACTGCTTTTCCCTATAAATCTACTTGAAACCCGTTTGAAATATCTCATTTTTAAGTAAAACCTGCAACGATTTCCATGACGTCTTGTCCTCTGTGCCTTTAATTGCAGTTTCTTTTTAAGTATTTTCTTGATTGCCTGAATTTCATATATTGCTTGCCTTTATAACCATTTTTTATCCTCTCTGACTCCTGATTTCGGGCCTGGTATTGATTGTCGTATTTTCCGATCTACCCGTAGCGCATAGAAACACCTTTCTTTTTTCAAGAAGTGCTGCGACCTGCCCACTACCAAAGTTGTCATGTATTCCCAAGACAAAAAAAGAATTTTGGAAACAGCTTCGAGTATGTATATATATATATATATATATATATATATATATATATATATATATATATATATATATCAATAACAAAAATGAAAGCATGATCTGCTGTTGTGATGTCTCTCCGAATTTTCCTGCCATGTTTTCCTAGCTCTACATTTCCGCCAGCTCCACCTTCTCAACGTTCTGATTCCAAAGTCCCGAAACGTCAACAGGATCCATTCATAGCTACTCTTTTACACAAATATGATGTCAGGACGATTGCTCACCAAGCTGTGTTTCACAAGTTCTTCTTCTTCTTCTTCTTCTTCTTCTTCTTCTTCTTCTTCTTCTTCTTCTTATTATTATTATTATTATTATTATTATTATTATTATTATTATCATTCATAACGTACCACTCTACCTTGTAAAGTTTTGACACATATGTCTTCACCATTTTATTCATAAACACTCCATTAATTTTTTAAAAGAATTTCACCCCAAGCAAGGCGGGAGTGCTACTAGCAAGAATACAGAGGCGTGATAGAGGGAAGGATGAGGAGTATGACAGGAATTAGACACATCTGAACATCTACATTGACAATGCATTTGAATTATTGAAGATAATAGCTATCAGGTAAGCAATAAGAGGAAGGGAGTTCACACGCGGGAAGTGCGAGACAGAAAGCTATTGGAGTAGAAGAGACGGCTATAATTAACAGTTTCGACAGTGAAACTGTGGGACTAGATGCCAACCTAGTAGCACGCTTAAATTCATGTCGCATGGAAACCATCGAAAGTAGCTCGTCGGAGCAGTTACCGTGAACGTATTTCTAGAGGGAAGGAACGGCACGTCTGTGAGTAAAGGACTGTAGACGAGATGTCAATCACATTGCATATCCATCTCTGGATTTCGTGGAAGACCTTGAGACGAACAGCAGGGGCTCCAGAACACATATGACAACAGTATTCAATTCAAGGACGAATGGTTGATTTATAGATTTGAAGGATGGACTCAGGTGAGAAAAACTTTCAGGCTCGACACAGAGAACGAACTTTCCTTGCTGTAGATGAAGCTATTGATTCAACGTGTTTGTTCCAGCACAGGTCAGCGGACAGTGTGAAACCAAGCAGTGGCAAAGAGGTGCTCTCGTGGAGTTGATCATCAGGCATTCTAATGGGAGGCATGGAGGGTTCTCTGGAAAAAGAGAGCAGTTTTGTTTTTGATGCATTAAAGTTTACCACCCATTTTTACCCATTCCGCTACAGATTGGGGGTTCTTTTCGATAACTACAGCCAGGTTAGTTTTGTCAGCGATACCAGATTTGCTATTTAGGCAGGAGTAAATAGTGGTGTCGTCTGCATAGATACCTACTTGAAACTAATTACACCAGGAAGGTCGTTAATGAAGATCTGAAACAGTGTTGAACTCAGGGGAACACCTGCATTTGTGAGAAAGGAACTGGAGTAGAATCCATTTAAGATGACCTTCATTGACAGAAATGATTTTATTAAGTCAAATAATCGTCCTGAAATTTCGTATCCGTGATGCTTACGAAGAAGGCCAGCATGCCAAACCGTATCAAACGCTTTAGAGATAGCTAGACCCACAGGACCAGATTCTCCGTTATGTTGAAGTGATTGATAGACAAATTCAGTTATGGCCGTGAACACATCAGCGGTAGATCGGGCAAAGCAGAAACCATATTGCTTGTCAGAGTTCAGATTTTATGATTTAAGGTGCTTAACCACATTGGCATTGGTTAAAGCTTCGAAGACTGTCGAAGAGTGGTAGGAGACTGATAGGACTGTAGTTAGATGGGTCAGAAGGGTCTCCAGAGTTCTTAAAGACAGGTACAACTGATGAAGACTTCCAACAAGCTGGTAAGCAATATTCGTTGAGGCACTAGTCAGATAGTTTGAAGAGGACAGGGGCCAGTTGAGGAGACATCCTATTATTGATATTTCTCAGGATTTGTTTTACATCAGAGCTCTTTTTCATCAGCCTTTTACCACTTATGCTACTGCTACTAATAAAACATGAGATTCTTACTTCTTCACGACTTCATGATTCCTGGTTGTGATATTTGCTTATATCACTGCTGATACTTGAAATCAGAATTTATTTAATTTACTTAAGCTGCTCAACTTAGTCAGGACAAATGAAATAAATTATGTGATTGAGAAGAATGCATTAGGCCCCTACTTCTAAAAGGAGAAGTCGTCAAATCTTTACATTGTCACCTCCAAAATCCCAGTTTACAGTTCTTAGTTTTCTTCGCTTTTTCCTTCTTTCACGTTTTTTATTGATTAATTTTCTACTTTTGTTTGTTCCTCAACTTTTCCAGGACTACTTTCTTTTCTTTTTTTGTTATCATTTTCTCTCCTTTCCAATTTACTTTTTTTCATTTTATCGATGTATTTTTGTTCTTTCAAACTTTTTCCCCCATTTTTTTTTTATTCGGCTATGACATTTGCCTAAGAATTTTTCTTGCTGTATTTGTTATAGTCTTTTTTGTTTGATTTTTGCTTGCAGTCGGCAGGGAGTAAGTTTTTCCCCTTTACATTCTTCTAACTTTTGACGTTATATCCTTAAAAATACAATAATATCAAACACAACAAGGTGATTTGAATTCTTCTGAAGCAAGGACATACTTTCATTTTTCCTCATCATTCTGATTTTTTTTTACTTTTGTCCTATCTCACTCACAGCCAATATCTCTTTCTGTTCTTATTTTACGTTTCTATCTGCAATGTCTTCTCAGCACCTCCAGGATTGAGTAAGTAATCTCAGTTTTGGCCTGTTCAATATTCAATCACCGTTCAAAAGACTTGACGGTCATTGACAGGCACATTAGCTGTAAGTAACCTTTGCCTCTAGACATGAACAGTTTTTATCACTAGATAAAAAAGGTAAGAAAGGAAATCCTTAACAAAAAAGGCAAGTAAGTGAAGAACTATATGAACAAAATAAAATCAAATAAGATATCCAACTAATAAAAAATTGGCTTACATAAGACAGGCAAAATGGAGAAATCAGATCAGGTAAAAAAAGTTTTTTTTTTTTATCGTAAAAACCTTCACACTCTGATTCTTTCCCTTTTAACATTTTGCAAGTTGTTACTTTATTTAAAAAAAAATAAAGATAAGAACCTAAGGCAAGCATTGGTCATAAATCTGTAATACAAGGGAGTGAAACTCATCTGGTAAACACGTTTATCTTTATTCACATTGCTGTCAAAGGAATCAACACAGAATTAAGTGATAACTTTTGGGGATCATTTAGTCTCTAGCTTAGAACTCTTGAAAATAGTCCTCCTTGATTGGCCTTCCGGAATATTCCAAAATCTTTTTATCGCATTTGTATTTTTAATAAGCTAAAACTAAACGTAGTTAATTACTAAAGTCAGGTTATTTTTTGGGCTGAAGTGAATGGCATCCAGTGGGGATCAAAATTATTTAATGCGCGCATCAAACGCACAAACTTAATTTCAAACATATTTGACAATATTTCATTTTTAAACTTCTTCGTCCAAAATAGTGTAACCCGGATATAAGAGACCCGGATATAAGATACTTCTTCTCCGGTCCAGACAACTCTCTTATATCCGGGTTACACTGTATACGTTTATTGATTACAAAGAGGATTCTTTTTAAAACAAACTCTACACTCTATAAAGGCGATTTAATTTTTCTCTCAATACATATTTTCAAATAGATTGCAGTTCTGGTGTAGGCATTTCTGATAACACGAAGTAATTTATTAATATTTCTTTGATTTTCTTTAGCTGGATATCGACATAGGTTATTTAATGACGAAATCAAAATATTTCAAGCTGAATTTTATGGCGTTAACTAAATATATTTCGAACCCAATTTTATGTTTTCTACTACAGATAAAATGTATTACTGGTAATGTTAAATTGAAATTGCATTGTTGGTAATCTTACAGTAAATAGGTACTGTTGGTAATTTCACCACAAAATGCATTGTTGGTACATTGTTTATAAAAAAATGTATTGCTGGTATTTTTACTATAAAAATATATTTTTACACCTTCATATTATTTTAGCTTTGTTTGGGAGTTCACTATTTGCCCATAATTGGGACCATAACTGGTGCGAACAACAGAAAGCAAGAGGTGGTTCCACGCTGCTCAAAACTTCCAGTCTCCCGGTTAGATGTAGTTTAGAGTCTTACCCAATATTACAATCGAATTATGAGCAAAAAAAATGGTTCGGTATTTGGATGAATATTTGTTCAATGGTTTGCGAATTTTGCTGGTTTTGTACCGTAAATTTGATGTTTTAAGCATCCCCAGTAAAATGTTTTGCTTTGTGAAATCGGGTGAACGTGAAGGGTATTGTACTGAACCCCTTCCTTCAACACACCACTTTGGCAAAACCTCATCAATGATATGTCCTTACATCACGGTGGTAGTGTGGAAGGGCTGTATCTTTCTGGTAATTCATCATACGCAATACGATGGACTTTTGAATTTGAAATTAAATGCTATCTTAAATGTGTTTCCGGTGACACCAATCACTAAATGGAAAAGGTCTACTTAAGTATTTGTCATAATAAGCTAAAATCTTCAAATACTTACATTCAAACACTCCGACGCATGTGTCGTGGTGAACGAATTAATATCATGTTGAAACTTCACTGGGCTTTCCACTTATGTTTTTCTCTAATAGACACCGACGAGCTTTATAAATACATATATATATAAATTTGATTCATTCTATTTTGGCTAGGAGATTAATAGATATATTCGTCTAGGTAAATTAGGACATCCGGATACATTTGGCAGTATGTGCCTTTCGACGTGCTATAAATGCCTGCAAACTGGACTTTTAGAATATTAGAAACAAATTCGATCCGCACTGAGAGCCTCATAACTGTTTTTCATGAACTAGAAGCGATGCAGATGTGCTTCTCTTGACGGATGTCAATACTGTGGACAAAACATGTGAACAATGATAGAATTTATAAAGAAAATATAAAGTAGAAAAACATTCACACTTGAAATTAGAAAGAGTCACTTAAAATTTACTGAACACATTATGAGAACGATAGGCCTGGAAAATTCAATAGTCACATGATATTGTGTGAAGGAGTTGTAGAAAGAAACGGTGAGCAACTTAAGCAGTTTACATGAAGGGTTGACAATGTAGCGATTAAAATGGATAGCAAAGAATTAAATGTTGTTTACTTATAATGGACCTGAGAAGTTGTGGAGAACCTTGACCACTCACGTCCTGAATTACCGTAAATGATCATGTCATCTGCATTCAGAAAATAAATTTCGAAAAATCCCTTAGCTTAACCTTTATAACTTAAATAAGAGTCTGTTGGATCCTACTTGGCGCCAGTGAAGTTGTGTCTTTCCATCTGATAAAAGAGTTCATATAAAAATCTTGAATCTTAAACGCATGAGTTTTCTAGAAAGCAAATGTTCCTTGTATGAAATATTGCTGCTTCGTCCTCATAATTTCATAGATATCTATACATTGGGTTTTAATGTTATAGCGCCGTCTCATATTAAGTACCTAAAGGATATAGAAGTGAGCATTGTCGTAACAGAGATGCCTTATCGCTATAAAAATGTTTCACAGTAATGTGCTTTTGTTTATTGATTTAATTAAAATTGATTTGCCATGTTAAGAAGTATCATGACTCTTTCCACAAACAAGTTTCGAAAGAAAATTCAGACACGTCCGCCACAATACATTAAGTGTTTTAAATATCGAATCTTTTCAAAAATGTAAACTGCGCCCTAATTTTTTCTAAAAGATAAACGCCTTTCCCAAGCCATGACATTATTTTTTTAAATTAAAAGGAAATGTTCAGATTATAAACCTACTATTTAAAAAAATAAATGCATGAATAATTTGTCAAATTAAAATAAAATAATAATTACATATATATAAACAAAAACAAACAAAACAATAACACACTTTACTCAGTTTCGGTTTCAGGCATTAAATTACTTCACTTAGTACCATCCATAGTTTACCTTGACATTCCAATTAATCCGAAGAATTTTTTGAAAAATTTCAAACCGAACGGCATTTTCATTTTTGTTTATAAATACTTGTTGAAAAATAAAATCTTTACATTTGTCTTGATAAATTCCATAAGAGGACGAAACGCGCCGGTAAAGAAAAGTGATTCTTTTGACGTTATTCATCGAGTTGTATGTGTCGTCTTATGATATGTATCAACCGAGGAAAAGGATTAAATGAGGAACAAGTTGGAAATTCTTTTATAAATGAAACATCCTTAGCTAATTATTTCACTACATCAGATTTAGAAGTGGAATCAGAAGTGGAATGATCTTTTCTTAATTCCATGTTTTTTTTTCATTAGTTGTACACACATAAAGTGCTCGTTTTATGGTTATTTTCTAAGTGTAGCTTAGATGTGGGACAAGGCCGAATATGTGGGGCACCTAGTGAGGATCGAACTCACTTTTGTCGTAACTGATCTAGCGAGACAAGCTTGTGAACCATCGCACCACACGGAGGTACCCAAGTGTTCGTTTTATGGTGTCAGTCTCTGTGTATTTATTAATTTTGTAATGTGGGCATTTTATAGGCATTTTAAGAAATTGTTCACATGAGTGCATATTAATTGCATAATTAATATTACGAATATTGCAAGTTAATGTTTAATACTAGGTTACATGATTTGAAACTGTTTGTATTTTACATTCATTAATTATAATTTTTATGAATATTAGTAATATGAAAAATTGCGTTCGTCGTAAATTTATGACTGATATTTATTAATATTGCGACTCTGTATTTTCAATATAATGGGATGCATTCACTTTTTTAATTTTTTACTATGGCGGAATTTTTTTAAGCCAATGTTATTGACTGATTTATTTGTATATGATATTAAAGAATTTAATGTGTTATCCCAACGGAAATTACGGTGTTGAAGAGGCCTCGCTTATAAATCACCAACGTTCTCATGCAATGTTGATTCTCTCTTTTTACTGACCAAAATTTGATTGTCTTGGAGAATCACTTTCCATCATTTCATTCTCGTCTCTTTTCTTTCAGAATGTAGGCGATCAGTGCTCTCCACCTTTTTCCATACCTTGTAGCTCTCAACAAGTTCCTTCCCTCTGCCACCTTCCCTAGACCACGTTCTGTCATCTACTTGCTTGAGGGCGCTAGGTATGTTATGCATTGTTTTCTCTTGTCTCTCTTTCCCTTTATTCAACCCGTAAGTATTAGATTCTCCAAGCCCTCCTTCCTCATTATGTGTCCCAGCTGAACTCAAGAAAACAAAAACGATGCAAAATCTATAAAACTAAAACAGTAAGTCAAGACAAAAACTAATTTTATAATTCTACCAAATGAGAATTTATTCAATGAATTCGAAAAAAAAACTATCACAAACATAGCCACTAGTTAATAATGTTCGACTTTTTTCGAAGTGAATAAGAAATAAACAAATTGGTTATTGCACAAAGACTTCAAGCCTATATAGCTACATTAGAATCGTTATTTAATGCAACACTGTCCTGGGTATGACGATAAACTACATCCGGCAGCAATGCCGCTGATTGGCAGGTTTTGAGAAAATACTTCGAAATTGTTGCTGTTCACCTGCTTGGGTCTCATCGATGGGCAAATAGTTAACTCCCCCCAAATAAAAACAAAACACTATGAAAGTATAAAAATACATTTTTATGGTAAAATTACCAACGATGCATATTTATAGCAAAATGACCAGCAGTACATTTTATAACAGAATTACCAACAATACATGCTATCCGTAGTTAAAGTTATGCAATTGCATTCAATAGACATTTAGTTGAAGCTATAAAATTGTGTACAAATTATTTAGATTTCGGCATTAAGTAAACCATAGAGGTTGTATTTGTCGTTAAGCGAAATCAATCTAACAACCAACATGTAAAATCTCTTTCACAATATTAATCTATATAATAAACATACAATTTCTTAAAGAAATCAAACTGTATTCCAAAATTTAACTTCATTAGAACTACAAAATAAATCACGTACACACAAACATGTACAGGGGGCGATGGGTGCATTGTTGTCATTTTATCTTTTAAAATTCGCCCTTTGCGCGTTCTCTGTTTTTGATTTTGTCGACTGCACAGTTATTATAGGTCAGTTGGGAATTGTTTGTGAGGAAAAGAGCACAATGACGTAATTCACTCCCACAGAAATGTGGTTGGAAATGGCATGCTGTACTGCTTGGCATTAGAGCTGGAAATTCATAAACGAATATTTCAGAGGGTTTGGGTGTCAATCTGAGGACAGTACAGAAGATTGGGAAAAAGTTGAATAAGTCTAATGGTGATTATGTATGTACGGCAGCGCGGAAAAAAGTAATCTGAAGGTTCTGATAAGAAAAGAACACCCGAATTTTTTGGTTAGGACATTAGACTCAAGTCGGCGACTTACATTAAGTGCCTTGAGGAGGTAGTGCTGCTCTGGGTAAAGAGAGTGGCTGCTAGAAGATCGTATGTTTGCCAATAGGACTCTGCACCATGCCACACAAGCAGGAGAAGCAAGTGATTGCTGTTTAACACTTTCTATAACCACATCACCCCTTACATATGAACACTTAACCCCCCCCCCAAAAAAAAACTGCAGCGCCATTGATAATTATGCGTGTGGCGCTGTTGAGCCTGAGACCAAGAAAACTCCTTGTAACATCAAAAATGAACTGAATGCAAGGATTATGGCAGCATTCACCAACTTAAACTAATACCCAGAGTAGTTGCAGATGTCGTTATGGAATGACCCATAGAGAGTTGATATGCCATTAGACAAACAAAGAAAATACACGAAGAAATATGTATCTTCTTTTATGTACGATGCCCTTTCAATATGTGACTTGCTTTTCAATCTCCACAACTCTATATTGTTGTTACGCTTCCCCTTCACTAGCTTCCCTTGCCAGAGGAGTTTACACTACGCTAAGTGCATTCACTATAAATGCATAAGGCTAACGCAAAAGGAGCAACATACAATATGTGTACTCGGTATGATTGACCAATGTGGAACTCTACAATCAAAGTACAAAGAAAATTGATTATGAAATTAAATAACTTAATAAGGGATAATATAACTTGACATCCCCTCCTTTTCTCTTTCTATTTCTCTCTCATCCATTCATTTAAACTCGCTAAGAAGTTTTCTAGATATCCTCTGATTCCCTTCCATTCAGGATTTCCCGCGTCTCTGTTACTTTCTCGGCCTCCTCTTTCTTCCCACATATTTCAATTGGGTCATTCTGTTTGTAAATATAAATTTCATTGCAATGACAATTTTCTTTCATAGAACACCTGTTCCGTCTGTGATATCCGGTAAATATATTGTATATCAATGTGAAGAGAACCGTAACGATACAAATCTTATTCGGACAGTTGAATTCTTCTTGATGTTGTAATCACAACATATCTGCAAATCAGCACTTCCTCTATCGTCATTTGTATAATCCTTATACTGTAAGGAAAGACAGTATTTATACACATATCTTTTAGAGATGAAGTCTATGTATTTAACAGCGAACAGCGATGGAAAGTGATAAATATGAACGTTGCAAAAGGTATTCGCTCATCAGCCAAGTATATAAGTCTGGTTATTTTAGAGTTCAGTTTCGTGTTATTTTCTTGTCTTAGCAAAAGTGTATGTAAATTTCCCAACATTCAAATTCGTGTTTACTATGAGTAATAAATCGCATGGTGTTTCTTATGAGTAATAAATCTCATGGAGTTTCCTATGAGTAATAAATCTCATGGAGTTTCCTATGAGTAATAAATCTTATGGTGTTTCCTATGAGTAATAAATCGCATGGTGTTTCCTATGAGTAATAAATCGCATGGTGTTTCCTACGAGTAATAAATCGCATGGTGTTTCTTATGAGTAATAAATCTCATGGTGTTTCCTATGAGTAATAAATCTCATGGTGTTTCCTATGAGTAATAAATCTCATGGTGTTTCCTATGCGTAATAAATCTTATGGTGTTTCCTATGCGTAATAAATCTTATAGTGTTTCCTATGAGTAATAAATCTCATGGTGTTTCTTATGAGTAATAAATCTCATGGTGTTTCCTATGAGTAATAAATCTCATGGTGTTTCCTATGCGTAATAAATCTCATGGTGTTTCCTATGAGTAATAAATCTCATGGTGTTTCCTATGAGTAATAAATCTCATGGTGTTTCCTATGCGTAATAAATCTCATGGTGTTTCCTATGAGTAATAAATCTCATGGTGTTTCCTATGAGTAATAAATCTCATGGTGTTTCCTATGCGTAATAAATCTCATGGTGTTTCCTATGAGTAATAAATCTTATGGTGTTTCCTATGAGTAATAAATCTCATGGTGTTTCCTATGAGTAATAAATATTTCCGTGAATCACATTTTAGTGCAATGGATTGATGTTTCTGGATAATTAGTGAAATTGTTTTGTCGTCTCTTTCTCAAGAACAGTGATTGTGCCGCTTTTCTTACGTATTTATTTATCTGTTGGTGTCTTAAAAGCGATTGAACCAGAACACGTGACAGCATCATCAAGAAAAAAAGATGTTAATTGTACTGGTGGCAATAATTACCTTTAACTCTCTTCGGAAATATATTCTATTTTATATTAAGTATTTTTAGTGGAGATTATTTTGTTAGAATTTTCTGGATTATCAGTCATCAACCTTGTCCTAATCGATGTTTGTAGCTATCGTATAAAGTGAAACGTGTTAGATTAAGATCTGTTTCATACTTGTTCTTTCTCTTATCATTTTGTCGGATTCCTATCCATACTCGATCTATCTATCTATCTATCTATCTATCTATCTATCTATCTATCTATCTATCTATCTATCTATCCCAGTCTCTTCATTATCTATTTACTATTTTGTCAATATCTATCTCTCTCTCTCTCTCTCTCTCTCTCTCTATATATATATATATATATATATATATATATATATATATATATATATATATATATATATATATATAACCACAAGTATGGACAAGATTATTCTCCTCGACGTCTATAACCAGAAATACAGTTTCATGGAAACTTCATGTGCGTTTTTTCATAAATCCTGAAATAATAGATTTGAAAGAATGTGCAGTGATGTCCACAACAAAATATTTATTTTAATGTCAAACTATGATAGCAAAAAACAGCAAAACACATTTAACATGAGACAAAATGATTGGCCCTCTTCTCTCAATAATCAATTGTGTAACAATTAATCATTTTTCATAGTTCCTTACAAGATCACTGCACAATTGATAATTATTTTGCTCCAGTCATCCTTGGCAATAGTTTCGAGTTCTTCCAAATTCCAAGGGTTTCTGACTCTTATTTTTTCTTTAAATATGGTCATAATTTTTCAATGATAGAGATTTTGTTTGAGGCAGGCCAATAATTAATTTTGCTCTGAGTATTTGTAACAATTCGTGCTGTGTTGTTTGGGCCATTGTCATGTTGGAATGTCCAGTGATGCCCCAAAGACAGATGTCCTGCACTTTATTTTATATTGGTTTTAAGAATAGCAAAATACTCTTCTATATCATTAGTATCATGGATAAAGTTCTCAATATTTCTCCTCTTCCAGAAGCAGCAAGACATCCCCATAATGCTCCCATCTCCGTGCTTAATTGTAGGGAGGTTATGTTATGGTTTGTGAGCTTCATACATAACGTGAGTTCATGTGTTCAAATAATTCTAGTTTGGGTTCATCTGACCGTACAACAGATTTCTAGTATTTACTAGTATGTTCTAGATGTCTTCTAGCAAGAGCTAATCTAAATTTTAGGGGATTAGACTTAATCAAGAGAGTTTTCCTTGGGACCCAAGCGCGAATTCCTGCTCGATTAAAGCATCTAGTGACTGTCACACTTGATACATTCAACGCTAAAGACTTTAAATCATTGAAGATGTCCTTTGTTCATAAATGAAGTTGCTTTGAAACATCTCTAACAATTTTCATTTGTATTCTCTCAAAAATTAACTGTTTTTTGCCAGTCCTTAAATTATTCTCGATACAATGAATCTCGTTATACTTCCCGATAATACTACGAATTGCCTATATAGATATATGTAAATGCTAAGAAAGCATCACTGGCCTTGTTTGTACCCTTCAACTATCTATATTCGGCGCTTCTTGTCAAGATCAGTCGTGATCGCCTTGTTTGATAAACGAATGAATTATCGTGGTATTTGGCACTTACATATTGTCTACTTTATTATATATAATATTAGAGAATCATTTCAGTAAAATTTCATTTTCAAACGGCGTTTGTATTAAATCTCAAATTAAGAAAAAATATTAAAATTGCCATGGAGAAATATTATTTTATAATTTCCATAAGAGGTGCGAATAAATTTGGACAGCACAAATATTTAGAAAAATTATAGTTATGAATATATTAGAGCGAAAATTCTAAGCATAACGCAAATTATTCAAAACTAAATATGGAATCACCTATTTATGGTAAATCCAGTAAGCAATTGCAAATATTCACATTTCCTTGTGAAATAGATAGTCAGATGTATGTGTTTGTCTGTGTGAGTAATTATATGGAAGTACTCGCTGAGATCAACATAGACAGGCTCTAGTTTGTTTCATGCTTGAACGCAATCTTCACGCCATATGTATTGTATTTAGGCTTGACTATTCATATATGCTAGCCAATCGTGCATTGTGAGGAACCAGGACTATTGTATTATTGTATTGGTTATTATGTAGATAGCAAGTGTTAGGTTTCAAATTATTCTAGAGGCTATTGTGTTGGAATGACTGTGTAGCTCAAAGTGATGATATGTAGCCATTTTATATTAAGATTCGGTCTATACATGATATTGAGTACTTTAGCCATGAATATATCAAACATTAAACTATATTTTTAATGTGAATATATATATTTATATATATATATATGTATATATATATATATATATATATATATATATATATATATATGTGTATTTATACACACACACACACACACACACACGCACACACACACACATATATATATATATATATATATATTGATATATTTCATTTCACCCAAAATGAATGGTAATGCTGTAAGACAAAGCATATGTGACAAGTAGCCTTTCCAATGAAATGATGGATATGAAGAAATACATCATTAGCAGTAACAATAAATAAAACGAATTGTTCGGTTCCCTTTTTAATATATCTATTTATTTAAACTTAGTTTCCTGCAATCATATACAATATTCAAATGACTTTATGATGAACGCGATCTATGTATCCTAAGAAAAGGATGTGATTATATATATATATATTTACACACCCGTATGGGCATATATATATATATATATATATATATATATATATATATATATATATATATATATATGTATGAAGAATAATATTTAAATATATATA
>OZ038477.1:7914454-7924454 GCA_964036315.1 Acanthosepion esculentum
AGACGATATAGGCCGAATGATTTCCTAACGTTTTATTGTTTATATATAAGCACACAACATGAAGTCTAATAGAAGAGGAGGAGAAAAGCAAGAGTATTGAAATTGTATTTGAGGAGGAGTAAATAAAATGTATATCCTTACATCCTGGTTCGTTCAAACTCAACAAATACACTTTAATACATTGTGTCATAATTTCATATCTTTCATCCTGTAAAATATCAATAAGAAAGCACATTCTGTTTAATCATTACTGTCATAATAATAATAATTATTATTATTTTATTTCCTTTGATTTCTGGTGTGTACACGTTTCTTCCCGGATTCTGCCCAGAGACCTAAGGTCAGAAATGGCATCATGATATTTTCCACTGACCAATTAAAATACTCACACACACATTTTACATAGTACAGCCTACACCTTCGTAAGGTGTGGTCTGTACTCCTGAGAACAAATTTTTGTATTTCTTTAAGGCACAGATTACCAGGTATCCCTTTAATTAGTCTACTGGAATCTTTTCCAACCAATACCAGGGCTACAACAGTGATTGATAATGTTCCCATGTGCCACATTTTTGTGATTTCGATTTCAAGGTCCTTGTATTTTGATAGCTTTTTGACGATCTTCAAAGATACACTGCAATTTGTAGGGACTGCCATATTAATAATGAGGCAATTTTTTGTTTGCTGTCTCTAATAACAATGTCTGGGCGGTTAGCTTTGATTGTTCGGTCTGTGTGTATTGTGTAGTCCCATAGAATTGTTACAGTTCCTATCTCCGAAAACGGGTCTGCGTGGTATTCATACCAATCTCTTTCAGTTTCCTTCCCGTAGAAGTTGCATATTTTCCAGTGCAAATATTGGCCAACTCTCTCATGCCAAGTTTTATACTCAGTGTAACCTGATACAAGATGATCAATTGTTTCTGTGTATTCATCACAGAATCTGCATTTTGGGCTAACACACTTTTAGTTTGTGTGCTTGATAATTTCTAGTTAACAAGCATTGGTCCTGTGCAGCAAGGACTGTTAGGATTTTTTGTGTACTAGTGAGCCAACCAAAATGACCTGACGCATTTTATAGTTCGCTAATAGAAGTGTAACCAATCAGAAGACTTAAAATATTCAATCCGACGTGCATAAAGCCGGCCGTTTTGTTTTCTCTCCGAATATTCACTGCCAACCTCTAATATGGAAGACCTTAAGAATTATTGAACAGCTGCTACTAGATATTGGTGTTGTTTCATTGAACAAATTACTTACTGCACTGGATTCTACATTCAGACTACGGTGAACAATTATAACAAGGATAAAACCTTCTGTTTCAGCTTTTAACCCTGCACTACAGGCCACTGATGGGTACGGGGTTTGTCTACATCATCTTGTTTTGTATGGGCAGATTATTGACTATGAAGGGGGTTATCTTGTCATTGTTTCTGTATTTTGTCGATTGCATTTGCTTTTGCTTGATTTTTTAAAAGTATTTTGCAGCTTCCATCGGTGTATTGAGCTTTACTTGTATTTCTGTACCCATTTGAAACTCCATTTTGAACTTGTTGACTTCCTTTATTACGGAATAAAAACGCTTACTACTTTCTTGTTCTTTGACACACATCATCATTCAGTCTTCTGTAGTTTCCATGTAACTTTGAAGGCGAATTGTTGTAGTTTTGTAAGACAGTTCTAGTTGAACTAATCCTCTGCCTCCTTCGGATCTGCGCATATACAGACGAGACGATCAACATCAGCTTTGGGATGATGCATGCTGTAGCAAGTGAGAAGCTTTCTTGTTTTGGCGTCCATTCGCTTAATGTCATCTATGGTCCAGTTAAGGAAGTTCAAACTTTATTGTACCACTGGAACAACCAAGGTGTTTGTGGCTGATATTCGTTTTTTTCATTCAGCTCGGTATTCAGTACCAGACGTACACGCCTGTAGTACTCCTTTCTTACCTTAATTTCGGTATGCTGTATACCATCTCCTTCGCTAATTGCTAAGTACTTACAGGCTTCATCTTGTTCCAGTTCCCTAATCTTTGTGACAAAGTCTATATCTGTTGAGAGTGTTTCTGTAATTCTCCCTTTCTTGAATGTTACTTTTTCACATTTATCCATACCTATATCGTCACTGAAACATTTTACAATATGGAAGAGACACTTCAACTCATTGTCGTCTTTAGCAAAGGGTTTAAGCTCATCTATGTAGAGGTTGTGATTTAATACTTTTTAGTTTAGTTTGTAATCATAGCTGATGTTTAGTTCATGCGTAAGGCTGATTAAGGACAAACAAAGCAGAAGGGTGACAGGTAGTCTCCTTGAAAAGTTCCACTCGGATATTCAGACTTTTGGAGATGGCAGTGCCTCCGGTGTGATTTAGGTTTGGTGTTATGTTCCACATTCCCATGCTGTGTTTAAAGAAATTTACTACCAGAGGAAAGACTTTGTACATTGCCAAAGTCTTAAGGATCCAAGAGTGTGGCACACTATCAAAGGCCTTACGATGATAATCAATTCACGCTGCGCTAAGATTTCTACATCGTTTTCTGTAATTTTTCAGGATCATTTTGTTTATCAGTAGTTGATCTTTGCAATCATATGAAGCTCTCCAGTGGAAGAATGTTGTGTCCTTCGAAAAAAGCGTAAGTACTTCCATTCCAAGATCCTTGTATTTTCATAGTTTTTTTTTAATTTTCAAAGATACGTTACGATCTGCAGAGACAGCCATGCCAATATGAAATCATATTCTATTTAAACATTACTGTCATTATTATTATTATTATTATTATTATTATTATTATTATTATTATTATTGTTCCTTTCATTTCTGGTGTGTACACATATCATTCCGGGTCACGACAAGAGACCTAAGGCCAGAAAAAAATAAAATAAACAAAAAAAATTTACATAGATAAAGCACTTCGTACGGTGTGGGCTGTACTAATGAGAAAACTTTTTGTAATTCTTTAAGGCATGGATTTCCAGGGATCCCTTCAGTTAGTCTACGGGAATCTTTTCCAACCAAGACAATGGCTCCAACTATAACAGGGTTTGTTGATGTTCCCATGTGCCACATTTTTGAGATTTCGATTTCAAGGTCCTTGATAGCTTTTTGAAGATCTTTAAAGATACATTGCAGTCCGCAGGGACTGTCATATCAATAACGTGGCACATATTTTGTTTGCAGTCTCTAATAACTATTATATAATTATTTTTATTATTATCATTATCATTATTTTTATTACTACTGTCATTATTATTACTATTATTATTGACTACTTTTTCCAATCAATGTTCTACAATCGTTTAAGAAATTATCCCAATAATATCCCATGATGCTAACTATGACATGAAAATACCGAATTCTAGTATGTACACAATTCTGAATATGTTAGAGGAAAATGCTACACCGAAATTCGAAGATACATTCGAATAGTGAAAGATGCCTTCCGAAATCTAAGCAATTATTAAAAAAAAGGAAGAATTTGTCATAAACAAAGAAATGTGTGCCGAACTATTAGGTGATATTCATCATTTTGTATGGCAGTCTTACTGGACAATCTCTTCAGAGATGAAGAATTGATTCAAGGCAACCGAAATATGGTCAGAAAGATTTAGAGAAGACTATCGACTGAATATTTGAATAACTTGGAAGTTCGAAGGAAAATGATAACAAAAAGGGCTCTTATACTTCGAATAAGAAAGAGTTTAAATTTCTTGGACATAATAACGAAGCGAACCTAGAATGATACTTGCAGGACACAGTGAAGGTAAGATGAATGGGAAAAGCAGTAATGAGTCGAAGAATAAGGATAATGATGGATGGCAAATAGGTAAACCTAACAAAGACGTACAAAGGACAGGAACTTGTTGAGAAATACTATCATCAACGTCCCGAATAGACACGTCACATAGCGTAAGATTTGAGTTAATTTATTTTTAGTCGTCTAAATACGAAAAAGTTTCCATTGAAATTAGAAACTTAATTCCTTCCCTAGACTACTGGCAGTTATATAGATGACCCTTCAACAAATTGACTTCCTAAAACTATCGTATATTTTCTATCGATTTTTACACATTATTTATATATATTATTTTAATCACTGGTCTCAGCCCACGTTGTACAGAGATGTCAGTTGATGCACTTCTAAATGATTTTGACGTCATACGTAACATTCACATGTGACAAGTTCTGACGAAGTTATTTCAGAGCATGTCTGGAGTTCAAAGGTTAATAATGTAGATGTGCAGAATTTTACGTTGTTCGAATAAACCTACCTCATGCGCAGTCTATTCTTTGTTCAATTTCCTTGCCTCCTGTGCCAATTTTCTTATAACTGATCCATATACAAAGGTGTTCAAAGTGTTTTGACTTCATTAATCCTTCGTTCTAAATATTTATGATAGATTCAAATCGTGAGACATCGCTACATCCATTTAACGTTTATATTATATTTTGCTTTGGAAAGGTTTATCGTAAGTTTTACTTATTGGAACACTTGATAAACAATGTTGAGTTTTTGGTTTATTTAATCACTAATCTCATGTTATAAAATTGATGCAAACATTTTGAATCCGATTTATTGCAGTCTGTTTAAACGACTGTTTGTCAAGAGATAATTAATTTTGTAAACTTTTAAAGAATGTCCCTTCTGCAAAGAACCTTTTTTTTCATGATAATTTCGAAAACAATTTCAGTTTTTTTTTCTTCATAAACTTTATCGACCAGAGCTCTTGATACATTCCTGGAAATGCTTACGAGTGTTGAGGAAAGATATTAAATAGAACAAGCGTTCTGGCTTGTAAATATATTTTTCGAAAGACATCAGCAATGTCATGTTAAAAACATTATGTTCATGCAAAGTATACAGTTTATATTTAAAATTTTTCTGAATGTCATGAATTTAAAAGAAAGTAAAGGAATTGTTTAAAACAGGCCTTAAAATGTTGTCATAAATTTTAGATTTTAGATAGGTTTAGAGAAGATTTGCATCCACTTAGCTACAAATCTGGGTATGTTTATCTACCGTGTTGTCCATAAATGAGGCAAAAACCTACCATTTTTTATTTAAACAATTAAATAATTTCGAAACCAAACGGAGATCAAATTAATCACTGTTGCCCTATGATCGTCTTGAGTTCAAGATGTCTTGCGAGTATTAAATTCGAAAAGTCCGCTTTCCACAGTATCCCAGTAATATTTCTTGTTCTCTTTTTCTGTTTCTAATTATATTTGACCTATTTGTTCCCTTGTATTAAAAAGTTTCTCGTTTCTTCCATGCATGCTACCTACTACAATAATTCCTCCTTTAGGCTTTCTTTACGTTTATAAGCTAATAAAGCTAATAAAGCACTCTATATTAAATCTAAGTACAGCTTAGTTTTTTAAACTATTTCAAAACTGATTATCTTTCCCAACCCATTTTCGCAAGAGAGATGCTCATGTTTAATTTATTCTTGTTGGATTTTGAATGTTCATATAAATTCATTGATTCATTGGAAAAAATACAAAACAAAAATAACATCAACTATTTTATGTAAATCCACCAACATAAAGAGTTTGCAAAACTTGAATTCCCTTTAGAAATATTAGTTCTGTTTGTACTTTTAACCAAATTATTGGAATTATGTTTGGATTGGTGAAATACGAACATTTATTAATGCAATAAGAATCGCATTAAAGGAAACCAAATATTCAGCAATGAATTCAAGAGACCTTTGCAACGACGAGCGCTACAAATACAGTGATTTGAGAAAGAAGATATGGTTAGCCAGAATGAAAACAAAGAGATTTTTGGAGACATTTTTCTATAACAGAAAGGCTTCAATAGCATCAATAAATCGTCGCCTGTATTCTTCTCCATTTCTAAATTAAAGAAGAGAAAAATGTAATTTATTGATTAAGAAACAAATAATTTATGACTTTCTATAAATCATACATCCGACAGATGACATCTATAGAATATATATATGAAAAGAGAAAGTTTATAAAATGGCATAACTGTTTAGCAAAAAGTAATCCACTGACAATTCTTTGGATCAATTGGGATTTGAAAATGTAAACCAGACTTTAGGTAAACATATAAAAGTTGTTTTAACAAAATTGAATTAAATATAGAATATAAAATTAACCGTTATATCTATTAGAATGTTTATTAAAAATGTTTTAAAATCTGGTAATACGAAGACGATATTAAAATGACAGACGATGGTAATGATAATGGTAATATTAGCTGTTTCCTCATAAGGAAACATTCGACATTCATTGACCGAACAGTCAGTATTACTGTTAGTTTAAATATGTGAAATCTTACCGTTGAAACAACTCTTCAGGGAAATAAAATTCGTACGTCGAGTATTTGTTATCGTTCAGACTATACTCTTAGTTGAATTAATGTGGAATGAAAACATCTTACTTACATCATTGCTTTGATTCTGTAGCCTCAGGCCACAATGATCTAAGAGGTATGCTCTTCGCTAAGATTCACATGCTTCATTTACTCAAAGTTATTTTAACCATTAAAGCTTTTTTTGCACAGATATCAGTTTAGATATTTCCGAACGCGTTTACTGCTACGCGTAACATCCTCATGAAAATCTCGATCTAAATGCAAATATCGATCTGATAGCATTTCTTAATAATATGCTTAGACATCAGAAGGCATATTTTGCTATACCAATGGCCCTTCAGATTTTCCTGTCACATTGTCCGTCCCCTATTAAAAGACATCCTCGATATTTCAGTTTTTGAGTCCGTGTGATCTCGGCATCTCCGATTCTTAGTCAGCCACATGATTTTCTTCTTGCTGACAATCAGGTATTTTATGTAGAGTTTATGAAATAAGCCAAAATAAATTAGGTAATTACCAATGGGAAATAATGATCATACCAGTGAAAGACAAGCGTGAAAACAATAAAATGGTAGTCGAAATATTTCAACACAACCCGATAGCAAATGCAGCTGTTTAATGTCATTTTACGATTATGCCTCTTTTCCTTTTCTATATAATCTTTGAATTACCACGCATCCTTGGAAAAGATAGTGATCTCCCGCTGTCTGCTCTGCTGATTTTCCTTCTCCTAGAAAGCTAGAATCAAAGTTAGAGTGTTAAATGTAGACTGCTATTTAACCTCTAGCTGGGGAGGGAGTAGAGACACAGATAAATAACTTTACTGAGATAACCTAATTCGGCTCATAACCAGAAAACAATCAAGTTTGCTAAGATGGGGACCAGCATGAAACTATAAATTATAAGATATAAATTTAGCCCAAATTAGCCGATCAGGAGTAAAAAAAAAGATTGTAGCAGGAAAGGTCAGTACTTCTCAAATGTCATGGATTTGGTCATATATCCTAATAATATCTAGCCAATGAAAACGCGTTCCAGAAAATAAAAAAAATATTGTTTCGATAATTTGAAATTAAAAAAGAAAGATTTACAAATTCTTGATTACGCAGCAGGAGTAGTAGTAGCAATAGTGATAAAAGGATATTGAAGAGGAAGAGAGTCTGAACGATTAAAGAATTGAGTAAGTGATTAGCAGAAATGAAAGTGTGAATAATAAAATGATAAATAATTCGCCGAACAACAATAAATAGGACATTGTGGAGGACCGTGATCCCCAATGTCATGAATGGGCACGGTACACTGAAGTAGGAGTAGCAGTAGAATTATGTCAAGAAGAAGGAAATCATAACTCAGCTCTTGTAAATTCCTGTCCGACGAACATTCTTCATAAAAATCTAAAAAGAAGACAGAACAATGCGCTACCGTATGACTTCTCTTGATTAATCCCAAAAGAACATTCTTGTTTGCGTATAAAGTAGCAGCTGCGTAACTAAATAATTTTTTCTGATATAAAACATTTTCACGTTATCTAGCCAAACATTTTGACCATTTTGAATAAACTGTTTCAATTCTTTTCAAGTTTCATATGCGTTTATAAACGTAAAGAACATCATCATCAACATAGACACCGAAAAAAGGTATGGCTATTTCCATAACACATTGCCCTGTTCGCACGCATTTGCTATTTTACTTTCTATTCGCGCAAAAATGTTGTTAAAATGAATAAAAAGATTTGTCACGTATGTACGTGATCTCCTCCATCGACACGGATTGGAAAGAACACTGATTGTGATTTAGCAGATTTCCTTTTTTTTAGCTAAAAAGTACGTCGATGGTGGTGGTGCTGGTCAAGAAAAGACGATGACAAGACAGTTTAACACAAAAGGCACTTCGATCGGTATGTTACACCTTCGCAATAAGCGGTTGATTATGTCGTGAACACGAGAGGTTGGAAATACAATCAACGGGAAGAGGAAATAGATAAAACCAGACAAACAAGAAGCAATAGATTATGCCGGTTGATCTTGGGGTGTCAAGCTCATCGACTATTCCAAATAAAAACTTCAAGTACGTGTGAAAAATAAAAAAGAGAAAGTATGATGAAAAGAAAACAAAAGAAGTTGTTTTTCCTCAATCATCAATCATTACTGCAGTATGAATATGAAAAAAAAATGAAAGTAAAAAGGGATAGAAGGAACTAAAGAACTACTGAGATAGGCCGTCTGCGTCTAGTCTCATTATCTCTGTGTCGGTTGATGGGTGTTGGTTAGGGATAATATACAGGGATATATTAGGAAGGTGTTGAATAGTTTCCCGTTATTCGCCAAGATGTGTTGGCAGCTGTTCTAATAGAAACTCAAATATGAAGAGGTGTCTATTATGATAGTATGTTACCTTCTGGATAGGTGTGGGGTGTGTCTAGAGGTCAATAGTCCCGTCGACCTTTTCTCGAAGCAACCTACGAAATTTTGCACACCATTGCTCTAAGATTAAGTTTTACTGTCTGAACTGATTTTTTGTTAGCTCGGCAACATTTCAAATGATGATTTGTTGTTAATCACGAAATAAAGCGATTCTTTTGAAAGAACGACTGTTAGAATTGGTGCAAGAATCTGGTATCTTTGTTATGTATGTAATATCTGTTGCTAAAAATGTTTTAGCCTGATTTATAGCTAACACCTTTTTGTAATATAATTTAGGGGAGAGATTTAACTATAGTAAAACTGTTAGCAACTATAATAAAAAAGGGTTTATAATAATGACGGTCTACAGAGAAAAAAATACATAAATTAGAATTAGTGAAATCGTTTTGATTCAAAGAAATGAACATAATTATAAATACGTATTTACTAAGTTTCGGATCTCGGGTGCATTACATTTAGTTAAGTGCAAATACCCTTGTAAAAAGGTATGGATACATCTCTTCTCCTTTCAGCTATGGGTCGAATAGGGAGATAGCTTGGGTCATACAACCTGGATTGGCAACTAGTCTACAGCAGGAGGAAACTGCAACCTACAGCGGGAAAATATCTTCTTAGTCAGTCCTGAAACGAAAGAGGCGCGATCGTTGAATCCGATCGATCGTCACATATGACACATAATTTACTAACTGACCGATTAAGCTTAGCATAATCGGAGAGAATTCTGCGAAAATCGAAAATAATATTAATTATTGATGATCTTTCTTCCTTTTTAAGCATTTTGACCCAAGCAAGGTAGGAGTGCCATTAATACGCAAGGGGTTACCGAGAGTGTAAGTAAGGGAAAGATAAGAAGCTTTTGGAGAAGAGGCGGTTATATTTAACTGTTTCGTCAATAAAAGTGTGGAACAAGATATGCCAATCTAGTAGCTTGCTTAAATTCATACAATCGGGGCATCAGTGAAAATAGCTCGTCAAAGCAGTTGCCATGAAAATATTTATAGAAAAGAGAGAGAGAAGCCACATAACGTTCTGAAAAACGGATTGGAGTCGAGATGCCAAGGTAGGACCGAGCAAAACCCATCTAAATACTTCATAGCGTACTTTTCAATAGTTATATACGAAGTGACGATTTCTCGATGTAAAATTTAGTTCGTGCATTGTGGCGTCGAGGATTTCTAGAAAGAAATCATATTCTTGCCTAAGTATATAAGGAAGCCACGTGTCATGTCGAAGTG
>OZ038477.1:7929454-7976954 GCA_964036315.1 Acanthosepion esculentum
CAGGATATTGTGGAGAATCGTGATAGTTAATGTCCTGAAGGGACACGGCACATAGAAAAACAAGAAGAAGAAAAAAGAAGGAGTATGAGGAGAGGAAGATTGCATCGAAGATAATATAATATAAGCTTCCTATGATAGTTATGAAGGCATCATCTATTTTCTCGCGTGCTAACATTGGTGACGCAGCTACCTTACCAATTATTATCTGAACGACAACCAACAACACATATTCCAATCACGTGGTCTATAATTAATATTCTGCTATGTTTTTACATACTCTAGACGTCATAGTATTATTATTCCAGGTTCTTAGATAAAGTTTTGTCAATTATTAATAATTTGTAAAATGTTTCATTCTTCTTAAATTAACTTATTTTATTTACTCCCACAGCGTATTTCTAAGAACATTATTACAAATGTGGATGAGAAATCAAGCTTATTCTGTATTTATGATCAACACTGCTCGTTGACAATAGTGTTTTGATTATTTCAGAATTCCGATAAACGGCAAGTAGAATTAAGATGAAAGAAATTTTAATCAGCATTTGTATTAATTGTGATTGTCACTGTTTTATTTAAAACTGTCGAATAATTCGAGTATTCCCTGAGCGAAATAAAGGACTTTGGGGATTCTACAATAATTATCAAATATGTATATAAGATGCACTAAAATTTGTGTAAATAAGAATAAAATATGTATTACTAATTAATTTTGTCACATTTGATTAAATTTTCTTTATATAGGCTGTAATGAGGTCCATTTTTTATTATCTAAATTATAAGATTTTTTTTCTTTTAAATTGATTATTCTTGTATTAAAATCGTTTTAAGAAAATGGATATTTAAAATTCTCACTCAGAAAGAATTGTTTTTTTCCAAAACAAATTACGTGCTGTCAATAGAAGTAGCTAACATTTATTGTAATTTGTGACTATAAATCGCTTATAATGAGGGTCCCCGTGAAGAACTGAATATGCAGAGCAACTCACACTGTGATCGCCAAAACAGTAAAGTGATTCTCATTGGATAATTCCGGATAAATATCCAAGTCATCGCCAGGGACTTCGCGGTTGGTTTAAAGTCTTCATTTGAAACATTGACTAAATACTGTCTTCCTGTATTTTTCCTCCATTTTTGAGCTTGAGCTTGACGAAATAGAGTTTTGAAATTTCAATCTGAATTTCTGAGATGAGGAGTTATCATTATTTACAGTATTTGCATTCGGATTCATGTACTCATCTTTGTTGTAATTATCACAGGTTTTCGGTAGTTATGTTCTCCAGCCTTCTTCCATTAACCGATTAACTGTACTTGAATTTTGAACTTAACTATTTATTTAATCTATCGATCTGTAGATATTAAAGACATAATAATTTTGAGTTAAATCCTTGGGTCACTCACTCCAGGCTCGGACACATTTGAAAGGGGATTAGCAATAACTGACATGACGGGAGACTCCTCGATATGGACAGGTGAAGGAGATCATCCCCACTCCAGTAGATCAAATGATAGACCAAATAGAATCCCAATCATTTATACTGATCAAGAAAAATGTGGAGGAGACAAGAAATCAGTCAGAACGGCTGAAACGTTGGGATAACATCAAAACTGACGAGAACATTTTTCATAATGTACATGTCAATAAATTATTAAACTAACATTATAAGAATAAATAAAAAAACTATTTACTAAGCTCAGTTTATTCTGGTACTAGTCTATGCGTATGAAGCATCTAATTATGTCTGAACTAATTTCAAATATCACATGTAACAAGAAGAGAAATTAATAATATAAGCAAGATAATGACGTTACACATTGTTATATTCTGTGCTAATAGGAATATATACTTGAACAACACGGTGGATAAATAAGTAAAGGTTTATTGTAAAAAAATAATACAATAAGAATAAAGGTAACAGTTAAGCAAAAGGTCGTCACAAGTCAATCCACTAGTGAATGCTACTATTGGAAGGTCGGTAGTTCTCGTGTAAGTCTGAGTCGTACTCAACAGATCCCATCTAGAAATATTTATCAACCTCCCCACGGGGTAGGATGTGGCAGAAAGCCGAATTTAATGTGGGGAAATCCGAGCCCGTAGGTTATTTCCCCGAAAAACCCGCATGAATGGGATCGGGGATGTCTACCTCTCCTGACGCGACTCTGCCCTTCGGCATAACCTCGTCAAGTTCCTCTCTGTCCGAGGGCAGAGATTTCGACCAGCACTGCTGGAAAAGATTCCAGCTAGACAATATTTACTAGCCGCCCCCCCCCCATCTCCAGGAGGGATGTGGCACAAGGCTGAGTTTAACGTGGGTCAATCGAGACCTTTGGCTCGACCAAAACATCCCCGTATAAACATCCACCTCCCTGAACGAGACTCTGCCCTTCGGCATGGCGTCATCCGGGTTCCTATCTGCCCGAAGGCAGAGAGTTCGACCAGCACAGCTGGAAAAGGTTCCAGCTAGATGGTGTCTAGCAACTGCCCCACGAAATCACGTGTAGCACAAGGCCGAATTTAATGTGGCGTTCCCGTGCCCGTAGGCTAGGTCACAAAATTCCCCTAGACCCCGCATAAACGTGATCGGGTGTGTCTACCTCCCCGGTCGAGACTCTGCTCTTCCGCATAGCCTCGTCCGGGTTACTCTCTGCCCGAAGGCAGATAGTTCGACAGCACAGCTGCAACAGATTCCAGTTAGTATATTTACTAACCTCCCCACGCGATCAGATATGGCACAAGGCCCGGTTTAATGTGAGGTACTGAGCCCCTAAGCTCAGCCAAAAATTCCCGTAGACCCCGCATAAAACGGAGTCGCGTAGCTGTTCGACCTAGCTTTGTCTGGGGATCCTCTCTGCCCGGTGGCAGATAGTTTGATCAGCACAGATAGAAAAGATTTCAACGGGATTCTGTAGTCCGTTAACTTACCGATACCTATAGGAAGTTACTACCTATAGTGTAGTCACTCATGGGGGTGACAGGTTATTCCATTACATCACACATGATTTCAGACAAAATGTTAGGTAGAAAGACATTTATCAATGCTAGAAAGAACATTAACAGTTACTGGAATTGTGCAATCTATTTTCCCTAAAAAATTGTTTTAATAAAAGGATTTTGAAAATTTAATCCTTATATGAAAGCGACTAATATTAGCATTACCTGTACGATTCAAAAGATGTCGTATATTTCCTGATGAGTGAAGGTATTACACAAGAGTAATGGTTAACGTAGTTTACTCGGCACTACAAAACGGCAACAGGTTGAATGAAAAATTATAAATATGACATCAAATTCAAATTGATAAACATATATTTATGTAGGCACTAGTATACTGATTATTACGGAGTCATTTTCGACAGTTCAATATGCATGAAACTCTAATGACATGTCACTTTCTGTTTGCTCTTTCGAATATCAAGACACATCGTCATCATTATGAAGAAATCTCGGACCTGCATCACCAGCACCTTTTAAGGCGTTGATTCTGCTTCTTGTAGCTCTTGGTCTTGACCAACTTCTACGCCTCCAATGTCGTCTGCTTCGGCTCCTTCTCCTTCTTCTTCTTCTCCTCCTATGACTTCTTAGTCGCCTCGAACTTCGTCTTTCTTCCCTGCACTCAGCGTATTCGAGATGCCGTCTTTCCACATTATTGCTGCCCTCTCCTGGATTAGAGCCTGAAAGATGGTATCCTCGTCGCCACCATGACCAGCTCCGAGAGCTCCATCGTCTGCGACGATGCCGATGTCGGTGATGGTGTCGACTTCGCCGAAGCCGTCGAGTCACCTCGGAACCCGTTCTTCTACTCTCGCGATTAGAGTTAGTGGACACTTCAGCTGCGGGAACAGCTTGTACTTCTTGATTTGACTCGTGACTTATTTCGGCTGCTCCCCCTTCTTGTGAGCCATTGCGATCTCTTGAAGACCTTTCAGGTCGTTCGTGATGCCGGGACGTATGTTGATGATGCCTCATTCAGATATGGAATTATACAAATGACTCGATACGAAATACAGAGGATATTTTGTAGGGTTTGGACTTTAATTTTATGGTGAATACATGTATGTATATATATTTATATATATGCAAGTAGGTTTGCGTGTTTTGGGAATATGTAGTTTCAAAGCGTTTCTAAGTATACATCGTTTCGTCGAATTAATTGATGATTTTTTTATCGAAATATCTAATGAGTCGAAAGATATACGAAAACGTCTTCGTCTGATTTGGAGTATCATGACGTCATTCTTCTTATGACGTCGTGTATATATTCTTTGAACCAGCAATGACAAAACTTAAGTCATTACAGCATAAAGCCACAGACATCGGGAATGATTACAAATACGATGAAACTCCCGAATATTTTCTGAAAAAGGTCTTGCTAATTTTTTCATGCCCGGCAACGCGCTACGTACATGAAACTAATCTGGTTCATAAACATCGTACTGTAGGAGCCGAAAATGAAAATATTAACAACGCGAAATCAGTGTTTTCATATTCAAGAAGCATAACTCAATATTTCAGAAAGATTTTAATCACACTCTCTCCACATTTTTCTTCGCCACATTCAAAACTTTTCTTTCGGGTTATAGCAGAAACTGACAACAAATTATGAAGATAACAATGAAAAGCTTAACATTTCAACAACAGAGAAATTATATATTCATTTTGATGCGAAACTATCTGTCTTTGAGTGTATACTGAAAATTTAGCGGAACGAAACATTAAACAAAATCTGAGCCTATGGTTTGATGACAGAAAGTTTTGAGTGCGTGTACACATATACCATATCCAAGTCAAGGAATTTTCTGCAACACCTCATTTTGGTTTTCTCACCGACTCACAGAGGTAAGATCGTTGAACATTTGTCGGTTATTAGTGTTAGAGGCCAGGCTGAACACATAATTCGAATGCTGATTTTCAAAGCAGGAACTCTTATGAGGATGAATAGACATGAATTTGTGGCGGGAATGAGGGCGGGAAAAAGAAAAAGAGAGAAAGAAATATAACAAAAGAAAGATGCTAAAAGAGTCTTGGAGGAGGGAGAAAGAGGGAAAGGAAGAGAAATGAACGCAGGGATAAAAAGTGATAGGAGAGAAAAAGTGGAGGAGAAACAAAAACAGAAAGAAAGAAAAAGAGACAGAGCTGGGAAAAAACGAAGCAATATCTATCATTATCCCTTTTTGAGTTCTGCATTCATCTTCATTTCAGAGTTTATTTTGAAATTCCAAAGCCAAGATCCACCATCATTATTTTGTAGCGTGGATAAGAAATAAACAAAAAGGCTATGTCAAGAATTGAATCTGTTTCAGGCGGTGTATCAGTTTCTGAGACAAATGAAAAGTGCATCTGTATCATCAGATCTTAATGAATGCAACCGGTCGTTTTTTAGTCTTGCCAGTAATCTTCACATATTCGTGAGAATAATTTGAATTTGTATCGCACTGAACTTTTATTCGTTAATTTTTATCGAATCTGCTAACTGACGATCTGTAACTAAATTCATCGGGAACTGAAATAGAAGTAATACTAATAAATAATGATAAAAATGTACTTAAAATAATAGAGTAACCTTCTGAATTACGACGCCGATTTTAACTTATGAGTATGCAAAACGATACTTGATATTCTGATCAAATTTTCTATGCATACTGTCAGTATTCGACGTAGTGACACTCTTACTATTGCATGGTACAGTATGAATTTTAGAATGGGAAATATTCTCAGATAAGATTCAGTGTGATGAAAGAGGCAAATGAGTCCATATGTCAATAAATCACATATCAAGTCACGTAGATATACACGCTTTGCTTTTGTACAATAAAAGCCATTGGTAAAAGACTGGATTATGGGGCACTTCCAGAGACAGCGTTACGGGTAATCGATGGCCCTGTTATACATTGACGCACTGAAAGTTCATCACATTCACACCAACGAGCGTGTACCCACAGTACAGAAGAAACAAGCAAATCAAATCGGAGCATTAAAACAGCCTGTAAGGAATCTTTTACTTGCACCTGGATTACGGAAACGCGTATATCTGTCCAGACATCCATTAATGAGATAGTATCATCGTGTACGTTTCTAACTATCGCGAACGGTTCACGCCCAGGCTACAGTTAGAGACGTGCTGGGTTAGCAATTGGTACTGTTAGAGAGCAGTTCAGGTGAGTGTTTATTAAACGTGTGTACAACAAAATCGTCTCAAGTCCATTCGCTCTCGACACATCAGCTCATTCGTTTTGTTTGTGGAAGAAATTTTGAATGTGAGAGTGATATACTATTCCGGCAAGATAATTCGTGCAAACGTGATGCCTTTTCGAATAACATGCTGTGTAATATTTCCCCCGATCGGAATGATCACTAGATTACTTGACCTTGAATATGTATACGACATGACTGGAGGATATCTACAACATTTACTTGATTCAGTTAATTAAAAATCTAAAAGTAAAACCGAATACCTTGTAAAATGCCACCATGTAAATGCAAATATATATATATTATACACAATGCAGATTGATTAAAATTGCCCCACCAAATACGAAACAACTCGGTACGCGAAAATATAAGATGAAAATCTACGGTTAAAAACTGCGTAAAATAATGATTTAATGCTCACATTTACAATGCTTTTTCCCGGCCAAATTCACATAGCCACCCCTGAACGTGTACTTAGTTGGTTAATTTACTGAATATAAGTGACGTGTTTCTTTTTTAATTATATCTATGACACTCATTAGTCAATCCACGTTATATTCATTTATTTTATTTTTTAGAATAAAAGAAAGACCCCCGGTTTTTTGTGTACAACGTAAATCAAAATATGGTAACGAGTAGAGATCATCAGTGCATTAGTTTCTGTTGATTTTCTGTTTGGCAAGAGCTTTTGGTAAAAAGTAATGACCATCTATTTCTTGACATATTATATCGTACACACGTCAGAATAAACAACTGAGGAAATATATTTATAAATTTAGTAAATTGTAATTTACGCAAAATTAAAGTCTATTGTTTGATAGAGAATTCAGAATGTTCTACTTAGTTAAAGACAAAATGTCAAAAGGCAAAAAGAATTCTCTCATAACTAGAATAACCTCGGTGATAAATCTAATAATTAACTTTTGGCCTCATTTAATAACAATATTTTGAATGAAATCATTCAAATATTCCAACTATTATTTTATATCAAATGTTATGTTGTATTCTACCTGGAAATTTCTTCCTACCATTTTCTGATCTGTCAACGTCTGATGCAATCTTTTTACTCCAGAATCCCCACTGAATTGCCGTTTTTTTTGGTCATTACTGTTCATAATGATGTTTAGTCAGACAAAACTTGAAATCCAACAAATAGCCTCTCTCTCTCTCTCTCTCTCTGTCTCTTTCTCTCTTTCCCCACTCTTTACATTTATGATTTCCAACATAAAATTGTCGATATATGTTAAAGAGAATAATTGTATAAAAATTACAGGGACGACTTAGATTCAATCGATATATACAGTGAGATAGTTGACTAAGAATTTCTATCATACTCCAGTTTCAAATCTTTGTTAGTCGATACTCTCATATTATTCTTGTTGTCAAACCAAATAAATGACTTACGATTTTTGACGACTAAAACGGAATTATCTAATTTAAGAGACTGTAGCCTTTTACTAAGTAACATTTTGAATATAATCACTACAAAGTCTACTTTCTGATAGAGATCATAACTTGTTTCCGACCTGTAACAAGATTTATAATGTTGACTTTCAAGGTACACTGACAAGCTATACGCACTTACTGAGATTGTTGCAAGACGACCTTATTTTTATGTTTTTTTGTTAGTTAGTACTTTTAAGTAATGTACAAATATCAGAACTGAAGTCAACAGTAAGGATTCTGAGAATAAGCAATGATAAAGTCTGAAGGAGAATAGAAATAAAAGGACACGTATTCACAGTCAGAATGAAACAGCTGAAAGTACTTCGACGCATAACGAGGAAGGAGAGCTTGGAGAATTGGTCACTCAAAGGAACATATCGATACCTAAAAGGACATGGACTAGCAGTGAACAGCTACCTGAAGAGATTGTGTGAATGAATGCCGAAACTATGATACAAAGACAAACGTTACTAAATGCTACAAGGTTTAGGATGCTGTGGAGAACCAGGGTCGCCTAGTCCCTGAAGGGGCACGATACACAGAAGAAGATTCGGCATATGAATTCATATTTTCAAAGATGAGATTCATTTTTGGAAAACGATTGACGTAACAGATTCTTCTAATATATTTTAACTTATGTTTCGTATGAAACAAATAATAAATGTAATAAAAAATATAATGAAACAATTTAAATATTTTCAGAATATCAGCTTGGTGAAATGATTAAGGATTTTTATCGAAGCAGGTGATATGATATTTCCATCAAATGTTTGGAGGTAAATTCCTTAACGTAACATGTTTCTACACTGCTAAAACCAGGACCAAATTTCAGTCCATATCTAAAACCCACGAAATATGAGGTAATAGTCCAAGTATTCTCACTTATTTTGCTAGCGAACATAATCAAGCAGCTGGTGTATTCCTTGTCAAATGAAATAAAATAATAAGAACCACGAGTTCTTCTAGAGATGCTAGTTATGAAATATGTTTTAGAAACCTCGTTATATTTCTTTTATGTTTGGTTGACTATTTGGTTTAACGGCATATCAATCCCTATTTCTAGTTATTTAATGTCGAAATATAAATATTGTGTCCGGAATTCTTTGAGAGGTGTGAGTTAATAATGATTTTAGTCATACAAGTTTTACTAATTAACCGATAGTAGAGCGACCAGTGTTATATGTCCTTCTTTCTGATAAGACAATACGTCTTCCCTTATGATTGGATTTTTAAATTGTATTAGTCTATTGTGACAAATTTAGAAATCACCCTTGATTAGAATACTGAAATAATTTTTTGAGAAAAGAAAACTCAAACTTAATCCTTAATTTACGTGTCAAAAATTGAAGATGCAAGGTATCTTCTTTTACTTCTGATATTAAAAGTGAAATCATCAACCGCAGTTACATGTACGCATATAGAGAAGTGTAGAGCATAATACGTCCTAATTTGGACGGTCCAACTAGACAGAACCTACTGATATAAAACAGAAGAAGTTGTTGAAATGACGTTGCTGCAAATAAGCTTGGAAATTCCACTGGAATTAAGTGTTAGTGAAGTATCCGGTTACCACCCTTAGTTTTATTGTCGTATCAGACCATCAAGAAATGGAAACAGAAGTCAATTATTTGCACTTAGGTATAAAAATGTCCAGATTAGCTCACTATTTTCTAGTCCCCATTACGAAAAACATCGTTGTCGGAATGATGTCAAACTGTGTTGTGCATTATGAGACACTGTTTCGATGTTACGATCCAATAAAATGCAACTTTGTCTTTAGACACCGGGGGCGTAGTTAAAGCGAAGGACTAAACAGAGTGACGTTAATCCGAAAACTCATGAAAAACTGGTTAGAATGTTAAGATTGCAAGATGTTCTGTTCGTAAATCAAAATCTAATGAAATTAAACGTTAAGTCAGAAATTGCTGACCGCTGTCGACACAAAATAAATCATTTTGGAAAGGCTATCATGTTTAGAAACACCAATTCAGGCCATAAATTGTTCCCTTTCCTTAATGATTGTCTTAATTCGTCATAAAAACTTTTGACTTCTGTTATGTAGAAAATATTTAGTCACCTTAATAGTGTGTAATTGTTAAAGAGATAGTCTCATAGACCATTAGTCATGCCGAGAATGTTATTTGCTGTTGAGTGCCGAACGAATGTAACCATGTGCCAAGCTTTGGAATAAATGTTATATATATTAGCTGCAACTTGTATAAAAGTCTGGTAATAAGAAAAATATTAAATACAATATGTTGGAAGCATTTCTGTTTCAAATACACGCATAAATGAAACTAAAATATGATTTTATGATTCAATATTGTTTTCAATTGTTTTTTAATTTCCTTTGATGTAACAATGAAATATCACACAATCATGATTTTGCTGTAATAATTTTCCGTCAGTCGTAAAAATAATTTTCCCCACCGGCAGAGAATAAGCGAAAAGTCTGCAAAAATCATAGTTTATATATCTTGTCTGACAGTCGATCACAATCTGTGGGCTGAAGTATTTCTGCAGGAGTAAACGCCTACCGGGACGATAATATATTTGGACTGTTTGCGAAGCTTAAATTTATTTGATATAATACTGAAGTATTCAACAACGAAGAAAGCACGGTCTCTTAACACTGGTTATTACATTCACTTACGATTATTTCCGCTGGGAAAAGTTCTTCTTCCCGCAGCTAAGGGTAAATTGAATTGCTACTGGTCTACCGCAGAAAAATGGCAACCTACTGCGGGAAAATATCTGGCAGTTATGTATCGAAAGATACATAATCGCCCAAGCGTGTATCACGCATGGCACATGGCTGACTGCGGAGGAGTTCCAAAACGGTCGAAATGTCTGCCCAGTGCTTACTGCATTATACTGAGGATTATTCTAGACTGAATCAATTAATATGAATGATTATTCGTATATATTTCATAAATTAAAAAAGAAAAACGGATTGTTAATAAAAAAAATAGCCTGCTAAATAAATACATATATCTAGTGTAAAATTAATGTTGCTCAACTTTAGGCTAAGAACTTATTAATCGAACTACATATCTATACGCGCGTATGTATATGTATGTGTGTATATATATATATATATATAGAGAGAGAGAGAGAGAGTGAGAGAGAGATAGAGAGAAAGAGAGAGAGAGAATCAATGCACAATATTCCATTATCAAAGATGGTTGATTTATTGTAGATTTAAAAACAAAATGTTTAAACTAGGATCTTTAACAGTGCTTAATAATTCGGTAGGTTTCTTATAAAACGACGAACCCTCGTTTAAACAATTTGTGCAATATAATCTTTCTTTTCTGAGCTTTAAATTTAAATGAATCATTCTAGATATAAATAAATAATTGACCAAATGTCATTACTATTAATAAATATAAATTAACCAAAGTTCTCTCGATACAAATGGACTGTTGCTTTTGAGAAATCATGTAATACATTTGCCGCCTCGTCCTTTAGTATTCGGTTTGATCAATTCTATTGATTCATTGGATGACCCTGTTGACTCTTCCCTTTATTCACTCTCCACGTCTCGCTTGCTTACACAAACTTGTCCATCTGTTGACACCCGATCACCGATACATGTAGACGTTTATTGAATGTGCGGTTGAAGTTTGTGAAAGTGTTGCCAAGGGATTGGGAATGGAGTAGTGGCCGGTTGTCCGCCATGTGCTTCGTCGATTCGTCTAACTACACACCAGACAACATGTTCGATTTCTAAACTCATCGAAATTGAAGACCTTACCACCGACAGACGGTGTAGTGTAGAAAACTGTCAGATTAGCAGATTCACAGTTACAAGTTCGATAAGTCATCGGAACGAAAAACAAACTCGAATTTTCCAGACCGGACATATCTTTCTGGTTTTCTGTTTTATACCGTGGAACTTTAAATGATGGAAAGACCACTTTAAAATAGAACGAGAAGAGTAGGTAATAGAGACGGAAATAGGGTGGAATAGACAGGCAAAGAGACGGAGAGAAAGAAGGCAAAGTTTGTATACACATATTACATAAATCCAATTGAATTTTCGGCAAAAACTCACTGGCTTCACTTGAGGAAAACATAGTGTACCAAAACGTTAAATTTAGATTCCCGCACTAAGTCGGCATCTGTTTCACTCCGGAGACTATGCAGAGATTGTAGCTAATTCCTGTTTTAGATTCCTGCTCAGGCATATGATGCTGTTCTTCAGAAGACATGGAGCTAACTTGTGATTTATGCAGCAAATATGTGGAGCAGGCATTAGAATTTCTGATATATGAGCCATAATCTCTGATGAGTAAGAGTGTGCTCAAAATATCTGGCACGATGAAACGTGATTTCACTTTAACACAACCATCGACTACTTCCGAACAGTTTTCTCTAGCCTAATTGAACTCAAAATTCTTGAGTCAAAAACTGCTATGGTTCACGAGCTGTAGCCATGACTGTCTCTTAATGTTATCAAGAAATCTCATCCTTTGAAAATGGATCATGGTTAATTTCAGACCAGGACATCTTGTTGAAAACGCTATCTTACTCCCTACCCACACCTGAACTATTTTGAGTAAACATTAATCAAAATAAATATCTGGATATTTGAAATCCCATTTCTTTTAAACTTTCATTCGTTTTCCTTCTCTCCTTTTCTCTATCTATCACTCTATATTTTCCATTTTCTCTCTCTCTCCACTTCTAGTAAATTCCTTTTCATTCTCACTCACTCACTCATTCACTCACTCAGTCTCTTCACACAATGTCTCCCACACTCTCTATGCGTCTAACACACTGGTTTCTTTACACATTCTTCTCATATCTCTCTTTCTTTCTCGATACTTACTAACCTTGGTTCAGTAGGTTAGGAATCTCGGAAGGAATGCAGTTCAGAATATGTCTTTACTTTAAATGGCCAAAACCAGTTTACTCTAATAAGAAAAAGAAAACACTGATTAAAATCCAAACTTCCGTAGTCTTTAATTTCCCGTGTCTATCACGAGTTAGAATATAATTTTTTCTTTATCTGTCTATATAAATGTTGTTCACATCTATCTATCTATCTATCTATCTATCTATCTATCTATCTATCTATCTATCTATCCTATTTTGTTCATTATCTATCTATCTATCTATCTATCTATCTATCTATCTATCTATCTATCTATATATCTATCTATCTATTAGGCACGTGCTATCAGTAATTACTCATGGTAGACAGCTACAAAAAATGAAACATTTGTATTTTATACAAATAAAGAGTAACCTTCATAATTTTGTTGGATGAGCTGCATATTGTGGCACATGAGGAAAACGTAGCTCCTGGTTTATTTTATTCGGGGTAGGCACTGCCTAACTTGCCTACCTAGACGGCACGTAATGCTATCTGGCTATATGCAGTTTCTGCCTATCATGTTTTGACTGCTACTTCTGACCACCTTTTGATTACTGCGGTAGAAGACTCTCTGTCATTTGTCTTTATTTATTAACGGCTCTCATATCGTAATTATTTCTATGATGAGCCTACTAAGAAGGGACCTCATAACCTAGCATATGTGGTGATTCTTTGAGACATCTAACTCTCCACTGATCTTCCTTGTTTGCACAAGTGCTGATGACCACCACTTTTCCTCCATGCATGATCAGCTAGACCCAAGTTTCTTCCCCCACGTCTCACTACGGCTTTTCGATGTTCCGCCAGCCCTACTTTTAGAGGCTGACTTGTTTCTCCTTTATATTCTGTGCCACAACACTTGGAAATCGAGTAATCTTAATTCTTGGTCATATTCTCTCCCGTGTTAGACTTTACTCAGCAGAAATTTCTCCGTAGAATGGAACTATTTCTGAATATTGTCTTATGTTTTATGGACCGTAGACCTTTTGAATATTTCCCGAGAAGCCCTTGACGTAAGGTAGACAGACTGTGGCAATTTTCTTGTCATCCTTCTTGTCTGTTCTGTTCTCACTTGTACACGCTTGCCGGTTAATTGTTATTCTGAAGGACACGTTTGATAATGATCATTTCTTGTTCGTATGTGTCTGGGACGCCAATTATGATCTTTCCGGTGATACAGGCATCGAGATGTCTATCTATCGACATATCAATCTATTAATCATTTAATCATTTTTTGCAAATATCATCGAATTAATATCAAAATTAAATTACAGCTAAGAATGTTGACAGCAAAATCCAAGGCCTCACTTGAAAAGAAGCACTTTCAAGTTTACAAAACAGTTTAATAGAATTCTGGCAGAAACATTTGTGACTTAAGCTCTGATTATTATAATTTGATTACGAATTTCTTATGAGTAACTTAGTGAGGAACATTTCAGTCGTTCTGTTCTTCGGCCGTCATCAGATGTATGTGAATCAGGATAATGTACAAGGAATTCTAAACTGAACAGTCTATTTAATCTACGGATAAAGACTGTTCTCCTTCCACTGCCCATCTCTAGGGGTATTTGGTCTTGTTCTGATTTTTAGTATTGCTCAGTTTACTGCTCGTTCTGTTCACATTGAGTCCAAGCAAACACTGCTCATCCCAGGCATTGAGCTCACAGTTAATATGTCCCCAAATTCAAATTTTGTTTACGTCATCGCGATGTCAGAGACAATAACATAGTTTTTTTTGCGCTTTTTTTCCGTTGAAAACACATTGATTTGAAAATTCTTGGAAAAAATCAAGTAATTGTCCGATTTTAATGAAATTTTCAGGACTTATTCACAAATGAATGAAATTATTTTTGAAATATTTTTTTTTTGAAAATTTTGGTAAAAAATATTTTTTTTTAAAATATGTTACCCCCCACTTACTTAATTTCATGAAATTTCGCCCAAAACCTTTCGGTTTCCTGAAAAATTTTTTTTTTTTTAAAGATGTCTTTGGAGATGATAAATCACTAACTTTTTTTTTTCAAGATTGAGCTATCTGACTGAAAATTTGCTCTGAATTGAAAAATAATGAATCCAATAAAACTATGATATTACTTAATTAGAAAAGTTTTTAATTGCTTTTATAAATAAGTAATATTAAGGACATTATTGTATGAAGAAATAAAATTTTTCTGATGAATAATTAAGTTTTACAAGAACTTTTCCATTTTTTAAGAAATTTTAAATTAAGTAATTTAATAGTTTAAATATCGTTAAAAGCTCTGTATTAGGCTGTTTCCTCGAGGTGATGTAGTAATTAAGTGGAAACAAATTTTACGATTCCAAAATTGCAAAGTTTAATAAGTTTAGTTGCACTATTTTAATTCTTAATTATTTTTTATGTTGTATTTTATTAATTAATACGTTCAATATCTCCATGTATGGTAGACTGAAATTGCCATTATTATGAAAAGGTCACGTAACGTAGGAGTTCTGTCCCTTTACGTGGCCTTTTGATAACATTTCGCTTCTTAGTTGCTTTTCAACAGGTTGTATTTTCTGTTCAGCTCTAAAACTTAAAAGTCTAAAATTTAAAGTTAGTTTTTCTTTTTTCATTTACTATTTGAAGAAATTTTTTAATTTTATGTATTTCCATTAGTTTGAGAAATTATTCTCAAGAGAATAATTTTTAAAAATATATAAATTAGGTAGGTATCTCTACTATTTCAGCATAAATTTAGATTTAATTAATTTAAAAGCTTAATGATTAAATTCATTATTTCCATTAATTAAAATTTCTGGTGTATTTCAGATAGAAACTACATTGGATTGGAAAGTCACATTTAATTTTGATTTTTTAAATAATAATTAAATTACCATTTCATAAATTATTAAGTTACTTCTATCATGGTATTTTATTTTATTTTTAAAAAATTATTTTTGCAGCTTCGAAAGGTAAATAAAAGTCAATAAAAATTGCGGAAAATATGTTCATTTCTAACAATTACTAGGTAGCTAAAACCCCACCAAAAAGCGTTAACTCAAATTTCTAAAAATTATGTCATTTATGGTCATCCGTAGCAGCTGTAATCGCTTCGTCATTCAACAATCCATCAATCGTTAGATCAAATCAACACGACCGATCGTTAATAATTGGTTGTATAGTACTTTTTTATGCTATAAGTAAGTAATATTTCTTTTAAATCAGATTAATTTAACTTTAAATTTTCTAATTTTACTAAAGTAATGTGTTAGAAATTTTTTTAAATATTTTTAAAATCGATAAACTTGTGTTAGTTTACAAATTTCTTAAAATTAAGAAAATGGCCGCTTTTAAGAAAATTTAAGAATTTGAAATTAAATTTCACATTCCAATGTATATAATTTCTATCTGAAAAACACCAGAATTGTTTAGTTAATGGAAATAATAAATTTAATCATTAAACTTTCAATTAAAGTTTAAATGTAATCTTCAAGAATGTTTTTTCATTTAAAAAAAATCATTTTAAACTTATTTATCGAAAATGTATGCCGAAATAGTGGACATCCCTAGACAAAACCAAACATTACCAGGAAAAAAGTTGTCGGCATGAAATAACTCATTGGTGTTGATATACCGTAAAACAAAACAAACCAAACTAAACCAAACCATAGTTTTTTCTAAATATTGTTACTTGCTGTATAAAATTATACAAAATTATTTATGGCTATATCATTAGTTCCTTATATTTTTACGGAATTTGTAACATTCTGTAACCTTTCAGTCCTCGATGTTGTTAAACTTTCAGTCCTTGATGTTGTTAACCTTTCAGTCCTTGATGTTGTTAACCTTTCAGTTCTCGATGTTGTTAACCTTTCAGTCCTCGGTGTTGTTAACCTTTCAGTCCTCGATGTTGTTAACCTTTCTAGCATTTAATATTTAACATTGCTTGCAGCGGTTTCTATTGCTTCTCATATAATTTTGATTATTCCTTGGATATACAACCATTTTACTGGTTATTTACGAGATTAATTTCTGACATTAAATTGGTATCTTTGAAATCTTTTAGTCAAGAGCAGCAGTAGAGAACTTTGAAAAATACGTATGTGTATTGTCTGGAATAAATTGACTCTTATAGCTTAAGTCTTCTTGGTAGTAATCGATATCACTCAAAATGTTATCTTTTATAACTTCCACTAATTTATCTTACTGGAAATAAACACATCATTTTATCCCTTCTTCATTATTTCGTTGAATCATTATTCGAAGAATGGACAAAACTGTCACAGTCATCCGGGACGTTCAATGGATCTCTGCTGTCATCAACAGATCTTACATTTGAGAAATCAATATTTATTCCGTATTATTTTTATTCTTTAAGGTTTAGTTAAATGTCCTTGTATTGTTCTTTTCATGCCTTTAACCTTTATTTATATTCTGCAGCATTCTCATCTTTTTGCATTCGCCACATTAACTTTATTAAAAACAGTAGCTTCTGTGATTTCTGCACAAGTTACTTGCAATTTCTAAAGTTGTGTTCTATGGCCATGCAATTTTAAAATATCCCCCATTTGAAATGTATCTTCCTTGCGGGAATTTTTTTAATCTCGGAAATAAAATTAAATAATAATTAAAATATTATGTATGATGACTTAAAATATGATAAACAGTCATTGATTTGCATAGTAAAATCTGGATCGTTGTGTTATTGGAGATATTTTAAAAGAAATATATATCATAGCAACGAAATCATATCTTATGTTAATCATGTTAATGCAAGGTCAAAATGGCAATTGATGTACAAAATGACCGCAAGACCGTTGTTAATTGGGGCAAAAGATGGGTTGTCAATTATAAAGACTCCAAAATTAAACTTCTCCCCACTAACTACCTGAGAGACCCCACACTACCTTCCATCAGCATGACGGATGCTATCCGCCAAAAAAAAGTGAATCATTGCGCCTTCTCGGCTAACGTACTCAGCTGACATGAGATAGAAAGACTACTTTGAGTACATTCCTAGACTAGTTGCTAAGAAATTCTACTCACTCTGTCGGACGAGACAATATTTCTTTCCGGAATCTATCTTGCATATCTATAAGTCTACCATTCGTCCATACTTAGAATATTGCTGACATATATGGTCCTGTGCTCCTGCTATTTACCTGAAGCTCCTTGATAAGAACCAAAGAAAAATCAGCAATATTATTGGTCCTGATCTGGCGTCTCGGTTTCAGTCACTTTCCCACCGCTGTGAGGTTGCCCCTCTTTCCCTTTTCTATAAATACTTTCATGGTAATTGTTCGGATGAGCTCTTCGCTATCGTACATAGACTATGACTTTAAGCGCAATACTAGGCTGTCGTCGACATCTCATGAATTTACCGTTGAACTGGCTAGATGCGGCCGTAACTTCTATGCTAACAGTTTCCTTTCTCGCCCATTTCGCTTGTGGAATTCCATCCCGACTCCAGGCTTTACAACCAATTTTAATCTGCAAAAGTTAAATGCAATGTCAATCGCTATCTATTGTCCTCCTGATTTATCTTTTCTCTTTTCCACATTACTAATTCTGTTCCTAATTCCTCAACATTCTGTAACCCCTTGCATGCTAGTGGCTGTACTGCCTGGTTTGGGATGATATCGATTTTAAAAAGTATATTCTGCAAAATTTGCCAACACCGGTTGATTAATATCAAGTATATTTTGAAAAAAATAATTAAATCATATTATTTTCATTGAATAACACGATATATTGTATTTAATTTACAAAAGATTTTAAAATAATTAAAGTAAATAAGGTTGAATGTAAAAAGTAAGCTAGTGTCGTATGAACAATGATCGTGGAGAGATACTGGCGACACTCATTTACATGGGTGCACCTGTTATCAAGATTAGACTTTTTAGCAAAGCGTCACAGCGACAATAAAAAAGAAAACAAATACTATAATTTTGACCATTATTGTGTTTCATTAATACATATTGATTGGAAATCATAATTTTTCAGAAAATACATAATTAACTCTTCCACTTAAACTGTATTTTCTTCTTCTTTACTCGTTCCTTTCTATTTGTGGGATAAAAAATTGTTTAGACACTGATATTTCGCTGAATCCGTTCAAAATACCTTTACACCAGCAATGAAACTAAAGCAAAAGGAATAATTTTAAAAAATTAAATTTTTATTTATTAAATTATTTTTAGAATGTAGTAAGCATTTGTCTATATTTCTGAGATGAGGTATTATGTACATTATTTACGTTATTTGGACTACTGTCCTCATCTTTGTCGCCATATTTATTACAACGTTTCGGCCTTTCAGTATATCTCTATATTTCTGAGATGAGGTATTATGTACATTATTTACATTATTTGGACTATTGCCTCATCTTTGTCGCCATATATATTACAACGTTTCGGCCTTTCAGTATCTGTCTATATTTCTGAGATGAGGTATTATGTACATTATTTACGTTATTTGGACTATTGTCCTTATCTTTGTCGCCATATTTATTACAACGTTTCGGCCTTTCAGTATATGTCTATATTTCTGAGATGAGGTATTATGTACATTATTTACATTATTATGACTATTGTCCTCAATTTTATCGTCACATTTATTACAACGTTTAGACCGTTGTATGCTCCGGCCTTCTTTAGGTGGTTGGAATGTCGAACTGAACCCTTTATTTCGCTCCCTGGGGTAGACTGTTCTAGTTCTATATCGCTAAAGCCATCTATATGGTTAAGATACGTTGATGACACCCTCATATTCTAGCCACACCAGAATGAGGTTCAGGTTCTACTGGACCATGTGAACTCAATAAGACCTTCGATACACTTCACAATGGAGAAAGAGAGTAACAGCAATCTCCAATTCTTGGATGTTCTAATATCTCGAACAGGGCATGGGTTCAAGACATCCGTATACCGTAAACTACATTCACCGGAGTAAAAAAAACAAACTTGCTGAACTTTTTGTCTAATGTTTTTGATGAATCATAACCATTCATGGAGAAGCTATTATTTAATTGCATTGATATGGAAGGAGATTATGGTAAAAAAAGGTATATTATTGTGTAAAACAATTGTCTTACCATCATTTAAATTACGAGAAATTTGTTTTATAGCAATATAGTGTCGGGTTTGAACCTAGATCGCCAGTGAGCAAACAGAGGCGATCCCATTATTGAATTAAGTAGACCGCATGACCACAGAGGAAACGCATATATGGAAGATAGCATGTGTCTAATTGATCGCTATTAATACCCTGTCCACTATTGCTATAAGGAGCGCTATTCTCTACTCTATTCCCTATATTATTCTCTATTCGGGTCACTATATGGATTACTATTCGAGCGAGTATTATCGAGCAAGTAATATTAGTGCGAGTGCTATTCGAAGGCGTTTGACACCAGTATTGTTTGATGGCGTACTATAGTTGTAGCTGTGATTATAAAGTCTCTACTACAACGAGAATTACAAAAATGACAACGGATATTCCTTGGCATCACGAAAAAAAGTATTAGTTTGTATATGTCTGAACAAACTTAAGACTTTGTTACATACATCATTACTTATATTTGCCATTTTAAATCCTTATTAATAAACCACATATACATCTTCCGTCAAAAATTATGTTATCTGTACACTTAGGGGATTATTTACAATGTTCAGATTTGTCCTCATCTTTATTGCCATGGTCACGACGTTTCGGCTGTTGTAAGCTCAGTCTTTTGTCACATGATTGGAATTTCGAACTGGAGCCTTCATTTCGTTCACCGGAGTAAATTGTTCTAGTTCCACGTGCTAGTTATCTCACTTTAACCCAACAGGTTTTTGTTCACCACTGGCGTAACCAAGTATTGAACTCACAATTCTTTGAGTCTAGTCACTTGATCCAAATAACGATTTTATCTACTGGGCCATGTGAATTTTTGAGACTAATAAACTTAATGTGTCAGTAATATTTTTTACCACAGATCGTATTGCAATATTCTTTTTTTTTATCGCTTCTTTATTGATTTCCTCTAGCACGCTATATTACTGGTTCCCATATTGTATTCAATTCTATGCTTGGTTGGCTTAGGAGTTTTCGTATTTTAAAGTGATTTTCTGTGTCAATGATTTCAACCTCATCCAACAGTCAGTGATTTCCCTCTAAATATGGTTAGCTACACCTGATGTTTTATTTCTTCTCGCTTTACGACGTTCTTGCAGTCTTACCTTAATCGAACGGCCTGCTTCTCCTTTATATTTCTTGCTACAGCTGCAGGTGATGGCGTACACACAGTCCTTAGTCATGTTCTCTTCTATGAGGTGGTCTTACTCGGAAGAGATGTCTGCGAAGTGTTGAACCACTTTTGAAGGTCGTCCTGAGGCGATATGAACCACAGATCTTTTGTATTTTCTCCGATAATCCCTTCACATAACGTTGATTGTCTCCAGTGACTTGACCCAAAGAGTTGCGAGTTCAATACCTGGCTACGGCTACTTAAAGGGAAACAACTGAGGCATCTGGAAGTGGCATGGCATGTAGAACCAGAACAATCCCCCGGTGGACGAAATAAAGGGTTCAGTTCGAAATTCCTATCGCCTGAAGAAAACCGGAGCGTACAACGACCGAAACGTCGTGAACATGAGAATAAAGACGAGGACAACAGTCGAAACAATGTAAATATTGTAAATAATTACAATACAACATCTCTGACATATAGACTTAGCGGATATTCATTTAGATTTTCTATTTATAAGTTAATAACGCATCAGATGCAAAACATTTTTCATTTCATTGCTGAATATTCTGGTGTAAGAAAATATACCTTAAACAAACCAGATTAAGTAATTCAAATGAACGCCATAATTTTTTCGAAGGCACGTAAAGAAAAATAATATGGAATAACCCTCTGTCGAAGAAAACGAAATTAAGATATGCTTTTTCAATTTGCATTCAGAGCAGAAGCCTATATATGCAAATAATTCTACATTTGTAGTGTGTTCTTTCAGACCTCAACATATGGTTGGGTGTACCTAATTGAAAGGAAACTTGTCTCCAACTTCAGAACTGTCAACAGAAACAAATAGAAGGAATCGTAAAACTCATTCAAAAAGCTAATCAACAGAAATTCAGAAGAATTCAGCTTCCAGTTCTTTCTATTAATGTAATTTTCCAAATAATTAAAATATATATTTCTGTTTTATTTATTTACTTATATTACTTACATCTCCAAGTAATGTTGAAATGATGGTCAATTATCTATATATTCATTTATTCATCTACTGTTTTTTTTTGTATTGGTTTTGGATCATGGGTCCACAATCATCAGATCTCACTATAATCAAACATTTATTACGTATTGTGAAGCGGTAAGTTAGGATTTACTTTCTTCGTTCATCGGCACTGAAAATGCTAAAACAGTTTTCACCTAAAGAATGGGTCAAAATAACTGTAAAATAGTTCAGAACTTGTTCTAGGTAATCCTTCGAGTTATTAAACCTGTGGTTGATGCCAAAATTGGACTAAATCCGTATTAAATGATAAGTCCTCTAACAATGTGGATTCCTTATTTTCTCTAAACCATATATATATATATATATATAAATAAATATTCATACATATATATATATATATATATATATATATATATATATATATATATATGTGTGTGTGTGTGTGTGTGTGTATTATGGAACAATTTAGTTCATGCCACATTGACTGAAAAACTCCTACAACAAAATTAATTCTCAAATTACCATATTAGTAAAAAAAACGCACTCTCTTAAATTTTCAAGAGAATTCAACCTTAGCGTTGCAACCGTACGCTCCAAAACTCTTCATCCGTTAACAATAACACATTAAAAAAAAATAACATAATTCGTTTCGCATTTAATCTTTCGTGTCCGCTACTACCTGGATTTACTAAAAACAAAATAATTTCCATGCCTGAGGATGACTGTGTGTACAGTTGAAAGTACTAGCAGATTAAAAAAAAACTTATACAACTTGTAGTTATAAAAACAAGGATCATAACATTCTTCGACTGATTCGTAGGTTAATGCAACTTTAAAATTTTGTTTGCGAAGAGATTTTGCCATTTTATATCATTAACTTTACTAATCTACTTTTTGTATGAATGATTCATCTAATATAAATTGAACTGCGTGTATGTGTGTGTGTGCGCGCGCGTACAGAGTGAGATAGTAAAAGGAGAGAAAGAAGGAAGCGACGGGACAAAAGAAAATAGCTGTCTGGTGTTAGTTGATAAGACAGGTAAGAAAAACATTGCGATGCATTAAAAGTATCTTATATATAAAGAGATCAATGGAAAGATGCAGTAGAATAGAATTGTGGATTCGACATTCCCGTTTTATTTTATATTTTTTTGAATGGCGTTTAATGTAATGATTATATTTTTTCAATCCATATTTGCTCTCTAAGGGGAAAATGACAGTATAGCCCGCTTTTTCTCGACTTGAATGTCAGCCAGTCTAGGAGAAGAGTAATCTGAATTCAAAATCATAGGGAATACCAATGAAAAGCCATCCACCATATTTCGTAAGATTTCATTGCAACTGACTGATACTACAACAAAATGGAGTCTGTTGAAGGGTATGATACGCCACCTCCTGTGAGGCATTTTAAAAACATTCCTTTACTTCATATGATATTAATTACCGGAAGAGTATGTCAAGCATTAGATAAGAATGGTGAATCTGGAACTGATGTTTTAGATATTTTGAAAACGTTGGACAAGGTTTGACATGCTAGGCTTCTTGACAATTTGAAAGCTTATGGTGTGTTTGGTCATTTCATTGATATAATTCAGTCTTTCTCACCAAACTGCGCAATGAAAGGTGTTCTAATAGGTATCTACAGTGGATCAATTTGCATTAATTCAGGCGTCGTTCAGGCCCTCTTCCTTATTTTCAACATCGGCATAGCTGATGAGGTCAGTTCATGTGGCGCTATCTTTGCCAATGAGAAAACTTCTCTCACAATAGTAAATCTAATAGAATATAATAAAACCACATTAACAGTTGATCTCGAAAATTACAAAATTTATTTTGAACTTAATACTAATGCCTCTAAAACGAAACTGCTCGCTATTAATCATTATGAATGCATTCCATCATCATGATGACTGATACTAACCTCCTGAATAGTCACTTACTAGGACATATTGGTACCAAGTTTTCCACCAACATGAATTGGAATGTTCATATTTAATCAATTACAAAGTCTGCTTCCAGGAATATCGGGTTACTATATCGTGCTAGTCAATGTTTCAAGCCAGATTCTGTCTGGCACATTAATACGTCTACCCTTCTACAGTGAATCAAATATTGCAGCCAAAGCTGGCCCGGTGCTTCTGATCTGTATGTATAGCGGTTCTTGTTAAATTTTTTAAAAAAATCGGTAACATTATCTGCCTTGACATATCGTCTCGGCTTCTATCACTTTTCTAATCTAAATTCCCGTTGCATCGTCTATAAATATTTTCACGGTAATTGTTAGGATAAGATTTCATCGTTGATACTTCCACTTCATGAATTCTAGCGTAGTACTAGATTGGCAGATAGGTCTCATAATTTAATTGTTGAAATTACTCGTTGTAACCATTAGTTCTATGCTGAGAGTTTCATCTTCCGCACATATTGCTTGTGGAGCAAACTGCCGATGTCTGGCTTTCTTCTTTTCTCAAAGATTTCATTCAATACCAATCGTTATATTCTGTCTCCTTGAATCCAGTTCTTTTATTGCATCTCTGTTTCTGTCTTTCTCTCGGTATCATCTTGCATCCGACATACATTTATTGACTTGCTTGGAGAGAAATGATTAAAACAAATCATGTCTCTGTAATATTTACATAAAAGTAGGAAAACCCATGGGCAGTCATCGAATATTGGAGAGGGCATGAGAAGTTAAGAGTGAAATAAGAAAGAATAACAGAAGCTCAAATGCAATTTCCAAGGTTTTAGCTTATTATTTAATTATTCTATATGCATTTAATGGAATGCTTTCAATATTGTCTTATTTTAAACATAATTTTGAACGCCATATATTTCGGACTCTCCCATTTGTATCTTGCATTAGTGAGATTTCAAAAGACTACTGAGTACCTTATTATACACAGATTATTAATTTTCATTATAAATTTATATAATTTACTTATATATATATATATACATACATATATATATATATATATATATATGTGTGTGTGTGTGTGTGTATATATATATATGTGTGTGTGTGTGTGTGTGTGTGTGTGTGTGTGTGTGTGTGTGTGTGTGTTTGTGCAAATATATAAAAATAGGAAAGAACACGTTAGGTAAATAATCCGAAGTTCTTTAGTATTTTTGTTTTTAATTTTTTTAAAACAGTGCTCAATAGATTAGTGCTCAAGTAGAGCCTAACATATAATTAATTTTAAAAAATATGATTCCTTCGCTACGTAAGAGATCTCATGTTTCAAAAACAGTAGCCAAAACTTCAATATAATTATTAAATTAAATTTAATTAAAGTATCAATCTCTGTTTCGTCCTCAAGCGAAATTTTGGGAACAAAATTTTTTTTTGTTTCCAAACATTTCGCTTGAGCATTAAACAGAGCTTCATACTTTAATTCAATTTAATTTCAATAATTATATTGAAGGTTTTGGCTCACGTGTTTGAAACATGAGAACACTTATGTAGCGAAGGAATCATATTTTTTAAAAGTAATTATATATATATTTTAAGACATTTTTATGTTTAACATTCTTTTTGTAGATACAAATATTTCAGTAAATGCTCTGTTTATAATAAACAGTATTAAAAACATTTACCGGCCAGAATGTCCGAGAAATTTTCATAGAAAATATTCGTCCCCCGACAGGATTCGAACCTGTATCCTATACGGAACCGTTATGTAGCCTGGCCTGATTTTAACCGATTCGGCCACTGAGAATCGATCGATTGGCAAGTTCGAATTTACTGCTTATAAACTTCAATTTTCCATGAATCTTTCACGTACATTCATATCTGCTCATGGCGTATCCAATGTAAACAAATGACGACACACATTATGAAATGGACAAAGTCCGACAATTATTTTAAGACATTTTTATGTTTAACATTGTTTTTATATATACAAATATTTACGTAAATGCTCTGTTTATAATAAACAGTATTAAACAACATTTACCGGCCTGAATCCTGTCGGAGGACGCATATTTTCTATGAAAATTACTCGGACATTCAGGCCAGTAAATGTTGTTTAATACTTTTTATTATAAAACCGAGTATTTACTTAAATATTTGTATATATAAAAAGTATGTTAGACATAAAAATGTCTTAAAATAATTGTCGGACTTTGTCCATTTCATAATATATATATATATATATATATATATATATATATATATATATATGATGTGCTATGACCGTTCAGCTACAGAGAACTTCCGTTTTAGAAAAGCTCGAATTACTGAATTTAATCATACACAAAAGTTATACATATACGCATGAGTTTATTTAATCTAGTCCGAACATTTATATCTTGTTTGTATTAATATAGAAAAAGATGCGCCATATCACAGACATAAGAAATTTGCTATCTGCAGAACCAAATACATTGGGGTGTAGAGGTAATAATATAACCTCTGATTTATATTCTAAGGACATAATCTAATGGCATCTAAGAAAAGTCGAAATGTATATGCGTGTTTCTATTGTACAGTTGTTTTGTATTTGTAGTACACACAGTTGTAAGTTTATTCATGTGCGTGTAAGTGTGACCAATAGTTTGATGACTAAGAAATACACGTTAATAAGATGTTTCGAAAATACTGATCAAGATCGCTTTACAATTCCGAGATGAAGTATTGTAATTATTCATGTATATTTATATTGTTCGTACTGCTTTCTTCATTTTCGTTTCAATATTCACGACATTTCGACGTTTTCATCCGGATGTTTCTATATTTCTGAGATGAAATATTGTAATTATTTACTCTATTTACATTGTTCTTACTCATTTTCGTTGATATATTCACGACGTTTCGGCCGTTGTATGCTCCGGCCTTCATCAAGATATGTCTATATTTCTGAGATGAGGTATTGTAGTTATTTACACTATTACATTGTTCGTACTGTTCTCCTCAATTTCGTTGCCATATTCACGACGTTTCGGCCGTTGTACGCTCCAGTCCGAAACGTTATGCCTGTGGCAACGACGGTGAGGACAGAAGTCTAGAAAAATGTAAATATTGTAAGTACAGCTCTAGATTTATGTTAACATTATCTTGATTCCATTTCTCACTGTTACGCTTTATTCTGGTTTATCCAGATGCAATTATATCGTTTCTTAATTTTATGCTTTCTTTTGTTTTCGTTTCGATTAAATTAATTTTCGACTATGATTATTTCTCTTTTTTTTTAAATATATATTTTAATATTTCCATTTCTTTCTCTATTTGCCTTTGACGCTGCTGTGGATTCCGGGAATGGAATCTTGCACAAATAAATAAACAACACCAGTAATTGAGATAGAAAAATAAGTGTATTAAACGTAAGAATACAGACTTGAAGTGAAGATTAGTAGTCCAGGAATGCGGGTTAGTAGAAAGTATATGTACAAGTCTCCGTAAGTGAAGCCGTAGTTATCTCTCTCGCTGGACTCTCGTATAACTCTCTGTGAACACGCTGTGTACTGTCTCCGTATCTCTCACCTGCAGGTATTCTCTCTGTCAGTATAAGTATACTTTGGACGAGTTCATCTTGTGTAAAAGGTGTCTGCCCCACAACAGACGCTTATTCTCTTCATTTATCGATGAGTCGTATTGTTTCACCCGCCATGTTGTCTTGTCTCTTGGCTCGCTTTCATTAGTTTATGTGTGAAATCACCATAAAGAGATTAAATATTTTAATTGAAAAAGGCAAAATTTGAATAATTCTTGACAGATATTTCTAGAACAGTTACTTCAAGTCACCCAGTTGTTTTGAAGAAAATTAATTGTTAATATAGTTTTAGGAAATTATTTGTTCAAATCTTTTCCTAAATGGCTGGAAAAAAGTCTACTTTAAATGCAGAAAGAAATAAGACTATGTACTGAGATAGACATAAGTGGTTTATGATAAGAATAGCCGGAACCTCGCTTACAGAATATGGGATACAATGCAGCGAACGATAAAACCTTTCAGTTTTGTTATATTCATTCGTACCGCCATAATATTCGTGTCGATCATCATGAACAAAAAAACAATATAAGGTTAATTCTAAATCCTGTACATCTATGACTTCCAACATAAACCCATGTCATATAATTACCAAATAGACTGGCAACATTAAATATGAATACAGGAATAGAGGAATACGCGTTGAATATAAAAAATACAAGAATATATGAATATAAGAAGGGAGATATACCCGAATATATAAAGATAAGAATAGACGTATACATAAGCATAAAATTATTATTCATTATATTTAAATGTATGGATTCAAATAGACATATATTTGCATATATGAAAATAAGTGAATTTATGTAGAGATACGTAATATATGATAAAAATGAATACAATAGAATCTCACTGGTTTTCGTATTTCCTTAGCTATCAGTGGGTACAGTTTTCAAATGTTCATTACGAGACATCGGTTGATGTATGGCATAAGGTACTCAAAATATTTCCGGAACTCACTAGACTCAATCAATGATCTGCTTTATAACATACATACATACATGCATACATGAATACATATGTGTGCGCGCGCATCTGTGTGTGTGTGTGTTTATTTTACTCACGACTTTTATAGAATAGCTTCCAGTGTAATTATAGGATTCTATTTCAGAGAATATACCTCATATATTTATGGGTAAAAGTTTATATCGAAAATAATTTAAAATATCTCCCCAATGCCAAAACATGAAGAAGATGAAATTCAAAATAGACATGATATTAACTACCAACACTCACAAAAATAGTATCTATTATTCAAAATAATGTACCCAATTTTGATATTAAATTAATTAAAACTACATCCAAAACTATTATGGTTTATGATTAGACAATAATAATAATAATAATAATAATAATAATAATAATAATAATAATAATAATAATAATAATTAATGCAGGCTAAACGGTAATACATACACACACACACACACACACACACATATATATATATATATATATATATATACATATATATATATACATATATATATATATATATACATATATATATATATATATATATATATATATATATATATATATATATATATGTATATATATGCGTGTGGGAGGAAGTGAGAGGTACACACACATAGGCAAGCACACGGAGAGACAGATGTTCTCAAAAATTAGTGAGGAACCATATCGAAAATGAATTCTGCCTTTGGTTTTCGTTTTCTATACTCTGTCATCAGACTAGCTCAGAACATTATTTATAAATACTATCTATCTATCTATGTCTTGGTCTGGGCACATCAATGTAAACCATTAAGTAGCTTTAATTTCGTCTCAGTCGAAGAAGACCTATTTCCGAATTTGTTCTAACCAATGAAGTACTAATTATAATGCCAGATAACTTTTTACACAAAAGTTTATGTACATACCACTTAATCATGTAATCACACACACCACACCCAAAAGCAACTCAAAACACTCACATCCGTTACACTCAAACAAACTTACATGCTTGTTTTTTACTCAAACAAACTCACGCACACAAAAGCATAAATAGTCCATTAAGTGCGTAAAAGGTAATCTATCTATCTATCTATCTATCTATCTATCTATCTATCTATCTATCTCTCTCTCTCTCTCTCTCTCTCTCTCTCTCTCTATATATATATATATATATATATATATATATATATATAGATTGATTGAATAACGTTCTGAGCCAGTCTGATGACAGAGTATAGAAAACGAAAACCATACGCATAATTCATTTCCGTTACGATCCCCCCACTAAATTTGTGGGAACATCTCTCTCTCCGTGTGCCTGTCTATGTGTGTGCGCCTCTCACTCCCACACACACACACACACACACACACACACGCACATATATATATATATATATATATATATATATATATATATATATATATATAGATAGATAGATAGATAGATAGATAGATAGATAGAGAGCGAGTGAGAGAGAGAGAGAGAGAGAAAATCTTACGCATTTAATAGGCTTCAGTGATGAACTACTTATATGTATAAATACATATAATAGCACATTTATATATATATATATATATATATATATATATATATATATATATATATATATATATATATATATATATATATATATATATATATATAATGTCAGAGTATGTATTATGAAAACTAAAATATATTACCCTCTATACTATTAAGAATAAAGACATTATAGGCAATGTCAATACTGAATAAATGATTGACAATATAGGACATAAATCCGAGCGGCCATATCTATAATTGTCTTCTTTTTATTGTGTATTTTATTGTGTTGCCTTGTCTTAGCTGATTAGCGTCCCGCAATGGATGTTTATCCGCCATATTGTCTCCTGCCAGTGTCCTTATTGTTCCTAAACTACCGAATGCAAAATAATCTGAGAATCAGTGAATGTAATCGAAAGGGCAATAATATATGAAACCAGGCACTACGGTTGGAATTATTCCGGCATTTTTATCGTCGACGAAAACAGATGGCGACTGAATCATTTCGGTTGAAATTGGTGCAATACTTTATTGTTTTGTTCTGCAGAGCAGAACACAAATTCAAAAGATAGATTTCTAGTTTCGTAATATGTTTCGTATGGCGCAGATAAATCCGGAATTTTTACTTGGCAACAGCGGCGTGATGTTACAACGGGTCGAGGTTTCGAGATCGACATTAGAAAGTACTATACCTCAGTAGCTGCCTGCCAATTGACGCATGAGGTGATTAGTAATCGACGTGTCTTTAAAATACGATCGTCAATCGACTGTTACGGAAAAACATTCGCGCCCGTCAAAATGCTATGGAATTCATTGAATTGTTTAAATTAGGTACCTCCACAAAAATTGCGATACCTAAAGATTATTTTATTAAAGAAAAAAACATCTGTCTTGAGGCTTTCATTTTAGCTTTAATTGATACACTGGTATATTTCAAACAGAAATTATATTTCGATTTTTTTTTCAGTAACAGCAGGAAAGTCGTTCATTTTTAGATATTTGCAAACACAAGGTAGTTCTCGGATTTAAAAATCTTGCAAGAATAAAATATATTTTTTGTAACTTTATTTGAGGAATAGTAGGTGTGTTTTTAACTGACAGTAGCCGTGTTTACGTGTTTGATGAGGTGATGACAGGAAACTTTTTCTGTAAAATATAATGGGTTAAGCGCATTTTTTTAATAATTTTTAACAGTAATTAGAACATAATCCGTAATCTAATGTTTTAGTGAATTTTGAAAATTTCCGCTTTTAATTTAATAGTGTTATCGTTCTTCATTTCTGATAATGTTGCGTATGGTAGACTGTTATTAAAAAAACAGTACTGAAGCTTAGAAAAAAAAAAACTATATTTTAACCAAAATTTCGAACGCACTAAATTCAGGCGATAAGGTCAATTTTAAGCTAGAACGCATGACACACAAGAAGCGCTCTGCCGCCACGAGGACGTTGATGAGGTTGTCAACGACATCTCCAGCAAAAGGATCCATTTGTGATTCATATCCCTTATATATGGGCCTAACTGGTATCACTGAAATATATTCATTTGTTATATTAAAGCACTGTTTTTATTATGCATTATTTTTTCAGGATTTATTTCCGACACGCTGTATAGTTTTCCATGAATATGACTGACAAGGGGAATTTGAGAGATTTTATTTACTTTTTCTAATATTCTAATTTTTTTTTCCGTTTGGTGGTACAGTTTAGGCCACTTCAAGAGAGTTTTGTTGCTAATTTATTTTCATGTAAGAAAATTAGAAAAATTAAATAAAAAAATACAGCAAAATTTCCGTGTCTGTCATATTCATTGAAAGGTTTTTGAGAGAATGTTTGCTGACCGAGTGTAACAGCAAAATTCTATAAAAGGTTACAGTCAAAGATAAAACATTGGATATTTTTTATTACTTCCCACCTTCAGCGTAAACGTTTGTGTAGACCTGAAGGAGGGGGGAAGTTTGGATTAATAAGAGAGTAAATAAAACAGATGAAGAGGATGAAATATTTATAAGTGTGTGCTTAGGACAGAATGAAGACAAGCCGCGATTTTCGAAAAGGTGAAATAACGTAATTAAATTCGGTTGGCACTTATTAATAAGAAAATAAAGGTCCTTCACTATTGGACATGTATCGGAACGTTGTTTGCTTACCACATCCTATCTAGATAGGTAGGTGATTAATCAAATTAATCACAAACCTGTCAAAACCATAAAGAGTCATTTTTGTCATGATATCTAGCGATTGGAGTACAGAGATATAAACACAAAAAAATAAAACTCCAGCAGAAAATCAAACACGTTTTATCCATTCCAGTTCCATATATATCACGCTACATTATATATATATATATATATATATATATATATATATGTGTGTGTGTGTGTGTGTGTGTGTGTGTGTGTGTGTGTGTGTGTGTTTGTGAGTGAGTGAGTGTCTGTATAGGGAGAGAGAGAGAGAGGAAAAAGAAAGAGAGAAAAAGAAAGAGAGTAGAAAAACACACACACACACACACACACACACACACACATATATATATATATATATATATATATATATATATATATATATATATATATTATAACTCAATATATATACGGAGGAATAACACTTTATATTATCTGTAAATTAATTAATCACTTTCTAAATCGAGTATTAACCTTTTATAAAATTGAAACCTCTGCATAAAATGTGCGATATTTCTCTTCGACTGATTAACAGCTTAAAATTTTGTACCGTTTTCGTTTTTTTTTTAATCATTTCACTCCATGCAAGGGAATAAAGCAATGAGGATGAAAAACGTTAGTAAGTGCTAGACAATATGACAAAACCTACTATTAAAGAGAGAGGACAATGAAATAATACGAATTAAGAAGACAAAAGTTAACGATTAGCATTGACTTTAAATTTTTGAAGATCCCAGTTGACTGGAAAGAAAAATATCGAAAACTATAGAAGAATCTGTTAGCATAGAACTTACGGTTACATCCAGCCATTACGACTGTGAAATAACGAGACCTTGCCGCCAAACTAGTATTGCACTTAAATTCTTACAGTCTAAGTAACATAGAGGAAAGTTCTGCAAAACACTATCCATGAAAATATTTATAGAAAAGGCACCGAGAAACTATATTACGCCAGTGGAAAGTTACTTAAGCCAATATGCTAGGTCAGGATCAATTTAGATTTTATAAAGAATAAATAGCACGAGGACCAGACCGGATTTGGCTGCAATATTCAAAGCAAGCGTGAACGGTAGACTTATAAAATCAGATAAATTCTGGCGAGGAAAACTGTTTAGCACGATATAGTGAACAACATTCTTAGCTGCCGATTAAGCAATTTATTCAATATACAGTTTTCACTTCATGTCAGTTAAAAACATTACTCCGAGAAGACGCAATTCTTCAACTTTTAGAGTGAAACACATACTGAGCAAAAAGAAAGAGACTACAACTTGTTAGACATCATTATCATAATTGTTCTTGTTATTGAATTCTCGGCTGGCAAATAAAAGAACACGGATCACAGAAGGTTTCATAATGATGCTTTAGATACTATCACGGGTGTAATTCTGTAACGTTTAAAAACAGCTATTCCTCAATCGAAAGAAAAGTCTTAGAAGTTATCGGAAATTGAAAATTGATGAATTAATTGTATTTTGGCGGAGCATGTCTCAAAAATAGGACACGAGTTTACGTGAAAATCAAAAGGGTAAACAATCTAAGCTAGACTGTCTTTTACAAGAATTAGGAAAAGATTAGAAAAATATTCCACAGAAACCTATAAAAGCAATCAGTGTACCTTGTTTTAACTGTACTCGTTTTGTTATTTATTGACGGAGAAAATTATTTTGGAAGATCTTCCTTGGATTTATTCCGAGAATCTAAAATAAATAAAAAGTGATTATATCCAGAACATGTTTCAAAAATGGATTCAAAGGGAAGAAATATTTTTTCTTGTCCTTTGATTGAATTCACAATGAATTTTTAATTACAAATTGTTGGAACCGTAAGAACATTTTACCGGGCAAATTTACAAAGAGCAATTGACTCGTTTGAAAAACGCATTGGAAAGGAAAATGTTATTTTGTTAATAAGGCGATCGGCCCTTAATTTCTGACTTCATAGCGCCTCTTCAAACGATCATGCAGCTATCATTGTATCGGCAATGGTAATATTAGCTGTTTAATTATAAGGAAATGTGCGACAGTCATTAACCGTTGGCTTAAATTTGTAAATTCTTTCTCTTAAAAGAATTAACTGAAATAGATTTCTCAAGTCCACAAGTATTGCCCTCTCCAGAATGGATTTCCTTCCTAATGTTTTGTTTAAAGTAGTCTGCAACGACAGCATCTACAAAACTTTCACATGCCGAATTTTAAACTAATATGTCAGCTTCAGTATAATATATACAAGGTAACCAAAAACGTTATGTCCGTTTTTAAAGGAAAAAAAGAAAACGCTTCACAGTATGTGTAACTTATATTTAGTCTTCGAAGTAATCGCCATCGGCATCCAGTACCTTCTGCCAACGTGTCTTCAGCTGTTCAATGCCCTTGAGGTAGAATTGGGGTGTTTTGACGCAAAGAAGTTTGTGAGGGCTTTGCGCAAGTCTGCTTCATTGGTGAAGGATTCCCCACAAGGATGATTATCCAGGGAGTGGAAGAGGTGGAAAACCTATGGCACAAGGTCAGGTGAATAAGGTGGATGGCACAAAGTCTCCCATCCAAGTTGCTGCATGGTATCCCTGACCACTAGCGCGACATGCGGCCTGGCGTTGTCATGGAGGAAAAGCACACCTTTGGGATTCACCAGTGCTGGCTCCTTCTGGCGCAATGCCTGTTGCACACGTTTCAACTACTGTGAGTATAGGTCTCCAGTGACCGTTTGGCCCGTTGGTAGCCGTTCATAATGAACCGTTTGACGGCCTGTCCACCAGACACAAAGCATAATCTTGCGTGGGTGCATAGGCGGTCTTGTGGTGTGAGGGACAGCATCCTGAGGAGACAACGCTTGGGAGTTTCGTACAGAACCCACTTTTCATCACTGGTAAGCACTCGATTGAATAAGGATGCGGTAGGGTGGCGAGAAAGCAGCGATACGCAGGCTGAGACTCGTTGTCCCTTGTGGACCTCCAACAGCGTTTGCGGAACCCACTTGCTTAGTTTGTACGTCTTACCTAGGCGGTGCAGGTGAAACGTTTGTACTGTCTTGCAAGTTCACCACACGTTAGACTACTGTCCTCTTCAATAGCCGCCTTCAGGACCCCGTCATTCAAGACCTGTGGTCGTCCACTGCGAGGCTCATCATAGAGAGACAAATCTCCCGACTTGAATTTTCGAAACCAACGTCTTGCAGTACGTTCATCCACAGCACTATCCCCAAACGCTTGACATATGCGGCGACATGATGCAGCTACTGATAATCCCACTTTGAAGTCGTAAAGTAAACAGCCACTCGAGATCTCTAGACACTTCCATTCTTCTCACAGCTGTCCGGCTTATAACTGATGTTTTTTATAACGTCTGATGTTTCTACTTCCGGCTGCCCGAATTTGAAAACAATTGCTACACGCATTTCGTATATATTTCAACTTCATTCAATGACTAAACAAAAAACAGACATAACTTTTTTGGTTACCTTGTATTTTGCGCCTTGAAACACTCTATATTTATTTTTCAAAATTTGATAGATGTTCGTCGATTTCTCAAAGAACGGATTGATTCAAAGCTGAATGATTTCTTGTCATTTTATTTTAATTTCATTTTTTTTTATTTGGGTAAAAGATTAGGTAAGTTAATAAAGAGTCAAAGTAAATTAATTTGGCAATTAGCGAATATTTATATTGGCATCCAATATCTGCTACGTAACATTACATTTTATTCAAGTCAGGGTTTCGCCAGTCTCTATCATGTAGAAGGTGTGCAGCCTGATGTTTTCGCCAAATATGGGCTCTCCATCTCACCATAATGTAGCAGAACCTCTCCCACGACTGGTTTTTGTGTTAAGATTCCCATAAGGTTTTTCCCTGGTATTTAAAAAAATCATTCACCCCAAACAAGGCAATATATCCACTAAGAAGGAAAGGGTTGCTGAGTATTACAGAATATGAGAAAAATATACTATTAAGGAGAGAAGACAATAAAACAATAAGAATTAAGTGGAGATAAGATAACGATCGACATTGCATGTAAAATTTTGAAGACCAAATTTGACTGGGAAACAAAAACTCGTAAGAGAGTTCCACAAGCGAGAAGTGCGATAGAAGAAACTCAGGGCATAGAATGTAAGGTTCTTGCATTTAATCATTTCAACTGTAAAATGATGTGACATTGCGGCAATCTAGTACTGTGCTTAAATTCATAAAGTCTAGGTACCATAGAAGAAAGTTCATCAGAACAATTACCATCAGAGTATTTATAGAAAAGGCACAGGGAATCTATATTACGGCGGTGAAAATGTGAATGAATACGAGATGCAAGGAAAAAAACAAATAACATTGCAGATTCTGCATTAGATTTTCTCAAGAATACTTAAATATATACCATGAGCATCTATTAGCAAACACAGTCTTATCCATATAGCAGTAGAATCTAACTAAGAAGACGTCTGAATAAATTATTTTCTTTTGTCACAGAAAGTTAATCAGAAAGTCTTGTAAGAAGAGAGAAGCGAAACTTTTTAAGTGTTTTCAAATAAAAAAAATGGGGGAACGATGGTTGATATTTCTAATAAATATACATACACGCACACACACATAGACACACACACAGACACACACACACACACACACACACACACATATATATATATATATATATATATATATATATATATATATATATATATATATATATATATATATGCACTGTGTAACGGTTAAATTGTTTAAATTACGCAAAAATGAAAATAACATGGCATCACTTTTCAACAGATATATTTACCAAAATTACACAAAAATATCTTGAAATACTAATTATGTACATTATTTACATTATTCGGACTATTGACCTCATCTTTGTCGCCATATTTATTACAATAAACACATGGCACATTGGATAAAGGCGTTGGTTAGATCCAGTGACAGGACCCAAAGACTGTGAGTTCAATACCAGGTTAAAGTAGTGGAGAACGTTCAGAGGGAAAATTAACAGGAGATAACTGATAACTGACATCCATTAAACATGGCACGTGGAACTAGAACAGTCTACCCCAGTGAGCGAAATAAAGGGTTCAGTTCGACATTCCAACCACTTGAAGAAGGCCGGAGAGTACAACGGTCGAAACGTTGTAATATTTATAGCAACAAAGATGAGGACAATAGTCCGAATAATGTAAATAATGTACTAAAGAGTAAATTTATTCAATAAAATCAAAATTGTCGTCAACCACGTCCTCCAGACGACTTCCTGCAACTCTTCTGGGCGGACTCCTTGTTTAATTTGTTGAATGCTGCCATCACCTTTACCTTTAGTTAATGTTTGTTGTTCCAAGCAGTTCTGTTGGACTTTTGCTCATCTGCATCCTACACATAATAATCAAGGGGTTGCAGTCTGGGAGTTAGGTGTCCACATATAAGGGTTGATGTGGTCACAGAAATTGTATGACAGTCATTACTGGATTTTCCTGCTTGTGTGGTATGGTGCAAAATCCTGTTGCCAGACATTGGGTCTTCCAGCAGCCAACCTCTTGACTCAGCGCAGCCCTACATCCTCAAGGAACTTGACGTAGGCCTCCGTGTTGAATCTGAGGCCCCGTGGGACAATGAATGCAGGCACAAGGTCGCCATCATTAGTGATCATTCCAAACATCAGGATGTTGACTGGATATTTGCTTTTCATCATCCTTCGTACATCTTTTGGATACACAGAAAGCTAACGGTTGTACCTTGTGTTCACCATGTTATCCTGGCAGAATTTTTTGTAGCCAGAGAAAGACTAAAGCATGTTCGGTTGGAAGGTATCCTTGAATTAGTTAAAAAAATTCGTAGCACGGTCTTTCCTCTAGTTCTTCGTGGCTAGGATAAAAATTGACCCTTTTTCATCTTTTTTTTTTTTTTTTAGAAATACCGAATATCTTTATGCAGTACCTGCCTCAGACACATCTGTGTCCCTGGCCATGGATCTGATTGACTTGGAGGGATCGTTGTCAATTATGGCCTGGATTTCAACAAAATATTCATGAGTTCTTTTCTTATCAGAACGATCAGAGTGAGTTTTCACCATTAAGCTCATGCATCTCTTCCCAAAATCTATGCACTGTCCTCAGATTGACACTGGAATCCTCTGACACGTACGTATTAGATCTTCCTGCGTGGATGTCATGCATTACTGAAGGCGATTTCACAGATTTTGTCTGAGTGAATTGCGTTATGATACTCTATACTCTGCAGTCGACAAAATAAAAAAGAACGAACAACGTGCATGCGAGAAATTAAAAATATAATATGGCGAGGATTTACCCATCGCACATATATAGTATTATATCTCATATTATATTAAACATCTAAGTATTTGGATTATGGCCACATTGCGTTGAAACACTGGTTTTCGTACAATCATCTCATTTAAGAAGTTCCGATCCTGGTTTGTGACAGCTTGGAATTACCAGGTACGTTAAGCTTGGATGTACTTCTGGTTTAATGGATAACGCCACGGAAATGGAAAACAAAGAGCCGAGTTCAAATTCCTGTCGAGTTTGTCATATGCCTTTACTTGTGAATAACACACGGAGACATGAATTCAGTTCTTCACTCCCCAGAGATGGTTTGCTTAGGAGACTAGAAAATAATTATTATCGTAAAAACATTTGCACAATCCAAGAATATTTTCTGTGTTTATGTAACCAGCGAATGCTTGATAATCCGTAAAAACAAATCAAGCACGATTTGTTACTTTGGAGAGATTTTGGCATCATTCAAACTCTGATAGAGAGTTTGCATTGGCTTTTATACTTTTCCTCTCTGTACTGATCGTCCTGAAAAAGAAAAATTGTATTTTGCCACAATTTAAAGAAAAAATATAGGATGCTTGCAGATTGCTGATACAATCGTTTTTTTTCAGTCTTGCATAGAAAAACTGCAAGTTGAATGTATCTTTCGTTAGAAACATGTGTAAGCAGATGTTTATATATCTACATGTAACTTTCTGACTATATATGTAAGTATCTTCCACTGTTTTTTCTCCACACATACAATGTACTCCAAAATATACGCGTTCCAATACACACGCACGAGAGATTATGAAGAAGATTGTCTCCTGATATCTTGTTATGAGCTAAAATGTAATTTGTAATTACACTGTGTATTGTTCGTATATTCTCAACACTGGTTTAAGTGCATTGACAAAGAAGATTTTGCATGAAATATATATTTTTAATTATCGTGCTCGAATGCATTTATTTCATTGTGTATTAGTTTTATTAAACTAATGTCAAGTATTAGATTTATACAGCCACCATTTTAGCAAGCAAGCATTACATTACTTTCTTCCTTGATATATATATATATATATATATATATATATATATATATATATATATATATATATATATATATATATGTATATATATAAATATATATCATAAATTAACTGACTTAAAATATGTTTTTTCGCTACACAGTAATAACCATGTTTCAAAAATGGAAGATAAAAGCTTCGAATTTAATTTTGTTATTAAATTAAAGACATTAGTTGCATTTCCTCGTCAAGCGAACTTTGGAGTAACTTATTTTTTTTAATTTACAGTTTTAAAGGCACGGCAAAGATTCATAATTGAGTGTTTCCCAGGATGCAGAGAATTCCACTCATCTAGACAAGGGGTGGTAGCTAGTTCAATTTCAAATTTCGTTGTATCAATTAATAGTTACATTCGAAAGCGGGGTTATGTTTACAGATGGGTAGGGATGTATTTTTCAACAAAATCTGACATCCGCTAAATGCATGTCGACTGGGTTTTTATAAAAAATATATTTTTAACGTCAAAAATTCTTCGTTATTTTTTCTATTTGTATGCTTAAAGATTTTTTGGGGCTGTTTAGGCTAGAATATGTTTTATTTAAATACAATTCTAAAAAAATCATTTTTAATTTTTTAATAGACTATATTTATTTTTAAAACCAAGTAAATGTATTAGAATTACTTACAGTATGTAAAATTATTTTTTCATATCGAGTATAAGTATGTATATTACCAGTTTACATTTTTTTAAGTAAAATTTATGACAATGACAGGAACGATAGCTAAATTATTTCACTGATTCAGTAAACTTTTATTTTTTATAAACTTAGTAATATATATTTCTCTCGTGTATGTACAAAGGACATGGGTCATTTAAGTGTTACCTATTCTAACTTATCATATTAATTTCATTTAACTTTTGGTGCTTTATTGGATTCTTTTAAGTGTTTGAATTGCTTTTAGAGAGGTGTTAAGGTTATAGTACGTTTTATTTAATTACAATTTTAAAAGATGTTTAGGTTAGAATCCGTTTTATTTAATTACAATTTTAAAACAAATTTTAACATATTTTTACTTTTAAATTTAATCGGCTATATTTGTTTATAAAACAAATAAATGCAGTAGAATTACTTACAGTATATAAAATTATTTATTCACATCAAATATAAGTATGTATATTACCAGGTCTTATTTTTATATTATTTTTTTTTAATTAAATTTTTAAATATTATTTAAAGAATATTTTTTACAATGCCGGCACAAAATACCTATTTCATTTCTCTGATTCAGTAAATCTTTATTTTTTATAAACTTAGTAATATATAATTTTTCATGTATGCATAAAAGACATGGGTCATTTAATGACCTACATATTCTAGTTTTTCTTATTAACTTCCATTTTACTGTAGGTGTTTTATTGGATTCTTTTAGGTGCCAGAAATACTTCGAGAGAGATGTTTGATTTTTATATTTATTTATCCTAAACGAACTTTGATGTTGGTTGAACCATTATTTGAACTAATGGCTAGTGCAACTTATATATATTTTTATGTTTTCAGGATTTTCAATAGAAGATATATTGCATTGGTATACTAATGATTCCGTGCACCATTTATTTGGTAGAGGACAGTTTTGAGGGTTTCTACAATTACATAATTTTCGTTTATCCTCTTCAGTGTTTGTTTTTATTTTTCCCTTGTTTAATTTTTTTTGGTTTTGATATAAGTGTTTATTTAAAAAAATAATTTTACATGATCAAGTTAAAATTGCTCATGTTTACAAACTTCTATTTAGTATTGAACCCTTTGCTCCATCTAAGGGAGTTCGCGAATACCATCTCGATAAAAGACACATAAAAACATAAATATGTAGATATATATATTTTTTAAAATAAGAATTAATAATGCGGGCATATATCTATACATATTGTTATATAAGAATAAAGTGTCGCTACCGAGAGTTGAGTTTTGAACATAGATCGGCATTTCTAGCTTATTCTTCATTAATATCCAGTTCGCTATTTCTAGTCTATCCTCTATACTATCCGGATCATTATTTCTACTCAATTACTCTACGGATCGCTAATCTTTTCTCTATACTATTCACTATACAGATTACTATTTGAACGAGTGTTTTCGAGCAAGTATAATTAGTGCGAGATTATTCGAAGACGTCTGTCACCAGCATTGTTCAACGTCATACTATAGTTTGTATCTGCGATTACAAAGTCTCTACTACAGCAAGAATTACGAGAGAGTATTCGTTGCCATCACAAAAGTGTCAAACGAGTGTTCCTTGACATCACAAAAGTGTCAAACCAGTGTTCGTTGATATCATAAAACATACCATACGGAACTGATAAAAAATAATATATAAATTATAAAAAATTAATATTTCTACATTTGATCAGTCTTTCGGTTTTTCATTAGTCTTGAAAAATATCTCTTACTAATATTCATTCTCTTTCTTAATGCAATTATATTATATTATCTATCTTTCCTATCTGTCTGTTGATCTCTCCGTCTATCTATGAAGTAATACCCAGTTTGATAAGCTGAATTGTGCGTCACTTCGAAGGCATTTCCTTAAATTATTGCAAGGATTTATAAAACATTTAACTTTTTATCTACTGTGCCAAAACCAGGCAAGGGATGTTTGGAAACAGTATCGCTTGAATTCCCATTTTCTGGAATTTTATCTAATTTGCCAATATCGTTATCACTGTTTCATAAAAAAATTCTACTGGTTGCAATGTTTGTCATGATTTTCACCATGTCGGATTTTGTAAAGTCAGCCTAATCGTCCTTAGTTTTTAATAGCCTAGTGGAATACGAATACTACACAGACACTTTTCCTTTCTGTAGATGGGTGTTATATTTATAATATTATTATTGATGTGGATAAACGAGTGTATTCCATATTCCGCTATTCTTCATTATTTAATTGAGGGAACACTTGCAAGTTTAATTAGTGTTAGAACTGTGACAATATCTTAATCGAATTCCCTTCTTACATATTTACACACGAACCTAATATTACCGGTATTTGCTTTATCTACCGGATTAATTAATCGTTAACTGAATAAGGTAAGTTTTCATGAACTCACTTAACTACATGAACTATGGCATAAGTTTTATGGAAATATTCTCCATAAATTGACGGTAATGTCGCACGTTTCAATGCAGCAATCGATGCCACAAAAGTCTTGTGTCGAAAATATTTTTTCTTCCAATAGTAATTCAGAGAATGAAGCGATTGAAAGTGTAATCACAGAATACGAGAAAATATTGTGGAGAAAAGAAAGGCAAAATAAAAGAGCTTTTTTACCAACAAAAAAACTGATTATAAACTCCAATTCATCTTAAGATTCCAGACAATAACGCAGCAAAAAAAAAAGAGAGGAGGAACATAAATTTAGTCCCAAAGTATCTAATCATAGCAAAGATCTCTCCGTAGAGACATGACGTGCTCAATCTAATCTGGATACAATCAATTCGTTCTAACAACCAGTGTGAATTATTAGTTCGTATCTTGAAACATTCGGTTATCTACTATATATATATATATATATATATATATATATATATATATATATATATATATATATATATATATATATACACACATTTGAAATTATGACATATATATATATTTGAAATTATTAGGAGAATTAATATATATATATATATATATATATATATATATATATATATATATATATATATATGTGTGTGTGTTGCTGTACGTGTTTGTTTCTGTGCGGGTGTGTGCGTACGTGGGTGCATGCATATGTGATGTGTGTGTGTTTGTGTGAGTGTTTTCTCGTCCGTTTCATGTGATGACAGCCGTTGTAGATAATCATGTTATTAATCACGTTGAATGCTGTCGAATTTCACGTCAATTCAGAGCCATTAATCATTGCGTCTCGTTTATCTCAAGTATATTTCAGATTAAATATGCATAACACTTACTTGCTTGCGCAAATTTAACACAAATATTATTGTCATTACAGAATTTATAAAAGTACGTATATAAATATCTGAATGTCTGCCTGTCTGAGAGACTCTGCTTCTGACATCAAAACAAGCAGACTAATTACGAAAAAGGAATTTGCAAAAGTAACTTTTATATTTCAATAGCGTTCTTGAAATATACACGTTGAACAAACGAAAGAACGATTTTGGTGAAATAAGGAATATGAACTTATTTATAAAAGATGACACACAAAACACATCCTAGAAAGAATTACTGGTAACTATGAAGAAACTGATACAAATATTATCCCTCTAGATATCTCCATATAGTTGATGACAAAAATATATTAGATAGCATTAGGATATAACATTAGATAACATTTGTTTTTAATTTACTTCACAGGTGGTATCTGTCAATATCTCTGAGATTAAGTATTATGATTACTTGCATCTTTTACATTATTCGAACTGTTATCCTCATCTTCATTGCTATATTCACGACGTTTCGGCAGTTGTACGCTCCGGCCTGCTTTAGGTGATTGGAGACATTCCGAAGAGACATGACAAGTGGAACTAGAACAATCTATCCCGGTGGTCGAAATAAAGGGTTCGGTTAGAAATTACCAGGTGGTGATTAACAAAACAAACTATTTTGACAATGTATTTCTAAATAAACATTTTTTTTCAGGAAAACGTATATTATTTTAATTTATTAACAAAAATAAAAATAATTCTTAAAAATGAAGCAATATGCTGAAACTTATTATCTTCCACCGCGGTGATAATAGCCAATTGTAATGAATAATAGCCTCCAACCATTTGGTATTGTTTCTGTTATGCGATCTCACCTGTAACGACAATGAACTCTTCCTGACACTATAAAGACTGCGCCTCTCAAGAGAGACGAGAGAAGAAGCGGAACGAGTCGAGACAATAGTAGTTGACTCCAAACAGTCATACTAACACCATTCAACTTCTTGTATTATTATTCTGTTTAATATATCTTTGTTATTCCTACTCTTGTGTTCGTGTTGTTCTTCCTTGGTCCTAACCTTGGACCATAACAGTGGTGCGAGGATATTGGACCATAACAGTTTCCAAGAAAATTTAATCACTTAGCCTGAGGAATCGCAAGTATTTTTCTTTGGCAAGTTTTTCATGTTCCACCAGATCCTATGAATACTAGACTTCAGCTTTTCCCAGATATTTTATATAGGATTTAAGTCTATGATATTCCTTTGCACATCTGGTCGTAATTTCCAAGCGAAGAGTTTTGGGTGTCATGTCATAGGTCATTTTGGAAGACAAAAGACGACTAGGCAAAATTTTGTTACTGCTTTAGTTTTCATTTAAAAATATATTCACATTATTTTTTCATCATTCTTGATTTCCAGATGCACTGACGCCTTCTTCCAGAAATATACTCCATTTCCAGATGCGCTGACGCCTTCTTCCGGAACTATACTCCATTTCCAGATGCACTGACGCCTTCTTCCAGAACTATACTCCATTTCCAGATGCACTGACGCCTTCTTCCAGAACTATACTCCATTTCCAGATGCACTGACGCCTTCTTCCAGAATTATACTCCACCTCTATATTCCACTCCTGTGATGGTGTTCGATTGTTTACAAGGCTCTCATTTTTCTATATCATCATAGACAAAATAGATTTAATTTCGCTTCCACTGACTAAAAGACATGACTTCTATATATGCCTAGTTTCGTATTATCCAACGTTCATGTTTTGGCCTCTTCTTTTATTTCACTTATCTGATTCATTAGTGAATATTGATATTGAAAAATGAGAGTATTTGGAAAATTACACAATTGTTTGTCATTTAAACTGTAAGCAATTACAGAGCATTGAAGTCTTACCCATTTTCCAACAATGGACAATTACATAGCTTTGAAACGATGCCCATATTTAATACAAAACAATTAAATATCATTGAATACTGGCCGGGCGTGAGTTAAATAAACAATTGCACTGTATTGAAAACGTCTCTATGTTACTTTACAGGGAGCATTTTTGTCGCCTACCGGAATTGATCCTCTTAATTTAAGTAAAAATTAAACTGAAACTTCTTATTGACTAGAGTAAACAATTATGTTTGCAGATACTTGTCTTGTCCGTATTTAATATAGTAAACAATTACACTGTTTTAAAATATGCATTGTCTAGATTTATTGTATATAAAATACAATAGTGGCACAAGGCCGAAAAAGGGGGGAATGAGGCTGGTCATCATTTACTATCTTATACCTAGCTAATCAGATTCACGACCCATTCGCTCATTACAATTTGCACATACAGCAAAAGAACTTATCCATCATCATTCAATCCTCTATATACCACAATAGCCATATTCTCAGGGGACTTGCAAAAACACACCATGACATGAAAATTAACGATTAAAAAAAATTCAATAAACAAAAATCTGTGGATGATACGTAATGAGGTGGGGAGGGAGTGAACCCTAATACAAACCAAAATATCAAAACTAATACACAAAATAAAATGATAAATGATGTTAGTCAAACCCTCAAAAGAATTCAGAGAGGCCGTTGTATTCTACCTTCAGACAAAATCAAGAGGCTCTCTCACTAAAGGAAAGGAAAAGGATAAATTATGCATTACGTCAAATGGATTTAAATTGTAATTTATGATTATTTGTTATAGTAAATACTTAGATACAGATAAATGTATTCTTTCTAATTCATTTAAACCAAAATATTTCTCTGTAATGTCAAAAATATCCGTGCAAAGTAAAAGGAATGGCTGATTTTATATGTAGTGTAGTGATTTTTGGCGCCTAATGTGAAAGCAACAATGTCGAGTTTTTTTTTTACTATTGCACCAATTTACTTGTGAAATATACGAATCTCTTCTATTACAAGCTATGTGCTAAATAGCAGTCTCTCTGCTTATGATTGACAACCAGTCTCGGAGAAGGAAAACATTAATTCGAATCCTGTCGAGCGTGAGGCCGACACTAAGCGCCTACTTACTAAAAAAAACACCTAGTGTGATGAGTCTATTCCCTGTACCCCAGGGAAGTCTAAGTGCGTTACAGACGAAGGAGAGGAAAGAAAAGAATAAAGGGAGACCGAGACAGGATTCTAAGCTGCATCTTCTAAATATATTCTATCTAGTCACTTTCCTGTTTTCGTGTACTGTTCGACACAATTGTTCGTTTCCAGATCCTCTCTGTGGAAATGGTGGTAATCAAGACAGACTGGCATTTCCTCTGTTTAATAACTACATGATGTAAACTCAAATTATAACACTGGATTGATGATCAGTATCAAGTGGTTGCTTGAGAATATTATTTATTTCTCTGCTGATCATCTTCAAGAGAATTACTAAAATGATCACGAAAGTGACGCAAATACATAGCGATAAGAAAGCTAAAATCGAAATAAAAAAAAGAAATATTTAAAAATAACCTCCGAGAATAAGAATACCGTAAATATCTATAAATATATATGTGAGCAAAAATAAAATTTATCATTTGGATGCGTGCCCGTGGCATCGAGTAACACTTAAATAATTATGAATCTCAAATCATTTTGGAGGATGGAGAAGTAGGTTTTCCTTGATTAACATTCAAATTGCATTCTTGATATTTTCTTGCAAATTTTAACAAGTTATCATAAAATAAAACATATTAATAGAGCTTAATTAGTGTCAGTTGATGTGAAAGCCTAATTGTAACTTGAAATTGGACGAATAAAAAGCAATATGATTAAACAGAAATATTAAATAAATTACAACTAACAACGTTTGAAATGGTTTTGAAGAGCGTTGCAAAGAGACGTGAAGTGAAGAAACGGAAAATCAGTGAAACTATTGAAACATGCATCTATGCTTCTAAGAGTTCTATATGTTCAAGGATATTGTGTTCATTCATTCGCAGACAATGCCAATTTGGATTAGCATTATGGTAAATCATTAGAAATTTGAAGAACACTTACTGAAATCAAACAAAAGTGTCACAGAAAACATTATTAATTTGATGTTATCTAATGAAATTACTATAAAAAACAGAGAATCAAATAGAGGAATTCATTCAGTTGTGGAACCAGTAAAAAGAATAAAATACGAAACAGGTACAAGGTATTGGGCGCCCAAGTGTATCGTTGCAAAAATTAAACTTCCCACCATGTACGAGACAGCAAAACTATGAAAATATTTCAAACCATCTATTACTCTAATGAAAGCGAAAAAATTCTTTCATTGTTGCATAATATTTTGCGTCAGCAAAGTCCAGAAATATTATTTATCCTCCGTATTAGTTTGGTTTCAAAGTCGAAACAAAAATGATATCGATTTCTAAACAGGGCTCGCTGGAAGTTGAAGCCATTGTCCATATGACAGTGACTGCTGGGG
>OZ038477.1:7981954-8004454 GCA_964036315.1 Acanthosepion esculentum
TTTCAGTAACTAAGAACAACATCAGTGTATGGAGATCTTTCTTTCAGAATGTCGACATCGAAAATACATCACCGAATAAAGAAGAAACAGTAGGGTAGATGACGCTTGGTGAAACATGTAATAATACTGAAATGACAAAACCAGAAAAGTAGAAAAACGTAATATATGCAGCTGGCCTGACTGGATGGCAACTAAATTTTCAAAGCAATACGACTATAGGAAATGTATACGCGGCCCACGTTTCGCAGCCGACCGTTGTGCGCCACTGGGAAGAGAAATGGCGGGAAATGGGAATTAGAGTCCGCTTAGCGCACAAGCTATGGTTTCAGATTTAATATAGACGCCATTGGAGTTCGTGGAGCACAGAGCGACATGTATGGCTTCTCTCCATTTGAAGGCAACGGAAGCATGATATGAGACGTTCCTGCCTCTGTTTCATATATTCATGGCTTTCCACAATGAAATTTCTGCTTACATTCCTTCCTTTATGTCGTCGTTTTGCGAGTCTTTGTCATTTACTTCAAGTGCAGCTGGTCTGCACCTGGTTACACCGGACCCGACCTAGTAATTCTTGAATCGATCACGAGGGTAGAGGGGAGTCTCTGTGACGTAGATAAAGGAAAGGGTCAAAATGACAGAGAAGAAGCAAAACGTGAGTCGAAGTTACAATGGAAAACGAGAAATTAGCTTTGGGAAGATAGCCACAATCTTTGTTCGAAAGAAATAAACGAAAATAATGAATAAAACAAACCTTTTTTGATTTAAAAAAGAGGAAATAAGATAGAGTTGAAAGACGGAAAAAAGATGAGAAACAAAAGAAAACAAAAAAAAATCATTTTAATATAAGAGTTTGAAAAAATCAACAAAAAAATCATTTTAATATAAGAGTTTGAAAAAATCAACAAAAAATCATTTTAATATAAGAGTTTGAAAAAATCAACAAAAAAATCATTTTAATATAAGAGTTTGAAAAAATCAACAAAAAATCATTTTAATATAAGAGTTTGAAAATATCAACAAAAAAATCATTTTAATATAAGAGTTTGAAAAAATCAACAAAAAAATCATTTTAATATAAGAGTTTGAAAAAATCAACAAAAAATCATTTTAATATAAGAGTTTGAAAAAATCAACAAAAAATCATTTTAATATAAGAGTTTGAAAAAATCAACAAAAAAATCATTTTAATATAAGAGTTTGAAAAAATCAACAAAAAAATCATTTTAATATAAGAATCTGAAAGGATTCGTTTATAATGTTGCATTAGAATGCAAACAAGAATAAAAATAAAACTATATACAATTTAAGATAATCTGGCACAAGATCAGATGGAAGAAAATAAGGATCATGAAAATTATATATCACAATGCGAGAAGTCTTTACTGATTTGAAAACATTGTCAGCGCAATTGATAATTTAGCAAATTCATCATCCACACGCAGAAATTTTATACACGCGCGCGTGCATAACACACAAACACACACAAACGCGCATACACACACACACATGTATATATATATATATTTTAAATAAAAATAAAAACAGACCACTTTAAGTTTTCATGTAATAAATTATTTCACCACAGCCCTTTTAAAGAACCGCGGATCATCAGACTTTATTTCCAAAGGTTGAAACGAACTCCGATTTCTCAATCCAAACCGCTATCCACACTGTACTGATGACGAATCGGAGTTTCGATTCTCTCTCGAAACAACCGGACGTCTAGCCACATTGAAGAGTTGAGAAACAGTCTGTCTGTGTATGAATATATATATATATTCAGTGAAGGTCGATAAAAGTGACTCACCTGATTTTTTTTTACTAAATATTCTCTTCTCCGATGAAACGAAAGTTGAGCAAAATTCAAAGGATAAGCGATCTAAAATCCGAAGAAGAAGCTTTGAAAGCTCTTTGAATTTAGCATTAAGTACTGTCAATCATCCGTTCAGTATAATGTTCTGGGGATGCTTTTCTTTTCATGGAACTGCTTTCTTAAAACCTATTGAAAAGACCCTCAGGAGCGAGCAGTACAAGAGAATTTTAGAGTCTTGTCTGCTCCCTTCTGCTGAAAGGGTGCAAATCGACCCCACAAAGCTCATTTTTATGCAGGATAATGCTCCCTGTCACAAATCAAAATTGATGATGGAATACTTTGATGAAAAGCATGTGCGTGTTATGACATGGCCAACCCCATCTCCTGACCTCAACCCCAGAGAAAAATTATGGAGCATTATAAAGTACAGGCTCTCCAGAAGCAGTTGAGCAACAAAGAGGATTTGATTGTGAATTTCATATCCGAATGGAATTCAATGCTTGGGGATGAGATTTGCCAGAGCCTAATCAAGACAATGCCAAAAAGGGTTGAAAAGGTTATTCAAAATAAAGGAGGACCCATAGATTATTAAATATTTCGAACAATATTACCTATTATAAATAACTTATACCTCTATTATTCTTTATTTAAAGCTGTTCGGTTATGTTTCTATTGATTACTAGTTGCAGGAAATAAGTGAGTCACGTTTTTTGCATAGAGTTTTTCCATAAATCTCATTTATATTCAAAATTATAATTATCAATATAATACCTTAGGGTTAGTAAACTTTTTACTCGGTGGTCGCGAAGGAATCTTTATATTAGTAAGATTAAAAATTAGTTTGACCCCAAAAAACAATAGGCGAGAAAATTTTTATGTAAAAAAAATAAGGTGAGTCACTTTTATTGAACAAAACTGTATATATATATATATATATATATATATATATATATATATATATATATATATATATATATATATATATTGTCATCCACAGACATACTGTTTCGATGTATCACAGATTATTAATGTGGCTGGATATCCTGTTACCTCTAGCTAGGATCTAGCTGAATTGGCGTCAGTTGGAGATTATACCCCTAAGCTGCCATTGGACGGCAGGGATGAAGGTGAATTTCAGCGTATTTATTTTTAGATAAACATACAGTGACTGAGAGAACTCGATTCACTTTATCGAAGAATTTTGCATTATCAGCCGTAATACTCACTATTTACAAACTCACATTTCCTCCCCAGAGACATCAACGAAATAATTTTTTCAGGATATATATATATATATATATATATATATATATATATATATATATATATATATATATGTATGTATATGTATATATATATATATATATATATATATATATATATATATATATATATATATATGTATGTATATGTATATATATATATATATATATATATATATATATATATATGTATATATATATATATATATATATATATATATATATATATATATATATATATTGCTTCAAATGCTATCTTCCTTGGATGCCCGTGTTTGAGTAAACCTCCCATTTTTAAACAGTGCATTTACCTCTAGCGGCCAACACACGCCAGAAATTTTAGTCAGTATAAAACATATTATCTACTCAAACACGGTTAACTACTAGAAGTAAAGTTTGAAGTAATACAAATCAGTTATGTCTTTAGAAATGTCTTTGTTTAAATTTCGAATATGAGATCAATTGTGTGTGTTTGTTTGTGTGAGTGTCTGTGTGCGTGTGTATGTATAACTGAATTCTAAAAAAGGAATTCAAGGTAGGAAATTAAAGAAATATAAATTTGAAATGATAAAATGGCAGAAAATATATTTATCAACAAATTAAAGAACAGAATTTAAATTGGGTAGTGAAAGAAAGAAAGAAAACGATTGATAGAAGCAAGTTCATAGCTATAATTATTATTGGAAGAAAAAGAAGCAAATGAATAAAACGAAAGCTGAAAAATAATATGTGTAGTGAGAAGGTGTAAAATATTAATAGTGGTTACAAGAAATATTTAAATATTATATAGAAAGAAATTTTAGTGTAGAAACGAACGAAAAACTTATAAGAACGAAACCGCTATAGTTACGAAGATAAGTAAAGATAAAGATATAATAAAAGAAAAACCTACATTATGAGAATGAGCGAAAATTTAATGACAAATAGATATCTATAGCAACTAAATAAAGAAAAAAAACTGGTAGGAAAAAATCTACAACAAAATTAGAAAAACGTCCAAGGATAAAATGAGATTAAAAGATTAAAATAAAGGTATAAATTAAAATACAAACAAAATGGATCGATTAAAGATCTTAAGAAGAAACAATATTCAAATATGACAAACTGAAAACAATCCATTTAATTATCTAAAAGGGGGGAACATGAGAAATGAAAAATTGGAAGATAATAAAAGTAAGCGTGAAATACAGTGAGAAGATAAATGAAATGAAATACAGTGAGAAATAAATAAAATGAAAACTTAAAAATGAAAGAAGAATTGAAAATTTGAAAGAATCCATGCATAAATGGATTGGTAGATCTCTGGCATAATTCAAAAGGAAGCCAATGAATAAAATGAAAGGCTGGAAAAGAATATCGAAATAAAGAAATAGTCTTTTAACAGGAAATGCTATTCTCTTGTTTGTATGATTCAAAAAGAAAGAAAGAAAGAAAAAAAAGGGCGGCACTTAAAACCAAAACCTGAAAGTAAAAGCTGAGATTGCGGAAAAGTGTGAAACCCTATTTTCATTCACTTCATTGATATGGCGACATTAATCTCCCAAAACGAAAAGGAGTCATTGTAAACAACGATAAAGTACATATTCTGCAGGTAAGGATTCTTCTTTATTTTTTATGAATTCGTCAGTTTTATATTAGAGGGTAAGAAAAGACCAGACATGATTACGCCATGTTAAAAATTGACTACGACATACTGTAATATTTATCTTAATGCTTCTAAAGTAAATTTTATATTAAGTGTCCAATATTAGGATTATGTTCAATGTATAACTTTAAGAACCAGATATAAATCGATTTACAGCTCATAATATCTTTTGTTTTTTTAAATGATTGGTAAATCCTTCTTTTGCCAGTGTCACATTTATAAAGAAATTCAGCAGATAAAAATTCCATTAACACAATATATCACGCAACTGAATATATCCTTATTTTATTATTTTACATATTAAACCAGTGCTTTACCTAAACGTTACAGAAATCGTTTTTCGTTTCCCAGATATTTTACGTGATTATTGACGTCTTTTAATGCGTACAACTATTTTAATGATGGACCAATCGTTTTCTTTTAAATTAAAATCTTGTAAAGCTGCAGTTCTTTCCATTTATTTGTAAACATTTTTTTTCTTTTTGTTAAGTAAGGTAATAATCAAATTCGCATGATGTAAATAAAAAATCGTCCAGCTTAAATTTCACTCCAGTTTAATCCCCTTGATTGTAACATGTGGCAATAAAAAACCTCCGTCAATATTACATATGGCTGTTTATACCCACAAATCGAGCTATAATATAACTACACATAAACACTTTAGAACATATTATTACTCCAACTCTAAGTATTGTTTACAAAGTCATATTGTTTAAATATTCTCATGAAGGACTTAATGTCCAGCTCAGATTTTCTATATAATTGCAAAACTTCTGTTCTATTACTGATGAGAAATCTGTTTACATTTATTTCTACGGTCTCTAAAATTTTCGGCTTCGCTTTGAGATTTTTACTTCAATGTAACCGTTTGTTTCATGTATTCAGGCCAATGTTCCAGATACTGCCTTTGTTTGCATTTACATCAGCAGATTTTTCAAATAATTTCTTTTTGGAAAATCTACAAGTTTGCGTATTAGACTTTTAATTTTTTTTAGATATAATTCTGTAATATTATTCAAATTAATTTCCTGTTCCTACCTTGCCAATATTTGAAAGGTGCCTTTTCTATACTATTTGATCTTTGTCGAGTTTTTCACAAGTTTCTAAATTATGTTGTAGCCATGCAATGACTGTAAAATATCATTTCATATTTTGTGATTATATCTTTTTTATAGGATGTGGCCATATTTACGTTGCAGAAACTTTTAGAGAATAATGAATTTCTTAAGAACGATTAAATTTGTTGATCACGTGCCATAAAATTACATATGGCCAAATAAATTATTGAAGATATTTCTAAAAATTAGATATTCTGTGCTAAAATTTACCTGGCATATTTATTACTCTTTTCTTTTATTCGGTCGAGCTCGGTCCAATATTCATGTTTTATTCACGGTCTTGCATCAAGGTCGGAATTAAGGTGGAATTATTTTCCATTACTTAGCTGGTTAATGTAGCTTGTTGCTGAGGGACCAACCCATCTTTCTCTATGGCTAGGTATCTAGAACACTAGATAATTCGCGAGGTTTTGTCCTGCAAAGAGCATTCTGCGTTCACGTAATATTGTTGGCATATCAGGGATAGATCCATAGAGATGTGATTTGGTTGGATTTTGTCTCCAAGAGACAGCTCTCAGCATCCGAGTGAAGGATGCGTCAAGCTGAGTCTCCACGGTTTCAGATAATGTCCAAGCAGCGGCTTCATACATTAACGCCGCCTCTACAGTGGCACGAAAGAATCTCTGTTTGAGGTTGTCTTGTAGATCAGATTTCCAGTTTAAACCCATTTTATTTAAGATATTCCAGACATTTACTTATCTTTTTCAGTAGAAGATAATTGATTCACCAGCGACATCTTGTATTGTGCAAAACTCAATATAAACTATTTACTACAAAATTAAGAGTATATCATGAATTATATACCAACATCGAATAGCTACTGCCAATTGTATACAACCTGATCCAACTTATATTTCTATACATATAAATTATAAATATTAATATTATATATCTATCGATCTATGAATAATCTTATCTGATTGAATCAACAAATCATTGAACCGTAGGTTCAGAAGCAAGAATTATCTTTATTGATAAATATACAAGTCTCTTCAAATCTACTAATCTCTCTCTCATTCTGTTTCATTCTGTCTTTCACTATCTCTCTCTCTCTTTCTCTCTCTCTCTCTCTCTATATATATATATATATATATATATGTATGTGCGAGGGCGTGTGTGTGTGTGCGCGTGTGTAGGCGATGTGGAAATGGTGATTGATCTACTAAATATGTTCGAAGATCAAGTGAAAATTGAAATTGGCAGGCGTCATGTAATATTATTTATAGATTCACACTGCCTTCAATACAAGCGCTTAGCTACTGAGAACTCTTTCACAAAATGTGTAAAAATTATTTTTGAAAATTAGTTATATATAGCGATATGATTATGCCATAATTTATTGTAAACACACGGAAACATACACGGACACAAAACACAAACACACAGACAGATATCAACAAATTTCTCTCCCCTTACATGAGGTACCTCCCAAGAAAATGACATTTATGGTTAAAATGCATTTTTAAGAATGAAACATCTTTCTTGAATTTTACATTTAATTTCAATGTAATAATGTCCATCAAGAAAACTATTCTCTTGCATTTGAAAAAATATGTAAATTGATTGTAATGATTTTTAAATCACTAAATATGGCTGATTTCAGTCATATTTACAAGTCTTACAGTAGAACGACAACGTAATTCTCTTCATAAAATACATTTAAAAAAATTATGACACTGAACATTATCTGACTTAAAATTTAATCAATCGTGTTTGAAACAAAATATCGCAGAAAAGCATTTTTAACATGGATGTAGGTTTATTATTGACAGATCTATTGGCATCCAGATGTCTGGGAAATTTAACTAAATAACTTGAGGATTATAACCTTGATATATATATATATATATATATATATATATATATATATATATATATATATATATATATATATATATATATATATAATGTAATATAATAATAATAGTGGACTCTCCCGTCGGTTTCGACGTATGAGGATCTGAGAGCTTAATTGATTCAGTTATGAAATTTTGTGCAATAATCTTAAGTGGCATTTAAGACGCGCTAGTGATTTACAAAGGAGGCCACATATGGAGCGAGAGTAAGGATTGTGGGATGAGATCACTGTTAGATTGGATGACCTTTTAGATACTGCTCTCAATTCTTGAAGACGATTCAGACAAGCTGACTGAAAACTGCTGAGTCCAGTAAAACACGTTGATCTCCATTCATCCTGATCCAAAGATAAGCGCTCGAGTGCGTTATAACGTATATTGAAGGCTGACAAGTTGCTCTTTAGTTTGTTTTTGTATCTTAGCCATGAGCTTCTTACATTCCTGTAGCCGTGATCTAACTGACTGTACATTAGGGTCCTGGGTATCCTGTCATCAGACATTCTCAAGACATGACCAGTCCACCGTAACTGAGACTGTATGAGAAAAGTTTCAATTCCTCCAATATTACATCAGTTAAACAGGTCTCCGTTAGATGTCCTATCTTGAAGGTTAACTCCACAGATGGCACGCGGACAGCTATTATGGAAAACAACAAGCTGGTGTATATGGTACCTGTATGAAGTCTTCGACTCTGAGCCGTACAAAAGGATGGCAAGTGCAACAGCTCTGTAAACCCGAAATTTCGTATCCAGTCAAATACCCCGCTCATTCCACAAGCGATGGCGAAGTTTTCCGAAAGCACTGGTAGCCTTAGCAATCCGATGCATGATTTCATCATCTAAAGTTCCACTGTAGTTAACTTTGCTACCAAGATAGGTTTCATAGTTCAGGGATATGTCTTCTACTTTCAACGGTATCTCTGGAAATTGGTGGTTTTTGTTTCTCACCACAGAATTGCTTCGGAGTAGGACAAGGTTGGTGCACAACTTCAGTTTTCTTTATGCTAAGTGTAAGACCAAATGCTTTATATGCAGCAGAGAAACGATTTAGTAGATGTTGGGCCTCCTCAAAGGACGTCGCAACAAGAGCATCATCATCAGCAAACAACAAATCACGGATAATTTGTGTACGAAATGCTGATGATTGAAGAGACCACCAGTTGTTCGAAACTGAAACTTAACGCCGCTCTCTGTGTCTGTGAATGCATATTTCAACATCACCGAGAAGAAAACGGCAAAAAGGACACACCCCTGCTTGGTGTCGTTTGAGACATCAAAGGATTCTGACAGATTACCATCAGATTAATGGTCATATATATATATATATATATATATATATATATATATATGTGTGTGTGTGTGTGTGTGTGTGTGTGACCATTAATCTTTAAAATGTACGAATAAAAATTTTAGTCAATTTTTTAGTTTTTCGTAATTTATAGTTACCTCTCTTATTTTCCGATAATGTCGTCGCAAAAGGACACAATTACAAATATCGGCACTTATCCATATTTTATAGTAATAACATCGAGCTTATAATCCTCAACAGAATGCAGATAGCACTGGAAGGCCGTTTCGTTCTATCTGGGACTGATCAGCATACACTACCAAGATTCGAACCCGGATCGTTCCGATGCAACGCGAACGTCACACCAACTGAACCACGGGACCCGGTAACGAAGAAGACATAGACTAGACTCAATATAGCTCCGCTACTCACTCAGTTCCGTTCATTGATACCCATCCAAGTATAAAGAGTTATTCAGAGTCCCCCAAATACTGTTGATGAGTCCCCGATAGGACGAAACAGCCGTCTAGTGCTTTCTGCATTTTGTTGAGGATTCTAAGCTCGACGAATTATTATAAAATTAGCCTAAATCCCCAAATCAATTACTCATATATATATATATATATATATATATATATATATGTACACGCACAAAAGATATTGAGGATCGCTGAATTATAGTAACTTTTTCCATTTATGATTAGTAAATGTAGGTTCTACATAAATAATAATATCTGCTGATCAGTATAAAGAAATTAAGAATATTTAAAAAAATAAACAATTATAAATGTGTTTTAATTAAATTAAAAAACAATGAAAATTCCTGTAAATAATTAATTATTCATCAAATATTTTCATAAGAAAACATTATCCATAATACAGGTTATTCAGAAGTGCAGTTAAATGCTTTTTCGACTATTTAATGTATTTTCCGATTCAGATCAGATTTTCTCTAACTGGGTGTCTTGTATTAGAGAAAAAAATCGATAATTTAAATTCTTCCACCATGTCTGCTTATAGCCAATACAAACATTACGCCCTAGAAAAATGAATAAGTTGGTGTTAATATATTTTTGCACCAGTATATTATAAACATGTCCTAAAAATTTGATAATTATTTGATTTTTGCAAGAATTCTCAATTCAATGTGTTTTTCACCGTAAAAAAATCCCTATACAAATTTATGGTCTCCCGCAGTCACAGGTAAATGGTAACCAAAATACTGAAGCTTCTAAAAAGCATCAGAAATATAATTAATACTAATAATAACCTAAAAATTACCAATGAACATTGTTTGTATTACGTCTTAGTAATGCTTCTATCATGTATGAACCAAGAGTCTCGGTCGGTTTTCGATCCCGGCTTAAAACAGTTGTACGTCTAGACACACTGATGAGCTGTGATACAGCGAAACAAGCTTGTACGTGGATGACTATATATATATATATATATATATATATATATATATATATATATATATATATATATATATGTGTGTGTGTGTGTGTGTGTGTGTGTGTATGTGTGTGTGGATATGTGGAAATCGATAACTATAAATGAATACGAAATAGTAAAAATAACAACAGAAAACAATCTAAATACCTAAATAAGTAGAACAAAAGTGAATAATAAGTAAACAACGAATAGAGACAAACAAATAAATGTAATAATACTAAACAAAAATATAATAACGGAAACTGAATGTTGACGTTTTTTACATACGCTATATCTCTGATATTGAGGACTTTAACCCATAAATATAGCATTTGTTGAAACTAAATTTTATTATAGATACAATCATAATTACGAATAATTAAGTTCAAGAAACAATAAGTTTGATAGCAATCGGCCTGGATCGATGGGTTCGAGAAATGTAAGTTTTTAAATTTGTTTTTGTTTTTGTTTTTTTAAGCTTTTCACCCCAAGCAAGGCTGGAAGCCACTAACACGCAAGGGGTTACAGAAGATAGTGGATCGATCAAGGCAAGGGGGTTACAGCAGATTTGGAGCGAGAGCAGATAGGAATGAAAGGGGAAAGGATGTGGAGAAGGGAAGTGGATAGATCATGGCAACTGGAGATGTCGTTTGACGTTACACTTAAATAGTTGTAGATTATATTTGTCAGGGAAACAGGAATAAGGAAGGGAGTTCAACGGGCGAGATGTGCGAGACATGAAGCTATTGGAATAGAAGAGACGTCTACATCTAACAGTTTCAACGGTGAGGGGTGGGAACGGGATGCCAGCCTCGTAGGACGCTTAAATTCATGAGGCCTGCGAACCAGCGAAAGCAGCTCATCGGAGCAATTTACCGTGAAAGTATTTGTAAAAAGACAGAGCGAGGCAACGACAGAATTTAAATTGGAACTGTATCCCCATTTCCTTATGGAAACAATTATTATAGACGAAGATAAAGATGTTTAAGTATAATGTTTGAATTATCTGTTTAATGAATGCATATTTCGGGTTTAGAACAGCGGTTTCCTGATGAAAATGGAGAGACAGGTTTGATTCCTCTCACAATCTTTCGTTAGGACTTCTCAATTTCTCAAATACATACAATTGGTACTTATATTAAGGCCCGTATTTCCCGACTGACCCGGAATACAAGGTACAATATATATATATATATATATATATATATATATATATATATATATATATATATATATATATATATATGAAAAAATATAGTCTTAGTGTGCTATATTTATGGGATAAAGTGCTCAATATCAGAGATAGAGCGTGTGTAAATATAAAAGTGAACATACAAGTCAATACTTAGAGGCGAGAGTCGTTTTCATGCTAGACGCAATCGTCAGGCAACTCACGATTGCATCTAGCATGAAACAGACTGTCGCCTCTAAGTGTTGACTTCTATGTTCACTTTTATATATATATATATACACACACACACACACACACATATATATATATATATATATATATATATATATATATATATATATATATATATATATATATATATATATATATATATATATACTGAATCCCTCTTGTTTTCAATCATCTGTAGTAGAAAAGGTTGAATATTTTGGTCGTAAATTCTCTTCCAATTTAATACTCGACTCCTTTGGAATACCTTCACATGATTTTTCCACTATGCCAGATATATTACTGAATAAAATAAGATATGATCCTATCCATGGTCTCAGATATTATTTCTAAATTAGACTTCCATGAAGCAAGTCTATGTGACGGTATCCCAGCCATCGTCCTATAGAAATATACCTCCGAGCTGGCTCCAGTCCTCTCCAAATTCTACAATTATTGCTTTGCTGCTTTCCAGCTTTTTGGGGTTCTCCTCTGTCGTTCCTGTTTTTAAAAACTCTGAAAAGTTTTCTGGTCAGTCTATCACCGTACCGCTTTTCAGAAAAGTATTCGAGGCATTAATCAATGCTGGATTGCTTAACCAATTCAGCATTGATCAACGCATCACCACCTATGCTCACCACCTATTCTCACCATCTATTCTCACCACCTATTCTCACCACCTATTCTCACCACCTATTCTATGACAAACAATCTGAATTCCGTTATCTACCAGATCTACCACTGATGTGCTAACGCCAATCACTGAATATGTATATCCAGCTTTGATATTAACGGCTATGCTCTAAGGCGTTTGACAGGTTTTGTCACGCTGCTCTTCTCCGTTGGCTCCAGGGCTACGCTATTACAATTAATAGAATTGTTTCTATCAAATCGTGAAATGAATGTCGATTTGAAAGGGTTCGCTTCTAGATCCTTTTTACACGAATGCGGATGTTCCCCAAGGCTTTATTCTGGGTCCTAAGCTATTTTTGATCTTCATTAATGATCTTCCTCATATCATCATTTTCCAAGTAGCCTTTATGCTGATGACATTGCCATTTACTCTTGTAGTAAATTCGCCAGAGCCGGCAAAGTTAACCTGAACGCTGGCTTTGAAAGAAATGGCTCGAAACTTTTAATGCCTCCTAAACGAAACTACACTCATTCAATTACCATCGAGAATCTTTCCAGTCCGCCATGATGGAAATAGAAAACATGGAAAGCAACACAGTGAGTCTTCTTGACCTCACGTTTTCAACTGACGTGAAGTGGAACGACTCCATAGAAGCAATAGCTATACCCACTGCAAGAAAATTCGGGTTACTGTGTCGTACTAGAATGTTTTTCTCGTCAGAGTCCATCTTGCACATTTACAAATCTACTCTTCGCCCTTGGATTGAATACTGTTGCCATATTTGGTCTGATGCTCTTTGCTACTCATCTCGAGTTTCTTGACAAAAACTAAAGAAGGATCTGCAATATAATAGATCCTGATTTGGCATCTCGGCTACAGTCTCCCACTCACCGACGTAACGTGGTTTCCCTCTATCTCATTTACAAATATTTTCATGGCAGTCTGCTGTGACAAGCTTTTACCTTGGTGCTCGGTCTACGTGGATTTAAGCATGCTACTAGACTGGCATATTGGTCTCACCCTTTTACTACTGAATTAGATAAATGTAAACGCCACTTCTACTTCAACGGTTACTTTTCTCGCACTTTCCGCCTATGTAAACCACTTCCATTTCATTGTATCCCTAAAATCTTTAAAAGATAATTAAATAAATAAATGCAACGTCCTTAACCATCTTGTATCTTCTTGAACCCCGTTCAGTTTTTATCCGCTCCTCGGTTCCCTTTTCATAGTCATTTCTCCCAGCTTCACTCTCTTTAACCCCTTGAGTATCAGTGATAATCCTGATTTACTTGGGGTAAAATGATTAATATATATTGGCTCCTAAAAGAAATTAATTTCGGTTGAGCTCTATGGGAATGAAGCGTGTGTTTGTAAACAGTGACTATTAAAGTTAATATAGCAAGACTCTTCGGCAGAATTGAGTCACTGTCAGTCGCTGTGTGTTTATCTAAATCTAAAAATAAATACGCTAAAATTCAGCTTCATCCCTGCCGTGCGCCGAGAGCTTAATTGTCGAACTTCCGACTGACGCCAATTCAGTCGGGTTTCGAAACAGTCTGTCTGTGAATGACAATTATATATATATATCTATCTATCTATCTATTTATATATATATATATATATATATATATATATATATATATATATATATATATATATATATATATATATATATATATATATATATATATGTATAAATCGGTTAATACCCAGATTTGTCGTCGGTCTATTGCGTTCTATCGTTATCGGATTATGATGCAAGATATAAGGGCACTTTTTACTTGCCTGCACCTCCCATTTTCTCTCGCTCTCTAACACACATACATTTAGAATACATTTGCACATTGTTCAAAGCTATATATGTATATATGTGTGTATTTGTGTAGATAAATTAACTCTTTCTTATAATCAATCATGCGACCTACAGAACTGCCTAATTTGCGCATATCAACACCGAATATGTTTGAGGCTTTTTAAAACTTTCGATTTTCGATTTAATGTAAACAATAAAAGTAAAATTATATTAAAAATACTTTTTAAGAATTTCGCTGAGATTATGGGAATACATTAAAAAATATCACGTTTTTGGATAAATAAATTCGATTTTATTGATTAATGTTCCAAATATAAAATGTAGGTGTTTGTATTAAGATTTGACAGTAATATCCAATTAGTATATTCTTGGAGTTTGAATTATTTTTCTAAAATGAAAAAAGTATCATCCTTGAATAATTTTTCCTCATATCTGAATCGATATCGAAAATATTTCCGTATGAGGAAACCCAATATCTACTACAAAGAAACATACGCACAAACATTCATATATATATATATATATATATATATATATATATATATATATATATATATATATATATATATATATAACATGTATCAAAATACTTTTAAAGACTTGGAGACGGATTCCTCACACTAAAATAAGGAGAAAAGTCCATACAAATATATGTTCGCAAATACTTCGATTTTGAGTTTTTTAATTTGAAGAAAGTTTATGGTAGTTGATTTGGCATATGGACGAGTTTACATTTGTCATTCGTGTACATTTATTGCTAGTCTGTCTTCAACGTTTAAGGTCTATAGTAGAGAGTTAACTGAGTAGTGTTCTGTTTAACAATGACAAGAAATTAATATCGTGAGCCGTCAGATATGATTTTTACATAAGGCCGAACGAATAGTAATGGACGCGTGGCTGCACGTCTGTATCACATTGCGTTTCCAGACTGAAGGCAGCTGAGTCATCCAAAATTTGCGGCTCTTCATCATAGTGTTGCTGAGACAGTATACCTGGTACCACGAATTATGGATCGAGAAAAACGGAGATAAGATCGCACGCCTATTCCAAGAAGAACATATTCTACAGGCTGTCAGAAATGATGCAAATATTAGTAGTTCAACAGCAGCTACTGCATCTGTATCATTTCCAACATATGCAGGTTCTTCCGCCATGTGATCACTCACCAATGGAAAACACATGCCGATGGTTTACTTTAGAAACTGACGATTCTTTGTTTTTCTCTTCCATTTTGTTTAAGGCAAGATTTTGGAAGAGATGGAATAACAAATTTATACAACCAACATTTGTGGGCGGATTGGACTTCTCATGGTACAATACAGGCTAGACACCCGCATCAGTTGACGATTAATATGTGGGCGACGAGCACGTCTAACAGGAGCTGTCTACAAGGACTTTATTTCGAACACACTTGAAGATCTGATAGAAGATGTACCCCTGCTAATACGAAGACGCATGTGGTTCATAGGTGATGTTACTGTACACATTACAGTCACATTCTTCGCGGCGCTATGGCTGACATCTATGGATTTTTATTCGTGGGGCCTCCTAAAAAATATTGGTTTATGCGGCAGGCATTAATAATGCAGGGAGTATTTATCAACGTGTCATTGGAGTCTGCGAAACCACTCGGCACGCTGTAGTTTTATTTCATAGACCCCACCAATCACTGATCCAACGGATGCATGCGGGTGAAGAAGCAAGCGTTGGACATTTTGTACATTAGTGATGAATTAGTGTGTTGAGTTACAAAGATGGCCTTTTGGACATAGGTTTATATGGACATTTTCTCCCTGTTTTCGTTTCAGGAACCTGCCACAATAAATTTATATATATATATATATATATATATATATATATATATATATATATATATATATATATATATTTGTGTATTTAGGCAGCAATCCTTCTTTCCTGCACATTTAATTGAAAACGACAGACAAGGTGCTTTTATTTAGTTTTTTATACAATTTCTCATGCAATCTAATATTTTTTTGTTTTTTGTTGATAAATCATGAAAAGAAAACTGTACGAATGTTATTTTTATCCGAGCGCTTGAAAATGGCTAAACGTATAGCCGAAAGCGCTCGGATAAAATGAACTTTCCGACAGTTTTTATATAATTTATCATCCGAAAAAAAATTAGATCGCATGGAAATTGTTTAAAATCTAAATAAAAGCACCTTGTCTGTCGTATTCAATGAAATGTGCATATACATACATACATAAATACACACACATACACACACACACACACACACACACACACATATATATATATATATGTAAGAATGCGTAGGGTAAAAATGTACATACACGCTCAAATACTTGCACGTAAGTAAGTATATTTAGTCCTAAGGTGTTATAAATACATTGATCAATGTTATGAAACAGAGCTATAAGTATATACTAGTGAATATACGTCATAATATCCAACGTCGATAACACTACGTGGAGTTTCATGCAGTTACTCCGATCATCAGGTGTTTGTATTTGACCGTTATCTGTCGCGGGCTCGTGATGGTGATTCAAAATTCTATGTACAAACTTGTCTATTTAAAATATAGAATTAACTATAAATAATCTATTACGTTTTGACAGGAATCGTTCAAAATCACAAGCTCAAATGTCGTATGATTGAAATATAATAAATAAACAAAAAACATTTGAATTTGAATTTGGATTCGAAAGTAAACTACATCAACGAGGGTAACTCTCTTTTTTATAGCATAAAATACCCACATTATGATTATTAACGTAAACTATATCGCAGATTCGAAATATAATATAAAATTGCCAAAATAAATAAATAGCAAATAGGTCGCGACTATATATCTAATGTACTTATAACGGTGAAAGTATATCTACACAATCGGATACAGTACTATTGTATTATATGTGTGTATAGGTATATAAGGTTAATTATAGATAATGTGTTCTGAGTATATCAAATATTTTTGCATATTACATTAATATTTTTAAAATCCATCTTGCACTCACTTTAGTCAATGTTTTTGAGGAGGTGCTTGGATTTCTCGATGCATGTAGACATTAATTCGGACCTCCTGTTCCGGAAGTTAGGATCATTTAAGTGCTTTAATATAATAAGTTTCTCCAACGATCACAAGTTACAGCCGTCTCCATTTCCGTTCTATGACTTAGGTTTCGCAGTTATCTTCCAGTTAATGGTTGGTTTCTTATGGTTGCTTTGTAATTGCCAAACATACTTTGAAAGCGTTGTGCAGTTCTTGAATTTGATAATTGCTTATTGTCATTTTGTCGTTGTAGAAACGTGTTTTCCAATTGTTCTCAGTGAATTCAAAGTAATATTTCACATCATCCTCTGATTTGATACTAGTTCTGTATATAATGCATTCAGTCATGCACTGGCCGTTTAATGGACAGCTTGCGTTTTTACAGCAGTTACATTGACTTTTAGTAGGATTATTTGTTAGTGTTTTGTTTTGGAACTTGCTTAATACACTATTGTTAGTTGTAATATGTAATCATCTATGAATTTTTACAGCAATAGCTTACCGTTTGTTGAAAATCTTTTTCAGTGTTGGAAAATGACCAAAGTGTTTCTGAATAAAATGCAGGTAAATTTTACTTACATTGGTTTTGACATTGCTGTGATCTGGCGGGTTGAAGAATATTATGTTACGTTTGTGCTGATTACATTATTTATATCTTTGTTGTTATTTCGGGCTACATACTCCAGTTTTACATTGTGGTTGCTAACGCATTGTTATATCTAGTTTTATTATTGTCGAATATTTCCCTATATTTTAGCCATATCTGCAACTTGTCGATTATCCCTTTATGGCTGTTGGATCATATATCTACTTTCCTATGACTGTGTAAATCTTTAGTGTATGGTTTGTCAATGCGTTTACTCAGGTCTAAGAAATTGATCACTTTAGCGTTGGCATTGGTGATAATGTATAGTTTATCGTACTTAAAGAATTTTGTCAGCTCCTTTCTCTCCCGGTCTGCCTGTTTTGAACTCTGTTTACAAAGGAAGATTATCCCATCGTCTCAGTATATACCGTTGTTTTATTATTTTTTTTATATCAGACATAAATCTAAGGCTCCATCGTAACAGTCTTCATGCATGTTCATATGCTTCTGAAGAAACATGTTCTCCCATTGAAACACAAAGTCTTGGTTATCTTTTTTTCAGTCCATAGAGTTCCGTAGTGGTATAAATCGGTTTATGTGCCTTTCTTATAATATTTACTTCATACTCGGCTATAACGCAGTAGTTCTTTGCTAACTTAATAACGGCCATCAGTAGGTCTTCCGTAATGAATGGATACAAGTCGCAGATATCAAACTGTAAAACTGTGCATTCTTATATTATGTAACAAAATGAATTCTGACACATCCTTCTTAGATAAATATACAGATTTTCTTTTCATTTTAAGTAAATTTAATAACCAGAGTTTCTTAGGAATCATGTCTCCAGTCCATCTTTGAGTCAATTTAATGAGCCCTTTTTTCAGGAATCTTGTCTCGAGCACGCCATTGAATTGGCAAACGTAAAATTTTGTTAGTGATTGTAGATAATCATAAAGAGAGAGGCCTTTGATAGAGGCCACACAGTAATTGAATGGGGGAATCTCCTTTTCAGAAAAAACAATTGGACAGATAGGGATGGTGGGACCTCACCCGGTGTCCATATAATGAGTATTCAGTCAGGATCAGTCACTGTAGAAGGGACGAGCAGCGAGGTGTCAGCAGTCGCCAAGACCACGAGCGATGAATGAGGCGTACTTTTTCCGTGGTCGGAAGTTAGTAACATAGCAGTTCCCCTTCTCGAAGCTGAAGGAAGAAATTGCCGATAAATTGAGAAAACTTATCGATCGTTGCTTCTCAATCAGTATTTTGAAAAGCATTTGTCGTTGTTCTTTATTGAATTTGATCACGTCCAAATCTGTGAACAAAGCGAGTCTGGTGTATACGCATACGCAGCCGACCTTGGGTTTCATCACAACTTGTGCATTGACTTGCGGCGGACACCGTCACACACGCACACATACACACACACAAACACACGAACACACGTACACACACATACACACATATATACACACGCACAAACACACACAATGAAAATGGAAACAGAAAAGAGAGTTATACTTATCAACATGAAGTGAATGTTATAATTTATAAAAGATATATTAGTGGAAGAGAGCTTGGAAAGTATAATACTCACAGGACAGATTGGAAGAAAGTGGGACAGAGGGAAACAGCATAAATAGTCCTTTTCGTGATCTTGTGTAAATGGATGGCAGAACAAGGTTTTAGGGCAGATAAAATGAAAACCTTTAAAAGGAGAGGCAATCCGGGATAGCAATAACGACCAATATCCGGAGATATGAAGACAGCATATAGAAGAATATGCTTTATGAACAAAAGTAAAAGTATCGTTACTTTTTCTTTTTTTTTTTTAATTTAAGAGTACTTCAGGCTAACTGTGAGACTCGACATGAACTATGGAGGATGCTAAGTAACATAATTTAATGCCTAATAAACCAGAGTGAGTAAATGTTGTTAGTGTTGTTGACTTTTTGAAATGCAATTATTATTTACTAGTTCAAGATGGCTCTATCGGGTCGCATTTAAATTAACACCTGAGGTGGGGGGGCTCTTGATTGGGCCTTCATCACAATAGGTAGGGAGAAGTAGATGTGTTATGCAACCATAAACTACCGAAGAACTCATAATAGATCATTGCATTTAAGTATTGCATTAGTATTGAAGCTTACCTTTTAAAAGTTCAACATTAATTCTTCTGCCGCCACTTAATTTAAAGACAATTTGATGTACGTAGGTCCTTAATTTCTGTAGAAACAATTATTTTTATTTCGTGGGTTACTTTTGCTGGGTTTCGCAGTTGATATCGGTTATTACCAAATTCAATACCAAATTATGAAAAGTGTTATCATACAAAAAATTCGTCGCAAATAATCACGTAAAAACGTCGTCGAAAAATTGGGAAACCAAAATTTCAGGATTGCGCGTCCGGATCTGGCTTGGAATGTTTTTAACATGCTCACGGAGTTGGCTTGATTCCCAAATCGTATAATATGTTGGGCTACACCCTCTAGGGGTAAAGCGGAAGAAGTGTGACACCTAACATAGGCATTTATCATATAGATGTGCTATTGAGAGTTGTGTCCCTTTAATTTAAAAAGTGTGACACACTTACATTGGCGTATTTTAGTTCAGATTGAGAAATTAATTTAAACATTTATCTATTTTAAATATTAGAATGGTTTCATCTAAGCGTTTTCTTTTATTTTTTTTATTATTTTTATGTTCATGTATATTGGCTTGGGTAAAGATGATTTCTTTTAGGAAAGGAAATATTTGAAAAGATAATGTGTGTGGATTTACATTTTGGCAAGTTTTGCATTTACCTTGATAAAGTCAATCAAAAGACAAAACACGTCTATCTCTCTTTCTCTTTCTACACACACACACACACACATATATATATATATATATACATATATATATATATATATATATATATATATATATATATATATATATATATGTATATGTGTGTGTGTGTGTTTATGTGTGTTTGTGTGTGTTTGTGTGTGTGTGTACTTGGTATTGGGATTAGTAAATACAAGTGTTTTAATTGCTAAATTTTAATCCAAGTAACCAAGTATCTCTTGAAAGAATAAAAATCCGTTTTTTAAATCGTTTTGGATCATCATAAACAGCGATTCCGTAGTAAGAGGTAGTTATTTTGCTAAAAAACAACGATTTACATTTATGAGAGTTCATCATGGCCATATATTCATTGCGTTTACATTTCAATATTGTGAAGGCACTTGAAACACAGCCCACAGAAATAGGCTTCATATTAAAATACATTTATTTTTTATTATTGCTTTTATTCTATTTTTTTAACATCAAATGGCTTTCATTGTAAGTTCTTCATCTTAAAAAAACAATATTGTACATAAATGGCTTTGATATTATTTTAAAATATCAGAAACGAAGAAGAAAAATCCATTAATTTGTCACTTAGCCATCAAATTTTACATAGGATAATCCTTGAAAGAAGCTCTATAAAAGCTCTAGTATCAAAATATTTACTACTATATACTAGTATATACATGAGTAGCACAATATTTGAAATTCTTCGGTATTTTTTATAGTGCCTAATTATTGGTAATTGTTGGCTTTATATTTTAAAATATGGCTGTGGATACAAATATTTTTCATAAATTAAAAATGCTAATAAATAGAAGGTATTGTTTTTTTTTCTTTATTTCCGGGCATAAAAATGTACAGAATGGCATTGTGTTATTTTACTCAGAACATAATGCAAAACAAATGAATCCTAAAAGCAAGTAAATGTCAAATATCTTCCTTAGAACAAAGGCCATGTTCGTTTCTATGCTTCCAAAATCTAACATAACTGTGTGAAATCGTTTGCAGTAGGCGGATATGTTACGCCTGCTGATCAGGACTCAAATAGCATTTTTTAAGATTCTCTTTTCTAACGATGCTGTGTCAACAACAATACGTGTCAGCTATACATAAACATCACACGGCCATTTTTTATGATGGAAAAGGTTTGAATGATGGGCGTTCGTTATCGTATGAATGATGCTTCTTTTCCCGCCTCGATTCGCGTGCGCGACTTAGACCGGCTCCCAAATCAACACAGAATTTACCGCCGACAATCACGCAAGTACTTTATTCAAAATGACGCTCAAAATGGCGGTTCATGCTCAACCTTCTGTCGACGATCGAATATTTTTCCACCATTGCTTTGTTCTCATTGACTTCTATGTGATGGGTTTCATTATTTAATGCTTTTTGTTCTTTTTCTCTCTGTTGAGAATTCTCATTGTGCATAATGAAATAAATATGATTCCTAAGCAAAAGTATTTGCCCATCATTTTGGTTAAACTTATTTAAAAAGTGCGTAAACGAGTCAATGAGTGAGAAAGGTCTCCCAAATGTTTAAATATAGAGGTTAAGATGTGTAAGTTCAATATCAAACCTCACAGTTGTACAAGGTTTTATATATATATATATATATATATATATATATATATATATATATATATATATATATATATATAGTCAAACATAATGAGCCAGACAAACCTACCAAGGTTTCATTTAGGCAGATCGTCAGGGTCAGCTGGCCTGACGATCTGCCTAATTGAAACCTTGGTAGGTTTGTCTGACTCATTAA
>OZ038477.1:8009454-8079454 GCA_964036315.1 Acanthosepion esculentum
TGTAAATAGATTAGATGTGCAAGATGCGCCCCAAATTGTAATTGAATCATGTATGAAGGAAGAACAAGTTGAATTAAGGAAATAATGTTTTTTTAAAATGCCTCAGAAATATCCGGAACTCAGTTGCTATAACAACCGAATTTCGCTATGAATCTCTTGCATCTGCAACTTAAATTGCATCATCATTTGGTGCAACTGTCCATCACATTCAGATCCAGTAGGATTTATTTCTTGTGTTTCGGTTCATTCAGCTGGAAAGACCAATTCTATTTCTTTCTTTTAAACTTTTCCGATTTCACGACGTTTTATAACAAAACAATACAATCATCTATTTTCCTAATCGGGATAAATTCTTTTCTAAAATCTGCCAACTTTAAAGGATCTCTAGTGTCAACATCATAGAGTTGATGATTCAAAGTGATGTTATGTGGGCTGCCATTCAAAATATTTAATCAGTAGCTTTGATGCTAGAAATTCATCTTTGCACGCAATCAGAACGTTTCAGTATTAGTAGAGGTTTCTCCAGTCTAGCCACATCTATCACAGCTGGTGCATATTAAAATATATTCATATCCGGAGCTATCTCTGTTTGTAGCAATATCGTTCTGTTTATATTAATTGAATCCTCATAGATTCTTAATAGTTATATATTTTAGTCTCTTTATGCGACTAGTTTAATCTAGGCTGACCTAAATATCCGTATGCATATATATATATATATATATATATATATATATATATATATATATATATATATAGGAATTGCCTGACGATTGCAACTAGCATGAAACAGACTGTCGCCTCTAAGTGTTGACTTCTATGTTCACTTTTATATTTACACACGCTCTATCTCTGATATTGAGCACTTTATCCCATAATTATAGCACTTTAAGACTATATTTCTTCATATATATATATATATATATATATATATATATATATATATATATATATATATATATATATCAGTATATATATATGTATATATATTCATATACATATATATATATACATATATATTATATATATATATATATATATATGTATATACACACACACAAACATATATATATATATATATATATATATATATATATATATATATATATATATATATATATCATATATATCGAAACCACTTTGATTTAAAAGACCCAACAAGGTCTGCCTGTTTAAGTTATTGTATATTGCCAATTTTTGAATGAAGTATTGTGATTTACGTTCAAAATTGTGTATAAAGTGCCCGAAGTTCATTTATTTCTGACCGTTTCAAACTTAAAATGTATGAGTGGCCAGATATAAGGTGTGATGTGGTCGCAGCCATTACTTCTGCTTGTGTGACATGGTGCAGAATCCTGTTGCCAAACACAAGCTCTTCCAGCAGCCACCTCCTGGAAACAGGGCAGTACTACCTTTTCCAGGCCCTTGATGTAGGCCACCGTGTTGGGGCCTACATCCTATGTGAAGATGAATGGAGGCATAATACCTCATCACTAACATTATTGATGAGATATATCATTTATCTCTTTCCGCATCATCTGCACTGTCCTCAGGTTGACACTCAAGCACTCTGAAATGTTCGTCTTTATCCCTATTCTCGTATTATTTGGAAGGCAACAATTTAAAACAGACTACCATGATGACATGTGTAATGGTTATAGGAGGTGAACAACGCGATGTTTACATTAATATATATGTGTATTTGTGTTTTTGTGTGTGTATGTGTATGTGTGTGTGTGTGTTGTCATAAAATATATCAGAGTTGCTTTAAGAAAATGTCTGCTATGGAGAATAATATCTTTATTTAAGATGAATTTTGACTGATCGGCCATGAGACAATATTCTAAATAATTATATTCTTTTTTGCTCACCGATTTGGCCGCACAGATATTTTCACAGTTGTTGAATCGTTCTGCTTAATCAAGAAAAATATCTATAAATAATTTCAACTCTGAATATAAAGGAGCTAAAACAAACATCTCCTTCGCAGCCATTTTATTTCCGTTATCATTGCGGTGTTAGAAATTTGTGCCAGTAGTGTACACACTACGGTGTCGCTTTCAAACCGGAAAATAAACATTTCTTGCTCCTGAGAAAGCTTCTCTCGACTTTTATGGGGCAAAAAGAAATAAAGTCTCCCTCTCTTTCTTTCGTTCTCTCTCTCTCTTTATTTCTCTCTCTTGTTGGCACGCATATTTACATGAACCAATTTGACTCACTCCAGACTTAAATTGGTGTAAAGATACTTGTTGATACTTGAGAATACAAGTAACTATTCTGTTTAAAAGTAGGGTCTGAATAGAAAATGGCTTAAAGAGCAAGTTAAAATGTTGCTTTCTAAGGCCAGAGATACACGCAACTGGCAGTAACCTTATTGTAATAATAATAATAATAATAATAATAATAATAATAATAATAATAATAATAATAATAATAATATAACGTTACAGTCCCAGACGACAAAAACTCATCTTTGAAAAGATTTAGAATCTAAGTAAATACAATAGAATCTTGAGATAGAAATCAGTAGAATGATATCTTAATACGAAAACATTACCTGTTTTTACCGAGGATGATATGACATGAATCAAACGAATATGTGAATCAAGGTTCCCTGTAAATATAAAACATGTGGATTTCAAAAAAGTTTATATAATCATGGTAGATGATTTCATGACGCATCTACTGTTTGCATCTTCTGATACTAAACTATTGTTTTGACTTGAAGTCTCTGGGTGAGACTTGCAGACAAGTGCTATTACACAAAGCATATATAAAGAACATCAACGACAATAATGGTAATAATAATAATAATATTTTACAACAAGTTTTCAAAGCAGAAAACTGATGAAGCAGTTGATATATCCAAACAAATCAAGATAACACTGAAGGAAAATGTAAGTTTGTCAGAAACGACGAAAACAACAAAGAATTTTGAAACTACACTAAACCAAAGCATCGATATTATTATCCGGAATTATATTATAGAATCACGTATTAAAATTGACAATAAAACTACTGAATAATTTATACAAGCGAATAAAAGAAACAGATGGATATTCATAAATCCTTACAAATTAAATCGATATGAAAAGAATGAGAAAAATACCACTGCTCAACATCGATGAAACATCAGGTTAGCAGTCAAAGAACTTGCGCTCAGTAAAATATGAAATAAGAAATAATTGATTACGTCAGCGAAAAGTCATAAAATAACAAATCAGAGCAAACATATAGAATGGGAAAATTCCCAAACTAGAAACTAAAAATTTAAATTAAATCCAATCTATGTTCATTTTTGGCAGCAATGAAATGAAATCACAAAATAAAATGACATGTACGAAACAAGCTCTTTGTCAGAGGGAATATTTAACCTAACTACACAGGTAGGAGTTTACCAGTTACTGACCTAACGGACGAGAGTGCAAAGTTTGAATTTGGATGAGAGCACCATGGGGCCGTAATGTCAAATATGAGAGATTAAATCGCGTGTTTGGTCTGAGAATCCACTTCATTACACAAGTGTTTTAAATTCAAATTTCATCCAAACTGTCCAGATCTTAAACATAGACAATAGGATCTGTATAATACTCGCTCTACGGTTCCAAAAATAAAAATGCCATGAATGAAAAATCAGTGTCAATATCCTGGTTAAAAGTTGAAAATCGATGTCACATAAATTTGCGTATTGTGCCAGTGATTCCATTTGAGGTGAAAACAGTATCGACATGTAAAGAGATTAGCATAATCAGAAATCACAGGCGTCAGCATTAATATGATCAGCGCGAATTTTAAGGGGATACCGAAATGTTGATGAAAGTTACCCTTACTTGATCTCCAGTGAAATTGAACAGAAATCAAATTCTACAATGTGTCAGATTTTATACTTAAGTGACATAGTATGTTAGTTTTGACTTTAAATATCTAACCTTGTTCAGAATGTTAATAATAACTTGTTTTGGGAAGCTAATGATTCATTATAAAATCACACATTTGATGATAGGTGGGTACCTGGGCGTCGGTTAATGGTTAGTAAGCCTGTCTCGCTAGAGAAATTAAAACTGGATAATTATTTCGAACCATCACTGGTTGGTCCATAATTTTGTCTTTGTGTCACATCGACGCTAGTATAGACAGATGTGCTAGTATAAACAGATGTATAGAACACATATATTTTACATTTTGATGTGTGATGGAACTGGAGTAGGTTACGTATCAGTCTCTATATCTTTTTATTAATCAAGTCAACTCAAGGAAGGCGATAATGTCACTAAGACGAAGGAGGCTCGTGGGAGGGAGAAAGAATAAATGGAACGGGAAACATAATACAAGAGAAAAAAACTACTTTTTCAAAAGACCTCTATAAATTAATACATATTAATATTTATATATTCACAAAATACGAAGAGCTCAATTCAGTTGTATATATATATATATATATATATATAGTAATTCGTCGAACTTAGAATCATCAACAGAATGCAGAAAGCACTGAACGGCCGTTTTGTCCTATATTTGGGACTCATGAGCATTGCGCATCCACTACCGAGAATCGAACCCAGATCGCTTCGATTCTCGGTAGTGGATGCGCACTGCTGTTGAGCCCCAAATATTGGACGAAACTGCCGTCCAGTGGTTTCTGCATTCTGTTGAGGATTCTAAGCTCGACGAATTACTAAAAATTAGCCTAAAATCCCCAAATCAATTGCATATATATATATATATATATATATATATATATATATATATATATATATATATATGTGTGTATGTGTGTGTGTGTGTGTGTGTGTTTGTTTGTGTATTTGTGTGTGTGTGTGTGTGTGTGTTTTTGGTCAGCAATCTCTCTTATATACAGCTTTCTTTATAGACAATTGACGCGAAAGAATCCGAACTTTCACTGCCGATGACTACAAAACGTTAGATTATATAAATTTTATCAACCCAGATTCGAATGGAGTATATACACATAAATGTAAGACTTCTGGAAATGTTTTAATGCGAACAGAGCGTGGGGGCTACACTACAAATTAACCTATTTACTTACCAGAACGAATGTGAGGATAATTTCGATTTAAAAAATGATAGAATTGAAATTGGTTTATGTACTGTTTCATATCTGAAAACATTCCAGAGTGAAGTACCAAGGTAATATATATATATATATATATATATATATATATATATATATATATATATATATATATATATATATATATATATATAAAGAAAAAAAGACCATTTTAAGGCTCCATTGCAATAGTTTATTTTACCAGAGACCTTTTAAAGTACTCTGGATCATCAGACATTACTTTCAAAAGGTGAAACGAAAAATGAAGTGAAAATTTACACTTTTGACGGGTAGTATAAAGTTTATGTAATTTAACTGAGGAGGTAGAGAGGAGTGGTGTGAGAGACATGGTCGAGTTTAGAGAGGGTTTATTTTTATATTTCTTTCTATCATACTTAATATTGAGGAATGAGGGGGTAAGGGTCAGAACTATTAAATCGCTCAACTCAACGGAAATGATATGTTGAAAGGGAAGGAGAGAAGAGAGAAAAAGAAAAAAGAAATGAGAAAGAAAAAGATAAAAAGGGGGAAGTAAAGATAAAGGATATGTATTTAGGGTTTGCGGAGGAAGGAGAGGGGTGGTATAGTTTTAGCGATTTAGGTAAAAAAGATTTTAACGTTTGATAGTAATTTAAATGTTTAAAAAATCCACGAAGAATTTAATTTAATGCCATTTAGCATTTTAAATATTTAACTCCTTTACAAATAAATTAGGGGTTCAATATGAGTTAAATTCTATATTTAAAAACACATTAATAAAAAAAATGAGAATTAAAATATGAAATTTCCTAATAGTAATCTTTTAATATTGTAAATGACTGTTAAGGTATCATCTTTATCAGTTTGAGTTTAATTCATGAATGTAATTTGTAACTATTTTTAGATGGGTAATCTTTTTTACTTAAAGTTTAGGTTTCAAATTAAGATGGAGTAATATTTGAAGGTAATATTAAAGAAATTTTGTTTTTTCATATATATACACACTTATGTAAATCTCCCATATACATACGTTCATTTACATGTGCAATTACACACATAAGCACACACATATGCATCGAAATGCACAGGTACCTATGCATATTTATATATAAATGCTTACACATACGTTTACAAATATTTACACATATTCATATTTATATTTATTTAAATTTTTCCTTAAATTTCTCATTTAACGTTTAGCGTTAGTTAGTGAATGAAGTGTTTAAATTTCCCAAAAAATATTATTTCTAATTATAATAATTTTACTATCTCGACTAATAGTTAAAAAGTAATATCTTTAAATTTAAATTAAATTATCAATTTAAAATGAAATTATCTCCAGATGATTAGAAACTTCAATTCTACAGTTCTAATTATAAAATATTTAAAGAGAAAGTAAGATTAAACATTAATAATATAATAATTTTATGTCTTTCTATTAGAATTCTCTTTATATATATATATATACCTAAATATGCATATATATTTATATTACTATATGCCACATATATATTCACACATATCACATATACGAACGCACAAATATTTACACATACATATACAGACCACAAGCAATCCTATATACTCGATATATATACTACCTAAAATTACTAATACACATTTACATACATATATATATATATATATCTGTCGCTCTCCCGTCGAACTCGACGTATGAGGGTCAGACAGACCAGTTCCCAGAAACTGAAAGCCGGACAGGATTTGATTATTGTGGTGAAGGCTTTGTGCAGGGCCATCCACACGAATACAGGGACCTGGTGCAACGGATGCCACAAGGTCCCCAAACGACCCTCCGCAGGTTTTGAATTCAGAGTTGTCCTTCTCCTATATTATCCTAGACCAGTTGTCATCCAAGAACCCACTCTGTCCTGCTATTTACCCATAGTTGGAGGGAGAAGAAGAGGATTCTACCTTTCCCAAGGGTAAGGGCACGTAAGTGAATGTAATGGAATCGACTGGAATTCGAACTCGGCTCTCCGATTCCTCAATCCAAGCCGTTATCTATTACTCCATCGTGCCTCCTCTTATATATTTGACACACGTGTTAATAAATATAGTGAGATATATCACTGGTCAATGTTATGAATTATAATCTTAAAGAATGTAGGACTAGCTAAAGAATTTGGATTTGGATTAACTCTCAAGTTGTCCATTTGTCTTTAAATTTTTAATTGGCATCTTTTTCTTCTTATTTACCCGTACATATATTTGCACAAATGCATCTAAATTATTAGTATAATTTAAATTGTTCATGAATTTCGAAACAATTTATAGGTGAATGTTCCTCTTTAGCACTAAGAATATACTAATGACAATGAAATACATGAGCGAAAAGCGGTCATATTTCTGAATATGGCGACGTGTTTGGGCTGAGCGTTTCCATTTAATTAAATGTTATAGAATGTGTATCAATATTAATTTCACTTCCTCTCCATCTATTAGTGAGTTTGAGTGTTTTTATATAATGTGTGTCTCTAAGATCACTATAGTTATGGTTTTCTGAATGTAACTACTTTTCTTGATTAAATTCAAGAATTGATTCCCATTCAAATGACGAATTCCATAGCGAACACATCATTTTCAAAATTAATTTGTCAATGTGACATGCTGAATTATTTGACGGACTGAATTACAAAATCGTTTATCATCACGGTCAAAATCTTCACAGTCATATATATGTATATATATATATATATATATATATATATATATATATATATATGTATATATATATATATTATATATATATATATATATATATATATATATATATATATATATATATATATATATAGAGAGAGAGAGAGAGAGAGAGAGATAGATAGATAGATATACACCCACATATATATGTATATATATATACATATATATATGTATATATATATATTATGTGTGTGTGTGTGTGTATAAAGAAAAAAAGACGTTTTTTCGAATATCACCTTTACTAAAAAAATGAATACTCTTCCAAGCCAATGTACACACCACATATATCCAGAAATCAAAAGAAAACGCTTGAATCCACCAACACAACAATACAATATTTTAGATGTGATAATAAATAAAACATAAAATAATTTACTTAATTTTTCAATAAATTCATTTCTTTTTTTTTGCCTTGGAAATTTCGACTTTGTACGAAACGTGTCGGCTAGAACTACAGTTTTCTTATTTTTTTTTTCCTTTATACATATTGTCTTATTCTACAGGTTAATTCTGAGGAAATTCTACACACACACACTATATCTATCTATCTATCTATTTATCTATCTATCTATCTATCTATCTATCTATCTATATATATATATATATATATATATATATATATATATATATATATATATATATCATAATATTTTAAAAAAAATATGATTCCTTCGCTACATAAGAGTTCTCATGTTTCAAAAGCGAGAGCCGACACCCTCAATATAATTTTTGAAATTAAGTTGAATTAAGGTGTCAAATTAAGCTTCATTATCAAGCAAGAATTGGTAATCTCCCTTGACGATGAAGCGAGACCATTGACCTTAATTCAACTTAATTTCAAAAATTATATTGAGGGTGTCGGCTCTCGCTTTTGAAACATGAGAACACTTATGTAGCGAAGGAATCATATTTAAAAAAAAATAATATAAGCTCTACATCTGTATGGAGCACTGTCTTTTTAAAAATAAAAGCAAAAATACTAAAAAAATATTAAAGAACTCCGGATTATTTACCTAACGTGTTCTTTCCTATTTTTCTCCATACCTGCATATATATATATATATATATATATATATATATATATATATATATGTGTGTGTGTGTGTGTGTGTGTGTGTATGTGTATGTATGTGTGTGTGTGTGTGTGTGTGTGTATCTAAAATATATTCCACAGAGAAAAATTGTCTCGCACGACACATTTAATCATGTTTCTTAGCAGCTAACCTAGCAATGGATTCAATGTAATCTTTCCACACCATGTCAGCCGAGAATGTTAGCCAGAGAAGGATTCAACGAGTCGCTCTCTTAGAAGTTAATGTAAGCCGTACTGATGGAGGGCAGTCTCTCAGATGATTAATAGAGATCAGTTTTCTTTTAGAGGCGTTAAAATTAGCAAGCTATTCTTTGCCCCAGTTAACAAGTTTTGTGCGTCAGCGGCCAATTTGACATAAAGTGATGAAGAGAAGACAGCGGTAAATGGCTATGTTATCAGCGAAGAGACCAAGATTAGAGCTGATGCCGTCGGGTCGGGTGTCATTAATGAAAATGAAAAAATAAATATTTACAAGGATAGAGAACCTTAGGGGACACCTGAATTAGTACGAGGGCATCTAGAAGACTGGAATTTCAGTATAAATTTCAGTTCAAGATTTGATAAGAAAGCTTCAAAATTTGTCCTGTGGCACCGTAACTTTTTAGCTTGTAGAGAAGACCTGTATGCCAAACCCTTTCTAAAGATTTCGAGGTGTTCAAAGCTACAGCCCTAAAATCACTATTTTTTTATCTAGAGCTTGTTAGATTCTTTCCGAAATTAATGTCACTTCGTCAGCATTTCACCTGGAGAAACGAACGCCATATTGCTTGTCTGAAAAAAGGCCATGCGATGTGAGATGTTTCACCAATTCAGCATTGATTAAGACCTCTTGAAGGTTGATAGGCCGATAGATGGAAAGGTTTGCCGGTTCGCCCGAATTCTTAAAAATTGGAACAACAGATAAGGATTTCCAGCAGGCAGGAAAGCAAGAGGCAGCGAGGCATTTATTATACAGGTGAGATAGAACAATTGGGGTGGGGGGCACATTATTAATGATTGTTAAGAAGTTGGCCACCAGGCCCACATGCTTTGTGGTGATCAAGGTTAGAGATAGTGGCAGAAACCATATAAAAGTTGTTAATGAATAGACACCTTATATTTATTGGATTATATTCTTTCTATCTATCTATCTATCTATCTATCTATCTATCTATCTATCTATCTATCTATCTATCTCAGTCTATTTCATTCATTCTTTCTTTCTGTCTATCTGTCTATCTATCTCAGTCTATTTCGATATACCTATATCAGTCTATTTCTCTCTATGCTTATCTATCTCAAAATATATAGTCATATGACTCGAATTTCAAACGTAATACACTAAAATACGCTTAGATATATAAAATTGCTTAATGAATAAAAACTCAGTATACATATGTGTATAACATAATGGATCAATTAAAATCTATCTATCTATCATTATTTTTGACCATAACATATTCATCAACGCACACACACACATAGACACACACATACACACACACGCACACATATATATGTATGTGTATATATATATATATATATATATATATATATATATATATATATATATATATATATATATATATATATATATATATGTACCCCCATATACATATATATACTGTACTAATATATATGAGTTCGTACGTGCTTATGTGTGGTTGCAAGAAAGTAGAGGCGCTTTTTCTTGGATGGCAAATATTCTATCGTGCATTTTGTTTTTTCTCCTTTTTGCAATTTACAACGGCGCTTGTGTAGGAAATTTTTATTAAAAAGGAAGACCTCTAATGACAGGAAAGCCGACACTTACATCATTCTCGAAAAAGAAGAGTCTAAAAAAAAGCGAGATTCTATTGCAGACACACACACACACACACTGTCGGAAATGGGAAAACACACACTTTTATATATTCTCTCTTTCTAGCCATGAGTACATGCACTTGGATAAATTACGTTGCTTTCTAAGCCAATAAAAAGAAGAAAAATAATTGGAAAAAATTGGGAGACAGAAACCGACTCATATATTCACTTCCAAATTAGATATAACGTTTAATACGAACACAGAATTATAAAAGAAATATATGCATCAATATATATATATATATATATATATATGGGGGGTGCGCGCACGTGCTTGCGTGCGTGGTTGCGTGTGTGTGTGCGCCCGTGAGTGAGAGGTACGCTGAGACTACTTCCCAATTGAGTATTCCAGCGATCAAAGATCCAAATACAATATTTAGAATGCACACACACACACACACACACACACACACACACACGCACACACACACACACAAACATTTACCAAAAATTACACAAAAATATGTTAAACACGAAGAAGTAAGTTTATTCAATAAAATCGGCATTGGCTTCAACCACGGCCTCCAGACAACTTCAGAATATCTTTCAACTATTCTGGACGCTCTCTTTGTTTAATCGTTGCCTTCAGTTCATCTTTGTTGTTAATAGGAGTTTTGTTGGGCTCCCTCTCAACTGCCCCCACCCCACATAATAATCAAAGATGTTGTAGGTTGGGAAATTCGTTGGTCAGATATATAAGGTGATATGCTCGCAGAAATTGTCTGACAGCCATGACTGGGTTCTCCTGCTTGTGTGCCGTAGTGCAGATTCTTGTTGCCAGACATAGTTTCTTCCAGCAGCCACCCTCTTGACCCAGGGCCTGCTCAAGTTTTACGAAAGTAACCAAAAGCTTGGACCATATTTTTCCAGAATGAACGTTGGACAATTTTTGATGGACTTCCCTCCTTGTTTGAGAAGTATTATTCGCAATTGAAAATGCGATCAATAAAATTAATCGAAACAAAATTTCTTTTGTCTACAACATATATATATACATAGATAGATAGGTAGATAGATAGATGTGCTTGTCTGTATGGTGTATGTGTGTGTGAGTTTGTGTGTGTATGTGTATATGTATGTGTGTATATGTTTGTGCGAATGTATGTGCAAGGCGAGTCTATGCACTCATAAACTTCTTGCTGTTGATAGGCGGCTATATTAAAGAAGCTATTCGGGTTTGACCGTACCTGAATGGTCAATAATGGCGGAAAAGTGCCATTCACCGTACAGTGTTGATTTCTATATCAGCGCATCTTTTTGAATATACATACATTTATATATATATATATATATATATATATATATATATATATATATATATATATATATATATATGTATGTATGTCTGTATATATCAATGTCTGTGCGGGGGCGTTTATGTGAGAGTTCCGGTTCGCGATTATATGTGTGCCTATGTGCTCGAGAGCAATGTATATTCATGTATGAGCGTAGAGTGTCAGTTTTTCTTATTGCATTTCATATAAAAGAAAACGTTTTCCAGCAATATATTTTGATAGACGTATATATTATTATTTTTTAAATTCTAAGATTACATTTTTAATTTTAATTTTTTATCCTCAATAACATTAATTTACGCAATAAAATCAATCCATATATTTGTGTGTGCGTGTGTGTGTGTGTTTCTGTGCATGTGTATATGTATACCATGTACGAAGAGCCAGGAGTTCAGCTCTAGAATCTTCGGATGATATGCAGATATTCTATCTTTTTGGAATGAGAAATTGAAGGGCCCAGTTTGAATTCCAGTCGAGTTCGTTACATTCACTTACGTGTAAATACCTTTTAGAAAAGCATTAATATATTTCTTCCCCTGCTATGGATTAAGTAGTAAGACAGACTAACATCTTTAGCAACCCAGACGTAGGTATATGTATATTGATTAATATATATTTCTTAAATAATGTCTGACTACATCGAACACTTATGTTTAGTATAAATAAACTAACAACCGATACCGATAAACTAGCCGTTTAGAAAAAACAAATAAAGATAATCAATCCCAATAAATAAATAAATTAAAAAATGTTCCCGCCAAAATAATAGTCAGAACAAACCACAAAAATCAACCCCAAAATTCAACAAATAGCTTTATCTTCCCAAACAAAAACATAACTATTAAATAAGCTATATAAACAAATTTTTATTACGTCAATAAAAACACCGATCAAATTAAAAATAATAAATATATAAGATAAAAAAGTAAAAATAAATAAAAACAAGCAAAATAATTTGACCCAAATAAATAAACGACTTCCAGTAAAATAGCCGCCATAATAGACTACCCACAATAAGCTATATAAAAAAATTTACTACGTTAATAAAAACACCGATCAAAATAAATAAAAAATAAAAAATAAAAATAAAATAAATATAAAGGATAAAAAACAAAAATAAAATAAAACGACTTCCGGTAAAATATCTGCCAAAATAGACAACCCGCAATGCACCACTGACCTGTATATATAAATAGCCGTGAAAAATAACAGCACTCGTGGCCTGACGATTGTATCTAGCATGAAACAGACTGTCGCTTCTAAGTGTTGACTTCTATATTCACTTTTATATATATATATATATATATATATATATATATATATATATATATATATATATATATATATATATATATTCCAGCTACCCGCTTCGTGTGCAACAGAGAGGTGTAACATTTTTGGCTGGAATCCCATGATGAGAATCCAGTCATTTATCCGGCTTTCTGCCTAGAGACAAAAACGCAGTGCTGTATTCTACCCAAATGTAAACAGTACCGTGAAAGAAAAATTGTACTTGGATCGCAGCCCAAAGTAGGAGTCAGTAAGCCACATTGACTAGGAGCATCATTTGTCTTCATCGACAAAAAGCAAAGAAAAGGTCATTGTAGACAGAAGTGCCGATTGATATATACAAATCCCGTATTAGGCATTATCGACATGTAGTATGCTCATATTAACTATATTATTAGAAACATACATGCATACATACATACATATATACATATCTATCTATCTATGTTTCTGTGTGTGTGTGCGTGTGCGCACGCGCGTTCCGACTTCCGCCTGTTTGCGAATTGGGTAGTTGGTTAATTGGTTGATTTTACGATATGTGAAACATTGAGTGTAAAAAATGCTTTCAAGGGAATATACGAATAAAATACTAAGCACACATACACACATAAATGAAGATTTATAAAAAAAATTCATATCCGTTCAAAGTTTATAGGAAATATGAAAAATATTCTTTCTTTGCTATAATGCCCATTGTTTTTGAACATTCGGCATGCATGGCCTTTGAAAAAGGCGATGTTTCGGAGCAAGCATCAAGTTTCGCATGGCAAAGAAAACCCACAGGAACCTAGGACGATGCGGGGGTAACTACAATCATTCAATGGTGGAATACTGCCATTGAAAAGGCAGGGAATTATTTCGAAGACGATATGTAGAGCTTTAAACTCATGTATTATTTGCATGCAAATGTAGTCTGCAATCACGAATATTATAATTAAAGAACAGATATTATTTTGAAATTCTCTTTCTCCTTTTCTCTCTCTCACACATACACACAAATGTTTATATATATATATCTATATTTAAAGACATTTTTATTTTTAACATTCTTTTTATAGATACCAGTATTGAAGTAAATGTTTTGTTTATAATAAGGATCGTTCGGTAGGCAAGGTCGAATGTTGATACCCCATGAGCAGTTATGTATGTACGTGAGAGATTCATGGAAAATTGAAGTTCATAAGCAGTAAAGTGGACCTTGCCAACTGAACAATCCTCAGTGGCCGAATCGGTTAAGGCACGTCAGGCTATATGACAGTTCCGTATAGGATACAGGTTCGAATACTGTCGAAGGACGAATATTTTGTATGAAAATTTCTCGGACATTCAGGCCGGTAAATGTTATTTAATACTGTTTATTATAAACAGAGCATTTACTTAAATACTTGTATCTATAAAAAGAATGTTAAACATTAAAATGTCTTTAAATAATTGTCGGACTTTTCCATTTCATAATATATCTATAATTATCTCTCCCCCCCCCCTCTCTCTCTCTTTCTCTCTCTCTCTCTCTCTCTATATATATATATATATTCATATTAAAGGAATATTGGTTGACGTTTCCATATCAAGGAATATAGATGACCTTATAGTTTTGAATTTGGGTCCGTAATTGTCTCTTAAACCACTTAAATTCTGAACAATTGGTACTTCTCAATCACTAATGTATTTTTACAATGAACTTTTCTGTAAATATTTTCGAATATTCGAATGGACTCTCCTACTTGGTGCATCGATCGCATTAATTTATTCATTCTCATGGATTGGCAGCTAGGTTTTATCGTTTTACTGTTGAAATAGATGTAACCATGTTTTCTATTCTAATAGTTTCTTCTCTCGCACTTCTCGCCTGTGGAACTCTCTTCTTGTTTCGTTCTTCCCTCTTACCTACGAACTTCATAAAAATCGTCTGTATCCATTTTGCTCACTTATCAATCTTCCATTCGTTCGTCCATTGAATATTTGTATCATATCTGCTCTGGTGCTCCGGCTATATATCTCGCGATTGTCAAAAAAATCCTAGGGAATGTCTGTAATATTATCAATCCTGATCTGGCATCTCAACTTTAGTCACTTTTCCACTGCACTGACGTTCCTTCCCTGTGTCTTTTCTATAAATACGTTTATAGTAATTGTTCTAATGAACTTTCTTCCTTCTTACCTTGATCGCATGAATTTAAGATTTGACAATTGTGTCTTCTCGCCTATTGTTCTTTTGTCCGGTTTCTTCTTTCCCTGTCACAGACAATCTTGAAAAATTTAAATGCAATGCCAATCACTGTATTTCTTCTTGAATCCTGTTCTTTTACTGTTCTCTCTCCTGACTATATTTTACTCATTCTCTGTCATTCTCGGTATCCTCAGGATTTTTAGTGGCATTATCGCCTTGCTTGGAGTGGAATGATTCAAAATAACTGCTTAAGTACATTCACGCCGTTCACTATTTATATTATTCGGACTATTGTCCTCGTCTTTGTTGCCATATTTATCACAACGTTTCGCCCCTATACACTGTGCCATGTGTCCTTAAGGACACATGCCACAGTGTATATTTTTTCAACCGTTTCAGTGGCTGTTGAACTTAGATCTAATCTATTTCGTTACGCCTTAGGATTTAATTGTAGAAATAATCAACAGATTAATATGAAGTAGAGTAAGTAGATCACTGCATATATTTAACCGTATAACGTTTTATAAATCATAAAAAACACACAAGAATCGGGTACACCGTTATGCCAGTATAGCATATTAAGGACAAAAGTCGCATCCATTGAAACTTGGAAAATTTAAACCCAGGTCTCCAATTGATACAAAATTATTGAATATCTCTTCAGCTCTAGTAGAAAACATTAATATATATTAAACCAATTAATCAGCACAACTTAACTTTAAGCATGAAATCAAAATGGTGTAAATATCCTACAGGATTGCAATAATAAAATATTGTAAGGGAAAATAAATCAGAAAAAATGTACGAAAAGCAAGCCTCTCATTAAAGTTGAACAAACAAAAACTCTATTTTCACTTTACACGTATTTACTTTCAGTTACGTCATTTTATTATGTAGTTTCCAGTCGCTTAATGAGTGGCTGTGTGTTGAAATATATTTAAATATAAAGGATTAGATGGTACCGACGAATGTCGTCGCTAATTTGATACGATATTCCGTTTACTACTACTACTACTACTACTACTACTACTACTACTACTACTACTACTACTACTAATAATAATAATAATAATAATAATAATAATAATAATAATAATAATAAACTATCAAAATACAACGATCTTGAAGTGGAAATAATTCCAGTTGTAGTTGGAGCCCTCAAGTTCATTAGAAATTGTTCCGATAGACACATTCAAGGGATTCCTGCTAGCCATGCCCTAGAGAAATACAAAAAACTATGCTCATAACTGCAGTTCACACATTAATCTATCTAAAATATGTGTGATCTTAGGTTGTTTTTTACAATAAAATATCAGTGGATAATAACAGGAAGCCATTTCTGAACTTAGGTCTCTGTTTGGGACCTGGAAGTCAGTGTATGTACAACAGAAAGCAAAGGAAATATTATTATTATTATTATTACCAATAATAATGATGATGTTGTTTGAATGAATGATATCATTATGTAGCCGAACTAATTAGAGGAAACATTAGAGTCTATAGTAATGTGTGTTTTGGATAGCATTAGAGTAAAGAAAGCCTCAACATCGAATATAAGACACAGAGTGATTTATCGTGCTATCCTTATATACATAAATGAATCTTATTTGCCATCATATGCTGTAAGCTTTTATCTAACCCTATTCTTTGTCGTCAGCAACATTATTCTTTAAGATTTTCTTTTTATTTCGTTCATTCCAAAATGAATATTGAGTTGACTATTGTAATCTCAGATCTCTATGGTAATGTTCATAGAAATATTAGTCTCTTTCACGATAAGGAAATATTCGGAACTCATCGACCGAGCAGCAATTACTGCCGTTAAATGAATTTTATCAAATCAATCACTTAAAACATTTTTTCAGAAAAATAGTTTTCTTGGGTCCATTAGCTATTATCAATCTTTCCAGTGTTGATGGGCGCTTCCTTAATCACATTTTTGAAGATTATTTTCCCTTCTTGTTACATATGATATGCATTTTAGTCGTTGCTGTTGTTGAAAATCCTCAACCCATGTGGTTTTCTCTTACTTGTTTGTGATTCTGTAGCGTCAGTCCTCGAGATACGAAAAGAATGGTACTAAGTCCTACAATCTTTTTTCGCTCGATGGCATTTTAACCATTGATCTGGAAAAGAAGTTTTTACAGTTTACATATTTCTGAACGCAATGCATGACTTGACATCACAAGAAAGTTTCGATCTGACGAGACTGTTTAAGCCTCGCGCTTTTAAGTTTCGTTTTATAGCTATGTACGGTGGTGGACAAAAGAAACCCTAGCGCTGTCTCTTCTAAGTTCAGTTTTCTTATCCGCTATACTAAATTTATTATAACAGATCCATACACCGAAATATTTGAAGTGATTATTTTTACTAATTCCACATGCTAAATATATATGATGGATATGAGTGTGTGCGTGTTAGGGGGCAATTTACTTTCTTTAAAAAGTATTACTGATTGTCTAGCTGCCATGAGAAATTGTTTAAGAATGAGGTGTCAGCGTGAACACAAGTCACAGCCTTGTTTTATTCCCAGATCAGTCTACAAATATTCCAGAGAAATTCATAACGCTAGAAATTTATTTACATTATTTAGTTTCATGTTTCTTGCAGGAATGACTTCCATTGTATTAAAAAAAAATTCTGGTGAGAAAAATAAAATCGAACGAATTTGTTAAAGAAAATGAAGATGGAATATTATATAGACAGAATGTATACTATAGACATATTAATATATATGTGTGTGCGTGTGTGTCTGTGTGCGAGTGTGCAAGTATATATATATATATATATATATATATTCGTGTGTGTGTGTATATATATATATATATATATATATATATATATATATATATATATATATTCGTGTATGTGTGTGCATGTTTTCTTGATCAGAATGGGTTATTTTCAGCACCACATTCGTGTGTATCTGTCTATATATCTGAGATGAGGCATTGTAATATTTTACATTATTTGCATTGTTCGGGCTGTTGTCCTCATCTTTATTGTCATGTTCGCGACTTTTCAGCCGTTGTAGGCTGCGGCCTACTTAAGATGATTGTAATTTGACTTGTGCAGTAGTGAACAAAAACCTTTGGATTTAAGTTAAAGGAAGATAAGTGAGAGAGGCATGGCATGCGGAAAAAGAAAAATCTACCCCAGTAGACGAAATAAAGGGTTCAGTTCTAAATTCCACTCACCAGAAGGAAACCGGAGCGTACAACGGCCGAAACGTCGTGAACATGTCAATAAATTTGAGGAAAACAGTTCAAACAATGTAAATAATTTAAATTACAATCGTATATATATAGAAGTTCCGACTGACGCAAATTCAGTCGGGTTTCGATACTAGCTATAGGCAACCGGACGTCTAGCCACACTGATGAGCTGTGAAACTGCGAAACAGTCTGTCTGTGGATGACAAAAATATTTGCTCCTGAAAAATTAATTTCGGTTGAGCTCTCTGGTTTGAGGTGTGAGTTTGTAAACAGTGACTATTTAAGCTAATATTGCATGACTCTTCGGCCGAATTGAGTCACTGTCAGTCACTGTGTGTTTATCTAAAATCTAAAAATAAACACGCTAAAATTCACCTTCATCCCTGCCGTGCGCCGACGGCCTACTGGTAGAAGTTCCGACTGACGCAAATTCAGTCGGGTTTCGATCCTAGCTATAGGCAACCGGACGTCTAGCCACACTGATGAACTGTGAAACAGCGAAACAGTCTGTCTGTGGATGTCATATATATATATATATATATATATATATATATATATATATATATATATATATATATATATATATATATATATATATAAGAGTAAGTTAATGAATGAATAATTTATCGTACTTAAAATGATGTTACTTTATCTGTCTATACATCTAGCTATCTATCTATCTAGACACAAAAAATATTAAAAAAATAATCAGACCCCAAATAGTGAATTGCTGGCATATATGGGTAGTCATAATTTGCCTGTTTTCATAGAGTTCAAAAGTTTCTACACATTCTTGTAGGTGACATATTGTTTCCACCACACAACTCCTTCCTACAGAAAACATGACGCAGACCTCTCGCTATTTTATGGTACTTATTCCAATTAGTTACATTCCTTGGTTTCACTGGTTCTGTCCTTTTATCCTTGCATAAGGATGAATCAGCCTCAAACCATTTTGTATTCCGTGAGCAAGAAGTAAATTTCACCTGGACAACTCCTTCCCAAGAACTGCTTATATGTGGAGCAGCCTTCTGGCAGGATGTTCTTCCCGATCGCTACAATCTTAACATCTCCATCACGAGTATTAACAATTATATTTGCTATTTAGCATAAGGAAATACACTTTTGACTTCTCTTATACCACAGAGTAACCATCTACCTTGGGGCCATAGAGTCTTGTACTGCGTAAATATTAACATAAAAATTGCATGATCAGCTACGTACTAAATGTAAAGAAAGCTGTATTTACATAATCCTTGCGATTAAGAATTTCCTAGTGCTTCGTATATCTCCTTAGATTCTAAAACCTTTAAATGACTTGAAGACAAAATTCCCATAGCGAAACGCAAGGCCGCCATGGAGGGTTTATCAAAAATTCATAAGATATATAAGGAAGCAAAATAAAATATTCAGTGTAGAACTAAATCAAATATATCAATAAAGCTGTAACAAAAATTAGAAAAGTATACAGGAATGGAAGTAAGATGAACGTTCTTAAATCATGAGAGACAATCATGTAAAAGACAATGAATATATTTGAGAATAGTTTTTGAAATGTCACAAAATTAAAATGAATGAATAAAAAAATGAAAATAAAGTAACGTACAGAAACTAACGTATGAAATATTGATTATATCAGAACAATTTTGCTGACTATCAACGAACGAGACAAATACGTTGACTAATATAAATATATCTATTACGAATCATAGGGGTTATGGGGGATGGCATAAATTTTACCAATTAAGCAATGAGTCTGTTCTACCTGGAAATCTTGATTTCGGTTATTTCATCGATATAAAAATTATATCTTTGTACTCACTGACATAAAATAAAAATAAAAATAAAGAATAAAAGACGAAAATTTCAAGATAAAATATTTTTGAACGAGGAATATTTTAATTATTGTTTTCATTAAATTATTGGCGTAAGAAATGTACCTTTTTACCTGCGTTATTCCACATATTTTTAAAATTGTCTCTTCATTTGTTTATAATTCTGAGTTTTCAATAATTAATATTTTCTTTATTGTACAACACAGAGGATCGCTATCGTTTTAGTACATCTGTAACTGTGCTGCTAAAAATGCCAGCATTTTTAATACTTCAAGCTCACCAAATACAAGGCCCAAGAACCACTCAAGGTAAAGACTGACTAAGCGAGATTGTTATAAGGCAGTGGGTAGTAAGGAGTATAAAATGCATATTGTGTGGACGTATAGGACAGACATCGGTTGACCCCTGGACATGAAGATCGCAATATTGTAGTTTTCAGGGAAGTATACAGTCGTGAGTTAGTTCCACAAAGTTAGAGATCTGGGGAAGATTCTGTCTAAAACGATCATAATCCTTATAAAAAACGCGAATGGAATGGGGAGGATTTGCCATCATGAACATGGCATATCTTAGCTGTGAATGTTTGAGCTGATGGAAATAAGGATTATAACTCGTCCATAGTAATGACGATAAATTCTTCTCTTGAGAATACTGAACCATCTACAAGGCTGCGTAATCGCATTTGAACTCTGTCGAGTCTGGACAGAAAAGACAATTCCTGGTACAATCTAAGACATTTAATGATACAACATGCTTGAAGGATTTAGACATTCTCAAGAGCAATTCAATGAATCTAGCATTCTTTCAGTATCTTTAGCAATGGTACAAATTGTTCCATTTGAGACAGATAGTGGACTTTAGACCCAGTAACTTTATTGAGAAGATGACCAATCATCAGGATTGGTGCAAGTTTATTCTCTGCTCGGTGGTTATGAAATGTTACTAACTTTCTGTTGGAAGTATTAAATAATGTTAGCCAGTTTTTTCACATTCAACTGTGAGTGTTATGTCAAAACTCTGTTATGGGTCCTTACCTATAACTACAGAATGAACTCTTCCTAACAATATGTATACTACGCCTCTCAAGAGAGAGGTCCTTACCTATAACTACAGAATGAACTCTTCCTAACACTATGTATACTACACCTCTCAATAGAGAGAGAGAGAGAGAGAGAGAGAGAGAGAGAGAGAGAGAGAGAGAGACGAATCGAGCCGATAGTAGTTCACTCCAAACCAGACTGGCAGTCATACTAACACCTTCCACATCTTGTATTATTATTCCCTGTAATATATCTTCGTTATTTCTACTCTTGTGTTTGTGTTGTTCTTCCTTTGTCCTAACCTTGGACCATAACAGAAAGAAAGAATGTTTTATGGGTCCTTACCTATAACTACAGAATGAACTCTTCCTAACATTATGTTTCCTACACCTCTCAAGAGAGAGAGAGACGAATCGAGTCGGACCAATAGTAGTTCACTCCAAACCAGACTGACAGTCATACTAACACCGTCCACATTTTGTATTATTATTCCGTGTAATATATCTTCGTTATTTCTACTCTTGTGTTCGTGTTGTTCTTCCTTGGTCCTAACCTGGACAATAACAAAATGACATGTCAATTGCCGAGTACTGGCCATCCAGATATAGGGAGGTAAATCCATACGCCGTAGAGTCATCTGAATATATGTTCAGTAAACCTATGAGAATGTTCTTAGGCAGATCATTAATATAAAGCAGAAAGATTGCGGGGCAGTGGAGAAAGCCTTGATAAACACTGATCTCATGTGCCACAGACGATTAGCAATTGACACTGACTTTCATAAACCTATCTGACAAGAAGAACTTGATAACAGAGAGGGCTCTCCCAGATATTCCATAGCTGGCAAATTTGTGTCGTAATCCCTTGTACCACACTTCGTCACAGGCTTTCAAGGTCTCTAGAGTGACTACTCTCGATATATTATTATCAAGCACTTTATATTTAATATATCAGCAGTGAAACTCGAAGCGCAAAAACTATACTGTTTGTCGCTCAGGAGTTTTTTTTTGTGTTGATGTGTTCAACAGCTTTCTTGTTGATAGCATCAAGAAATTGACTGATATTAAGGAGGTTTCAATTTGCTTTTATTTATGGAAGATTTTACTTTTGTGAACTTATGTAGTACAAACAAAAGCAAATAATATTCTCTTCACCAGTACATAATTTTTAATTTTATTTCTCAAATTTAACATGAAATAAAAATATGTTATCATGAGAAGAATGCATTTACCTAGATATAAAGATGGGCAAAAGCAAGTACAACATAGGGAGAATCGTTTTGACAGAGGCAGAAAATTCTTCAATCACGATGTAGGGGAAGCTTCTGCTGTCACACAACATTTTATGTGTGAGGGGAAAAAATTACCTTTTGATACGGCTTGCTTCACCGCTCGGATAGAAAAAAACGTCAAAACAATCAAAGCTCTATTTTCCTTTTTTAAGGAAAGAACACACACACACACACACACACACAGACACACACACAGAGACACACACACAGAGACACACACGCACAGACAGGCGCGCACACGCGCACACACGCACGCACACACACACACAGACACGCACACACATACACAGACAGAAATGTGACTGATGATTTACCCTATATACCGGGGAACACGTTTTCCTTACTAAGATTTTTCGAATGTACCTGCCAATAGTAAAAAGTGGTCTATTTTAAATATGAAGTTTTCTCTATATTAACATTTATATCTCTTAAACTAAGTACATCTTCCCCTTACATATATGGCATATTTTAAACAATACCTTTTCTATACCTGTATGCATATACCTGTGCATGCATATATATATATATATATATTTTCAAATAAAAAGTCTCATTAGAGAATATGAGAAAATTCAAAAGAAAATATGCAAGACTATGTTGTCTTTAACATCCAATACTACATATTTAAAAGAAAAGTTGCTGCCAAATTACACACACACACACATATATATATATATATATATGTGTGTGAGTGTGTGTGTTTGTGCGTGTGTGTATGTGTGTGTGTGTCTCTGTATGTGTGCGTGTGTATGTGCGTGTTTGCGCACGTGCGTGTGGTCTGTTTGTGGATAAACTAATTTATTTTACTATTCAAAGAAGGATATACTTCAGAAAGTGGTTTTATCAATAGTCTCACTCTTATAGAATGGGAGGAGATATGCAAGATTTACTGATTGACATTCTAAATCTGACGTTCAGTGAAACTCGACTCATTTTTGCGTTTATTTTTCACACATTTCATCAACGGTACTTCTGCGAGGAAAGGAATTATGTTGCGTGATTCTCGAGGTAAACATATAAAAACTGTTAAAAGACGCCAAACTTGACGAAAACAAAATTTTATCGTCTAAATATTTATGTTATTATTAAGAGGAAAGATCAAAGTTTATTTTAAATTTTAAAAAAAATTTCCTTCTTTTTAGAACAATCTGAATTTTCATTTAAAAATCCTTGTTTCTCTTTGGATCACCGGAAGTAGTAAAATAACGTATACAATTTTTAGCGCCCTTTTTTTTGTATGACACACATTAATTTGGAAAATCTTGCAAAAACAAAAGTAATTGTCGGATGTTAATGAAACTTTCAGAAAGTATTCAGAGATGATCGAAATTATTATAAATATGTTTTCTTTTATTAAAGTCTTGGAAGAAATATTTTTTTATATTTATTACCACCCCATAACTAATTATATGAAAGCGCTAGAAATTCGATCTCGTCAGGTTTAGTGATTACAATAGTTAAAAGCACAAGGCTTTGAGGAATGCAAATCATGTTTTTTTTTGTTTTAATTGTATCCCCACTACCTGAAGATCAGATCTGAATTGTAACATACAAAACTCAATAAAACAAATATAGTATTTAATATCAAATGTTTTTATTTACTTTTAGTTGTTTTTATGAATATGGACAATATTTTCTGAAAGCAAAAAAAAAAGTTGATGAAAAATGAATTTTTAATATAATTATTTATTATTTTTTAATTATAATATATTTTAACATTTAAGTTGCTAAGATATTATAAAATTAGTTAAAAGCCGCCTCAGGTTTTGTAAGTGTCCTTATGAGATAGATCTTTTTTTTATGCGTTGTAAATTGTATCGTTTTGACTAATCAGAAGATCCGCAGTAATTTATAAATGTAATTTTGTGTTTATAATCGGGCTCTAATTATAAAGTACGGAAGACCAACCAGAATACAATTAAGTTGCGTTATTTGAGTTAAGCATTATTCTCCGCTGTTAAGGCCTATACTTTTGCGAAACACGTGTGGAGAAGTTTATTTGGTTTTTTAATTTCAACTGAGAAGGGTACCTAAAAGTATCAATATCATCTTATGAAATTTATATGATCTTATTTTTATATTAATCTCAGTTATAGCATTTCTTCCATAAATGAAATATCAAAATTAATAAAATGAATGAAAATACAAATAACATAGTAAAATGTAGATAAAATTATAGTATTTTATGTACACTTCTGATAAAATTTCATAAGAAAGTTAACTATAAATTAATTAGATACCTTTCTTATGAAATTTAATCTCATTCGTAACAGTCTTATTTTAATTTCTTTATAATATATTTTCCATAAAGCATCGTAAACGTAAAGGTGATAGCTAAGTACAAAAAACAAAAAATAATAGAGCGCTCGAAATTTTCCTTAAAAATAACGAGGTAAATAATTTGTTCACTTAAATGTAAAATATTTCACTTTTCTCCTTCCGTAGAACAAATTATCCTCACGGAATCCGTCAATATGTCAGTCATCACATATCAAGTGACGCGAAAGTTTATGACCTGCTTTGTTTTATTTTCAAATTACATCTTTTCGGCACAGAAGCTAAGTTAAGCTTGGTTCAAAATATTTTCAATAAACATTATAATTTCTGATTTTCTTAAAATAAGTTTTGAAAATTCAATAATTGATATTTAAAAGAATTTCAAACTGAGATTTTCATTGATTTTATAAAATGGTAAAAATGGTTGCCATCTGTCAATTTTGCTGACTAAAAAAAAAACAAGATCTTTAACGAAATTTTCGGGCGTGTTAGGAACAATTAAACAATGTAAAAAAATACCCCCAAAATATTTTGATCTTTCCTCTTGATAATAACATAAACATTTAGACGATCTCGTGTAGGTACCCATGTTAAAAGGCTCATTTAAAATAACTAAAACCCCAAAACATTTTAAGAATTTCTGTAGGTGCAAGTAATGCGTGGAATCATTTTCAGAGTTGATGAAACGTGACTTTTGAGCTCAAGGCGAGAGAAAGATCTGTAAAACAAAGTCAGGCATTGACAACTGATGCATTGGGGATACAGGAGAATCTTGCAGGAAGGAAGAGATCAAATCATACATGAATATCAGAAAAAGAAAAGTGGGGAATCTGTTATTTCTTTTCAATTTTGGAAAAAAAATAACAAAAGATAACTGTGCAAGAAAGTCGGCCATTGCTTTTACAGGATGCCAAAATAGATGATCGTGTTCCAAAGCAACTTTGGTAAGCGATTTTCAAACAGGTGGTCTTCCATAGGCAATCTATTTTCCAGCAATGAAATACAGCGTGCAACATTAAACGGTTTTCTGTTATGATTTAATAAATATTATATTACTCACTATTAATTGCTATTGTACTATTACTATTAGTACTAGTGATAATATTATGTGTTCATTTCAGTTATTATAAATATTTGGTTCTTTCGCTATAAACTGAAAGTTAGTGATGCACTTCTAATGTCAAAATACATTTCTTCATCAGTTTTGCAGAGAATAAATCATGGATTTTCCACAAACGTACGAGGTGTAATCAAAATGTATCGGAAATGTTGCTATGGCAACGGAGCTAAAATACTCGGTGAAACTGCTTGCCACATATTGACCTTGAACTCTATCACGCTTGCACATCACTTCCGCTCACTTCCGTTGTTTATAACAGTGTGTGGAAGGAAAGTGGTTAGAGTGTGGTTGCCTCACCAAATCCCACAGGTTCCATCAGTGACCATGGCTTGTGCAGCAGTTTTTGTCCATTGGCGACATTTCACATTTCTTAGAACCACTCTAATCTAAATATTACGCCCCTTACCACTTTTTCCGCTTTAGAAATCAACTCTCGCTTGGAATGTATTTCAGGGCCTCGAGGACATCCAAAAGAATGCGACAAGGCAGCTGCTCACTATCCTTAAAAAAAGAGTTTTATGAATGCTTGCATTCATGTAAATGACGCTGGGTGAATTGTGTGGATTTTCAGAAGGGGACTTCTCAGAAAGAGATTAAATACCGAATTGATATAGCGGTTTTCTAAGCACAGTTTATACGTTGCACAATGCCAAAAGTATGGGGCGCCCAGTGAGGAACGAACTCACTAAATCGTAATTTATTTAGAGAAACAAGCTTGCTAACCATTACATCGCGACGAAGTGGCCAAAAGTTATCTTTTTTAGTTACGCTTAGATGTGGCACAAGGCCGAACGTGTGCAGCAACCAGTGAAGATCGAACTCACTACTAAGTCGTAACTGATCTAACTAGACAAGCTTGCAAACCATTACACTAACTCGAAGTGCACATGCCGAACTGATATGTGCTGTAATACTTTTCTTTTCATAATATCAGTCCCGATACTTTTTGATAGGTCATCATATATAGAATTTTACTTAACTCTCAAGTAACCTAATACATAAGCTAATATGAATGCCTTAAATTATATATATATATATATATATATATATATATATATATATATATATATATATATATATATATATATATATATATATATATATACAGGGAGATAGGAGGTGGGGTAGATTGATAGATGGTTAAACTACTAGATATATATATGGAGGTATTCACAACGTTTAAACGAAGTCAGATGTAAGATTAACGTCTTTTAAATCTCAGTCTTTAGATTGCTGAGTGAAAACGTGAAAATAGTTTTTAAAATAATAAAATAGAAAGGTAAAAATAAATGCAAAATACAAAAAATGACGTTGATATTAGTACACTCACCCAATCTGAAAAACGAGGAAATTGCGAAAAAAATATAAAATCAAATAAAAGAGATTACTTGAAGACTTGATAAAATGTCTTTGATCTCTTATTAAGGCTTTCAGCATTTTCCCCATTTAAGTGGCATTAAATTTGACTCCCAGAATTTTCAGGAGAAGAAAATTAATTCGAAATGATGTGGAAAATTGTAATGAACGAAATTTAGGTTGAATCTTCGAGTAAGTATTTCACATGAAACAAGAAAGGGGAAGAAAGAAGATAACGCAGGAATGTATAAAAATCCCATTTCAGAGGTTTTACAAAATAATGAGACCCGGGTGATATTAGTGAAGATTAATTAGAGATTAGATAAATTATGGGAAATTATTGAAGAGTAAATCCTATATAAATCAAGAGATTTTTATATATGCCGACAAATCAACCAGTTAATTAGGTGGATTAAGAAATTTATAGTTATATACAGGCAGTGATAGTTAAATGATCGTCTAAATGACTCAAAAATGAAACTAACACTGAGATCTCATTTAAACAGACACATTTACAGTAAATGCCCATAAATATGTATAGCGAAGAAAACGGCGACTTACCTCGTGAAACCAATCGACGGCGGGTTGCGTGTATCCTACGACGGAAAAGAAAATCACTTACCAAAAAAAAAAAAAAGAAAAAAGATCATGTATTCCGCATGACATGTTGAGGACGGAATATTTATATTGTTATTTATTGTGTCTTCGATACATAATTGCGGCACAAGGCCCAAAAGGGGAGGGCTAGAGGCTGGTTGTCACTATCTTATACCTAGCTAATCCGATTCACGACTCATTCACTCATTACAATTTGCCCATTCACCATGAAAACTCGTCCATCACCAATCAATCCTCCATAAACCATAATACCGCATTCTCTCAAGGGGGTTTTACAAAACGCGACCCATGCCATAAAAATGTGATGATGCTAAAATTTATAATTAAAATCTATGGATGACTAAAATGAGAAGAGAGGGAGATGAACACAATAAAAAATAAAATATTAACACAAATCAAATTAAACATAACTGATTTTAGTAGGGCTCGTCCACCCCTCAAAACAACCTAGTTAAGTCTATCTCTAGGAGATCCCCGCAGCCACCGCCCGGCAAAACCTAGCCTTAACCGTCTTCACCTACTCAACTCTATCTATGGCAAGCCGTTTGCTGAAATCAGTGGGGAACGACCTAATCTTATCCTTAAATCTCTCCCACCAGTTATTCCCGATAACCACCCCCACTATCTCTCGCTGCATTACTCTAGTTAGCTGCTCCTGGAAGTCCCGCCTGTCCAGGAAAGACAGATTGAACTTCCCGCACCCAGTTATTCTAGGCCTACGATCTAACGCCATCCAGGCATAAACGAGTTTGTGATCCGTATAGCCTACCCAGTGGAACGTAGGACAATCTAAGTAGTCTACCTCGGCTCTTCTAACATTCTGTCAAGGTAGCTAACCACCTTGTCACAGGGCCAGCTAAGAGCCCACGTCCACATTTTCCTCCCCGGGTGACGACCCGGTATCTATCGACGAAACCAAATTCTTCGATCAGATCCACCAGGCTACGATCTCCCCTACACCCACTAGCTCCCCGCCTCCTATCTAACCCCTGGTCCAGGATGGCATTCCAGTCCCCCATTAAAACTAGGTGCATTGAATCCACCTGAAACGGCCCCAACCGCCGAAAAAACGAGACCGCTCTTCATGGTCGTTGGGCGCATAAACCGCAACGACACGGAACGAACCACTTTTCACGGCAATATCGGCCACGATCAACCGGCCCTCGGCATCGGTATGCACAAGGTCCACCTTTCCATCAAGAGTACGTCTAACCAGTAAAGAAACTCCTCTGGCAAGTCGGTCCCCATATGCTGAATAAACGGCAAATTCGCTTTCCAGCACACACGCATCGACGCTGCAAACGAAGTGAATCTCTTCGATCGCGGCGACATCCACATCGAAAGACAAGAGATCCCGGAGCAGACGGGCTGCCTTACCCCGATCCCTCAAGCCCTTCACATTTAGACTGGCTATCTTAAATGACATATTCTAGGCCTGCAAAAAATAAAAAAATTTAAGAGCAAAAAATTACTCACATACGAGCCGAAAACTTGCTTCAGTCAGGACCCCGACGGATTGTCCTAGGCTCCCTAAACCTAGCTCTGACGTCATCCGTCCGTGGAATAATTTAATTTTATACACTTGTATAGGGAGGGGTGGAGAATAACAGGGACCCTCCCAGCACAGTACTGAAGTAACCTTTTTACATAAGGAGAATCAATATCTGCAATTCTAATATTGTAAAATGTCTCCTTTGCTTCTGCAACATGACCCTAAACTTTTAAGTAGACCTCAGTGTCCCTTATGCAGGTAATGACACCCGCAGCTTTTGGAAGATGACGTGCATCTTCCACTGATTTCCCATCTACGCTGGTCAATTTATACAGAAGTCGCAATCTGCAACAAACATTTCCTTTGCTTTCAGAACGCTTGCAATATCTTGAAATACTAAAGAGTAAATTAATTTAATAACCACGGCATCCAGGCGACGTCGAAATCTCCTGAAATTCTTCTGGATCTTCTGGTTTAAGTTGGTGAATGCTGCCATATTCTTTGCCTTCAGTTCATCTTTTGTGTTACAAGGAGTTTTGCTGGACTCTCGCTCAACTGCGCCCCACACATAATAATCAATTGGGTTGTAGTCTGGGGAGTTAATAGATGTCCAGATGCAAGAGGTGAGGTGCTTGCAGAAATTATCTGACAGTTCTGACTAGGTTCTTATGCTTATGTGGCATAGTGTAGAATCCTTTTGCCAGACATAGAGCCTTTCAGCAGCCACCTTCTTCACCCAGGTCAGTACTACTTCCTCAAGGAACTTGATGTTTACCCCCGTGTTGAGCCTGCAGACATATTGCAAGATGAATGGAGGCATAACGTCGCCATCAGTATTGATCACTCCAAACACCATGAATTTAACTGGATATATCATTTAACTCTTTCCGATTCCTCTGCAGTGATTTCTGATTTATATCCAAAGACTCTGAAATCTTTGTATTGGAGCCACCGGCGCGAATGCCAAACAGTACAGTATGTTGTTTCCAAATTACTGGTGGATTGAATTGCATCATGCTGCTCTTTTTCTCACAGAGGATGACCAACTTACCTTACTGTACTATGCATTCAATAAAATCAAAAATAAACAACGCGCGTGCGCAAAATTAAAAATATAAAATGACGACTTTTACCTGTCGCGCCCTGTATTGCAATAAATTACCTTGATATATGTTTATATTTCTGAAATGAGGTATTTGAATTATTTTCACAATTTATATTGTTCAGGCTGTTATCCTCATCTTTTTTGTCATATCCATGACGTTTCGACCGGACTTATTCAGATGATTGGAATTTCGAACCGAACCCTTCATTTCGTTCACAGGGGTGTAGATTGTTCTAATTCCACGTGCCATACCTCTTGCGGTTATCTCAGTTTCATTTATTTCCTTTTTAGTAACTCAACCCACAATGATTTTATTCACCTTTGCTGTGGCCAGGTATTGAACTCACAACTCTTTGGGTCAAGTCACTGGATTACTTCAACCATCGCTTTTAGCCACTGGCCATGAGTCATGGGCATCTACACGTATTTGCTATACATTAGTGATTCAAGTAGTTATATAAAACAGGCAACAGTTGTTCTAACCCAGATAAAAGCCTAATTTCACGCTGATTTTCAAAGCAGTAAGATTCTTTCTGCTAATAATAGCGAAACACAATTTGACTAATCGTATTTCTTCATTGACTGGCAATATTTTAACGTTTCAATTTATCTCGGTCTGTTAATTTGTTAATCAATTTCTATGGATGGATGTATCTATCTATTCGAGTCTGTTTACACATGTATCTATCTAATTTACTAAGTTTACGGCTATTATTTATCCAGTTTTAAGCCAGGAATATAACTGTTCGAGTTTTATCTGTGCTAAATTCTATTAAAAATACTAGAAGAAATTCGATATAATCAAGTTATTTATCAACATAAGAACGGAATCTTCCTGGTCATATATTGTGAATTAGAGATAGAATTCAATTCATATTCTCTATAGAAGAGCATCAGATACTTTTTTTTTTTAGTAAAGTGTACATTCGTCAATTTTGAAAGAGACTACTGACTTCAATTCTCGACTGTGGACAAATGAAAGTCGAAAATTTCCAAACCTCCCAAAGCAGGCAACGGCTTCTGCATTGTCCCGGGACGAAAGTTGATTCATAGTTCAGTGGAGGACAGATTTTAAATACATGATTTTCCCTGGAAAACAATGAAGTTTTTATATGAAAATTGGTTGAGAAATAAAAATAGCAAAGCCTTCTTAAGAGATTTAAAGCAAATACGTTTCCAAAGTCATGACTGAACGCGCGTGTTAAAATATTGCAAACGTTTTTTTTTATTCTTGGAGCCAATCTATTCTTTTTTGGGGTAATTTCATTATACTTTTATCTAAATACGAAATATGTAGATTGCGAAATTTCTAAGATGAGTGTAATTCCCATATATATATATATAAGTTAAAGTTCTCAAAATAAATCTGTAGAAAAGACAAAGTAAATAAAATAGACAATCGGAAGTTAGTACTTACTCCTTGCAGATGCGTTCTGTCATTTGATTTTAACAAGACAAGTAATGATAAACAAAAGAGAATTGTTGTGTAGTTATATGAAATTTAAAAATTGTAAAAAGAATTTTGTGAATTACATGTGACTACACAACATTTCGCTTTTGTTTATAATCACTTGCCTTGTTAAACTCAAATGACATAATGCGTCAGAAAGGACAAACAACTATATATATATATATATTAGTAAATATATATTTAGTAAATTAGATAGATATATGTGTAAACAGACTGTAATAGAAAGACATACATATATATATATATATATATATATATATATATATATATATATATATAGAGAGAGAGAGAGAGAGAGAGAGAGAGAGAGAGAGAGATGATGGACTCTCCCGTCGAACTCGACGTATGAGGGTCAGGCTGATCAGTTCCCAGAAACTGAGTTGCCCTACATGAGATTTGATTATAGTGGTGAAGGCTTTGTGCAGGGCCATCCACACTTTTTGGAGGGACGAATACAGGGACATGGGGCAACGAATGCCACAAGGTCCCCAAACGACCCTGCCCAGGTTTTGAATTCAGAGTTATCCTTCTCCTAGACCAGTTGCCATCCAAGGCTATAGAACCCAGTCTGTCCTACTATTTACCCATAGTTGGAGGGAGAAAAAGAGGATTCACACCTTTCCCAAGGGTATTAGCACGTAAGTGAATGTAATATATTCGACTGGAATTCGAACTCGACTCTCCGATTACTCAATCCAAGCAGTTATCTATTACTCCACCGTGCCTCATGTATGTATGTATGTATGTATGTATGTATGTATGTATGTATGTATGTATGTATGTATGTATGTATGTATGTATGTATGTAGAGAGAGAGAGAGAGAGAGAGAGAGAGAGAGAGAAAGAGAGAGAGAGAGAGAGATAGAGATAGGTTGACTGAAAAGTAACTCCCTATTTTATGCATGATGGACTCTCTGGTCTTGAAAAATTATAGTTAGACGGAAGAGTTCATTATAATTAAAATAGAGAGTTATTTTTCAATCACACTCTCTCTCTCTCTATCTGTCTCTCTCCCTCTCTCTCTATATATATATATACTCGAGAATATATATATATATATATATATATATATATATATATATATATATATATATATATATATATATATATATATATATACTCGACTCTTCCGTCGAATTGAGGGTCAAGCAGATCAGGTCCTAGGCTTTAATTTAAAATAAATATTTTAAATATTAAAATAAACCCTCTCTAAACTCGATCATGTCTACCACACCACTCCTCACTGCCCTCTCTGTTAAATTACATAAACTTAATACTACCCGTCAAAAGTGTAAATGTTCATTTCATTTTTCTTTTCACCTTTTGGAAGTGTAGTCTGATGATCCAGCGTCCTTTAAAAGGGCTATGGTGAAATAAATTATTACATGGAACCTTAAAGTGTTCTGTTTTTCTTTAAACTATATATATATATATATATATATATATATATATATATATATATATATATATATATATATATATATCCTTAGTTAACCAATACGCTAAACCCGTCCATTACCTCAGATAAAAATGGGTGCTTTCTTGTTGATTGCAAAGAAACGATATATCACAGACTCTGTTTTAATGTTTGTTTCAAGGAAGCAATAAGAGAGAGAGAAAGAGAGGGGGAGAGAGAGACAGACAGACTGAGATGGAAGAAAGTGATAAACATAAAGAAAATGGAAAAAGGGTAGGCGATAACACTCTAATATGTTTAACGTCTGCTTCAATGAAATCTTGTTAATTTCAATTTTTTTCATTTCGACCCTCTTACTTCTTTAGACAACGAACTGCATTCATAGTCCTGATTGCTGTTGTAATATTTTGTTAAAGTAATTAAGCTGAAATATTCAACACTGCAATATAGAATTTCCATGGATATTTTGTCGTTGTGCAAGTTGCAAAGGGCTTATTCAATCATTAACTATGATTCATCAAATAATTCAAATAGTAAAACTAAGTGCTATAAGATAACTTTAAAAATATAAAATTGCAGAAGATAGAAAAAATAAAATGAATTAACAGCTGGAATTATTAAGGTTTGAACTCAGGATATATAAGAGTTTAAGCTATGACGAAGGAAGAAAAATAGGACAAACTAGTTGATCAATGCTAGGTCGGATCCTGACCAAAATTCTGTAATAGAATTCACTTTATTTTTGAAATTATCCATTAGTCTGTCTATCCATGATTGCCTACAGAAATTGGCTGAGTACCGCCGTATGTTATTGAAATTAAAGTCAATAAACTCTTTCTCTAAAGCCCTTGCTATACACATCTGATATTCATCTTGTAACTTGATATAAAAAAGAACCTGGTATCCTAAATGCACAAAATGAGAGAGTGAGCATTTCTACACTTTTAGCATATAGCCAGAATACACGCTAATCAGCAGATCGTAGAGGTAAACTGCTGTCGTCTGACCGACGTATTTCGCATGAATTAGAAAAACTCAAGCGTCATATTTGGTCCAGATATTACCCGATGATATTATAATTGGAAACAGAGTTCATCCATGTGCTAACACCGATCCATTAATGCCACGTGAAGAAATATTTTCTCACTTTGGAAAGAGAAAAAAAGAGTAGTAAAGAAAGATTGATAATAGAGTAGTATACACGTATCATAAGTATTGTTTGCTAAATATACAGTTGAATCAGAGCAGGTGGAAAAGCAACAGAAATCACTAGGCTCTTTAGTAACGTGTTCGGACAAATCATCGACGCATTTCACTAGGATCAACGTCGGTTCAGATCAATAATCACAACGTGGCGGAGGTGATATCAGAAAGAATCGAAAATGCTCCGCAGTTCGTTTCAGTAATCGTAGCTCACTTGTAGCACAAGTAGTGAGGGCAGAACTCACTACTCAGTCGTAAATGATCTAGACACACAAGCTTGGTAACCATTATACCACGCAGATATGCTGAACGTTTCACTAAACGTAGCTTCAATGTGATAATAAGTAAAAAGTATGGCACACAGTGTGGATCGATCTCACTACGTAATTGATCTAGCAAGACAAACTTGTCAACCGTGACACCACCTCGAAGTGCCCAAGATTTTCTAAGCTTATCTTGGATGTAGCACAACGTAGAAATTTGGAAACGTACAGTGAGAAACGAACACAGTGGTAATTGATCTAACGAGACAAGCTTGCTAATTATTACTCCACGTCGAAGTTACCCCTCCGCGCTTGGTTGTATACAGAAGAAACATGTAAACGTAATTTTCTGTCCGTTTGCCAAACAGTTATTATAAATTTGAAAGTAAATACATTTTTACAATGACATGTCCGACTACATAACTTGTGTCATTGGTTTTACTTTGAGATCTCGCTGAAATAAAACAATACTATTCCTCCAGAAAACAGACACAGACAGTCGTACGCACACCAAAAGATATATTCAAAAATGACTGTGTGACTGCAGCTTTTTGATTTCTTAGGTCAGTTCTCTACATAGCAGACGAACATATAAGTTGAAATACATTGTGGTGTTGCTTAAGAATTATCCTTAAATTTAGAAGATTGTTTAAGAAAAAAAAATAATAGCTTGAATAAAGGATGGAATTTCTTTTTCCTTCAAATATAGAACACATTTATTCAGACCCCACCCTGCTGCCATGAAGTGTGTGAATGTTTTACCTGATCCATATCTGCTGTTTTGACTTTTATTTTCACGGAGGTGTGTGTTAAAATATATATTTACGTGGCTGAACAAATATACCCATTCACAAAAATAAATCGTATGATATGCTTACGTTGTCTACCTAATTATATATTTAGATGTATACTATGGTCTTCTGAGGTCTTTGAATATATAATAATCCCTGACTCTTTCGTATCGGTAAAAAGTGAACAATTTAACAAATAATGCGATTAGATTTTAATAATAAATGATTGCATAGAAGTATTCTTCGTTTCATTGGATTTCTGTTGTAAATTTGAGATAGAACATTATTATACTAAGTTGTTTTAGAACTCTTCGTTTTGGTCTCTTCTTCTTTGTCATTGCAGCATTCCAGTCGTTCCATTATGTCGAAAGCAATTTTATAAAGAAAACATTGACAGGAACCACCTGGAAAAAAAACTGTCTTCTTCCATGGAGATTGTATGTCTGAGAAAGACGAAATAATGGATTGGCTGAAACTCTGTGGTAAAAGAATCAAATAAGATTAGTATTCCGAAGAATTCCTTGAATAATTAGAGTTCCATGTGCCGAAATAGAATTATGGATATCGTAATTGTGACAAAAAAGCCGCTACTTTGAAAGAAAGCAGACAACTGAAAACATTATTAAACTTCCAGAGATAAAAGAAGACAAAAAGGAAAAAAAAAACCAAAAACCAAAAAACAAAAACAAAAACCAAAAAAAAAGAAAGAAAAACACTTCAGTTCAGATTGACAAATAATTTGGGCAGAGTTCGTCTAACACTTTCAATTCAGGAAACCTCACCCTTTTTACTGGTAGATATTAAAGATTGGGTAAAATAAAATTCAATTTTACATTATTCTGAGAAAGGGGTATAATTTGGAAGTACCGCTACAATGAAGTGAGATCTTGCTCTCTTGTTAAAACTGCAGTATGTTGTAATTATGCGACCATCATTTCATAGAGAAGCAAGGAAAACGAGAGTTTTATTTTGTCTACTGGAATGGTGTAAAAAAAGAATAACGCACAAAACATCAGGGATGCCTTTTAAGCGTAAAAATGAAAACCAAGACCGGTTCTGAATATTTGAAAACGGTTGGATACGTCGAAGCAAAATCATTCTTTCTCGTGCAGACTGGTACATACAAATTCATTATGTCTGTGCATACATATAGATAGATAGAGAGATCGTCAAAAATAATATAACTAGTTAGTTCCCTAGTCAATTCTCGTCGAGAATATGCTACTGAATTTAGAAGCTGTCTTGTAGAAGCACACCTTGGAATGAATGCTAAACAGTTTAAATATATCGTTTGACAATCCTACCAAAAAAGACAATCAGGCTTATTTAAAAGAAGTTTATCCATTTCTTGGTATGAACCGTTTATTTTTTCACAGAAAATCGATCCAAGGTAGTTCTTTGCCCTATTTGCAGTATGTATAATTCTTAGCAAAATTATTTTCAATAGAATCATCTATGACAATATAGGATAGCTATATTAGTAAGGGAACACGCTATAGACCTGGCCTGCAGCCATAGAATATCCGTTCAAATGATCACGACGGTGACTATACCTAAATCTACGAAATAGCACAATGTAAAAACTTTCAATGAAAGAATGAATAGCTTAAGTTAGACCATTACTAACGGACAGTCCATAGCGCGGAGAATTTAAACGGTTAGAGACGAAACCAAAGAAAATGGGCAGAGTATTTCGGGATAAGGTAAAAAAATATGTATTCGGTAAAAAGAATCGATTCAATGAATTAAACTATGTTATGTATTATGAGCTAATATTTGGAGGCGAACTATTTCTCCATCTCTCTCTCTCTCTCTTTCTCGGTCTGTCTGTTGTCTCCCTCTCTGTCTGTCTGTCTGTCTGTCTCTCTCTCTCTTTCTCTGTCTCTGTCTCTGTCTCTGTCTCTCTCTCTCTCTCTATATATATATATATATCAATATCTTAATAAAAAGAAAATATGGCTCATGATCAGACATAAAAGACATTCATTGTCTGTTCTATTTAATAATATATGTTTAAGTACATATATATATATTTATATATATATATATATATATATATATATATATATATATATATATGTGTGTGTGTGTGTGTGTTTACATAGAAGTCATCATGTTATGTTATATTATTAATTAAATCGTGATATTTGTTAATTTTTTTATTAATTAAATTGCAATATTTTAGATAAAATTTTAAATTAATATTTTAAAAGATTTATTATGTTACATCATTATTAATGCAACAAAGTATATATTTGTTAATATGTCGGCATCGACCCATTATATCATTCATTTTATTTAATAATTTAATTTGATTATTAAAAGTTAATATTGCTAATTTTCCTTCTAGACGAAGTCTACAGTTCCTAGTGATAATATTTTATGGAGGTATTTTTTAAACTTTCCCATTTCACTATAAGAGGTATATTGTTTTCGAAGGAAAAAAAATACAACTGGGAAATAATCTAAAGCTGAAAAAAGTGAAAGGCGTAAAAAAAACAAAATTTCATGAACAAGCGTGTGTAAAAGAACGTGAAATTCATGAAGACGCCATGTGTAGAAAGCGAAGCAAAAAAGTGGATTGAAAAAGACGCGGAACAAAGTGAGAAAATTGAAAAAATTGGAATTACCGTTTAAAAACAACAACCCCTGAACACTGGAAACTTCCCCAAGAAACATCGATGTCGGGATAAAAATTGATATTTAAAATGTTAAATAATCTTTTTATATAAGATTATTAACGCTCTATTTTTAAGATAATTTAAATATTTTTAATTTCGAGAACTGTACATAAAGGTTTCAGCTGTTTCTTAAAACTTATATATATATATATATATATATATATATATATATATATATATATATATATATATATATATATATATATATAAATATATATATATGAATATAAAAGTGAACATAGAAGTCAACAGTCTGTTTCATGCTAAATGTAATCGTCAGGCCACGTGGCCTAACGATTGCATCTAGTATGAAACAGACTGTCGCCTCTAAGTGTTGACTTCTATGTTCACTTTTATATTTACACACGCTCTATCTCTGATATTGAGCACTTTATCCCGTAAATATAGCACACTTTAAGACTACATTTCTTCATATATATATATATATATATATATATATATATATATATAAATACTTTGACAAAAAACATTCAATTATTTTTCATTTGCAACTTTTCAGTTGTTTTATATATATATATATATATATATATATATATATATATATATATATATATATATATATATATATATATATATATACTAAAAGTAATACTCAGTTTGAAAAACCTCGGATAGCATAACTTGTAAGTATATCAAAACAAATTGGTGCTGAAGAAAAAAACAGAAAACACGAAAGAATTAGAAACATACGAACATGGCGAAACAAATCGTCCAGTGCCTTAATTTTTGAGGTCAAAGAAAAAAAATAACAAGTGATAGATAAGCTAAAACGTAGATTGTCAATAAGCTAAGTAGAGCTGGGATAAATAAAATAAAACATAAAGATCCAGGAGCAACCTACCTAGGTTTCACTTAAACGGATCTTCAGTGTTATCAGGGTAATTCTGATTACCCTAAAGATCTGTTTAGGTGAAACCTAGTTAGGTTGCTCGTGGACCTTTAGTACGCACGCACACAGACACACACACACACACACACACACACACACACACACACACACACATATATATATATATATATTTATATATATATATATAGATAGATAGATAGATAGATAGATAGATAGATAGATAGATATGGTATCATATCACCCCGTGGTTTGGGGTGAAACCTCTGAGACATAGGGGGTTACTGTTGTGTGGAAGGACAAGAAAAAAAAACAGAAACGTGGTGACCGATAAGAATATATTAGGATCATGGTTTTTGATGGTAGTGCTAGCATGAAGTGACTGAGATTTTGCGCCGACAGCTGTTGTTCAAAATGCTGATATTTTCAGATTATAAGTTTGTTCCTAGAAAATGTGTTGTATACCTTTCTTTTTTCTGGGGAGGTCTTTCCCATTGGGCCAAATAAGCAAAATGTTGTACCCTTTTCCTTGTTGGAAGTCGGGTGTTGGTTGACGGAGTCAACTCCATAACACTGTGTCTTCTCTAGCTCGTCTTCTACTGGACTGGTGTCGAACTATTTCTGGAGTCAGGAGATGAAAGAGGACTTCAACAAAAGGGATTTTAATCATACCTATTTTATTAAACACGTCGACGTGTACATTTTAACTAACTAGCAAGTTCCCGAGGCAAGAAGAAACTACGACTATTGTGTATGACGAGTAAAAAATTGCTCGCTGGAATCACTTTCTGTCGCTCTAACATTACCCGTTCGACTGATTCAGCCAATCAGAATTACTATCCATACTTTGTCTACCATCTGACCTTAAAGGTCAGCCTCAGAAGGTCTGAGCCAAAGCTGCAACTAAAAATAATAGTCTGCAACTAATTATTTAAAAAATGTAACTAATTTCCGCTAAAAATAGATTTCGTAGGAACCAGGGTTGGGCTCCGTGTTTCTAGAACAAAAACAAACTTATATATATATATATATATATATATATATATATATATATATATATATATTGACTATACTATCAATCTCTCTCTCCCTCTCTCTCTCTTTATATATATATATATATATATATATATATATATATATATATATATTGTTCGGACTGTTGAGCTCATTTTCTTTGCTATATTCATGACATTTCGGCCCGTTGAAATCTCCAGCCTTCTTCAGGCGATTGTATTTACGAATTGAACCCTTTATTTCGTTCACCGAGGTAGAGTGTTCTAGTTTCACGTGCCTTTAACTCAGCTGTCCATGTTATTTTCACCACTCTAGTATCCAAGTATTGGACTCGCGACTCTTTGGGTTAAGCAACTACATCCATCCAACGCTTTTATCCACTGGGCCATCTAATGTGTGTGTATACACACACACACACACACACACACACACACACACATATATATATATATATATATATATATATGTACTGGCATAGATTTGTTTACGTTGTTTAAGTTTTGAAAAAAATGAGAAACAATGTTCTGACTAGTATTTGCTTATGTTAACGCAGACACTTTCAAAGGGCGCGTGGCTGATTGGTTATAACATTCGATGTAAAGTTACCGATGGTTTTAGGGTACTGGCCTTGTTGACTGTTGATCACGCCAGTTTCTCTAAGGTCCAATCAGTATAGTTAGAGTATAATCCACACACGATCTCTGTGTGTGCTCGCCAAATATTCCTGTATATAACAGGGATAGCCTAGCCGCCATAGTAGATAGGCATGCTCGGAAAAGAGCGGCAAGTCACCATCGCCAAACAAGATGTTTTGCTCTTGTCTGAATGTCTTTATAAATCGCCATAACAGGAGACATATTCTGTATTCATTTGAATTAAAAGATAACATTTTAGTACCTTGTTTTATTTTAAGACAAAATAACCACTTAACTGTAAATAATTACTCTAAAAGAGCAACATATTTGGTTTCCGTCAATACAACCACCACAGACACAAAATCAAATTTGAACATTTTTGTTATTAATAAGAACCTGAAGAAAGCAAATATTAAAAAAAGTATTTTTAAGAAGCATGTTTGCCCCAAACACTATCTTCCTAGTATACATTATATATATATATATATATATATATATATATATATATATATATATATGTGTATATATATATATATATATATATGTATGTATATATATATATATATATATATATATATATATATATATGTATGTATATATATATATATATATATATATATATATATATATATATATGAAATATATATATATATGATATAAATATATATATATATATGATATCTCTCTCTTTCTCTCTCTCCATATATATATACACGCACACACACACACAAACACACACACACACACACACACATATATATATATATATATATATATATATATATATATATAGAGAGAGAGATGATCATATATATAGCAACATAATATGAGAGAATAAATAATGTGTAGATGATGCTAGAGTTAATGTTTTTTTCTAGTGCAATGCCGCAATTCTTCAAAATACTGTCCAATTATTAAGCGCAGAATCCATGCATCTTTATTTGAAAAAATCCATATAACTAGACAGTTAAAAGCTAATGGTCCAAAAGATGTTTGCTGTAAATATTTTTGAGACATCGTAAGGCCAATATTTTTAAGCATGGACGCTGCTATTGTAATCTGTTTTACGGGGAAAGCATTCGGTAATTCAAAATTCTCACAAAAATATTGCCATATGAATAAAGTAAAGAAAAAAGTAACAATAATGAAGAACGGGTCGACATGTGGATCGATTTTTATATTTTTTTGAATATCTGAGCAGTTTTCAAATTGTGGTGATATGAGATAATGCAAAGGTCAGAAAGTTCAATGAAAAAAATTATATGCGTTGTGTTTTTAAAAAAACAAAAATGTCCAATGAATAGAAACATTGATTTGTGATTCTAAAGAAAAATATTAAGTTTTTTTATCTCTTCACTATTTCATGATATCTGGAAGTTCACGTTTATATATATATATATATATATATATATATATATATATATATATATATATATATATGTATGTATGTATGTATACACACACATATATATATAAATATATATATATATATTTATGTGTGTGCGCGTGCGTGAGTGTATGTGTTTTAGTATGTGTGGGAGTGGAGTGCGTGTAGGTGCGTATATGTCAGTATTCGAGTGTAAAGGAATGATTATAAATATATATATATATATATATATATATATATATATAAATATATGCATATAACTATACATGAAAAGATGTATATCTAGATTGTACATATATATATATATATGTGTGTGTGAACACATATTTTCTATATGCATCTCTTTCAACAATAAGTTCTGATATATATAAACACACAAACACACACACACACACACATATATATATATATATTTATATATATATATATAAAGAGAGAGAGTTAGAGAGAGACAGAGAGAGAGAGAGAGAGTGGGAAAGAAAGAGAAATCCTGCATCTCTGAGAGATAGGTAGAGATAGATAGAAATGCAAAATGAAGAAATCTTGTCCTCACTTGCACTGAGGAATTACCTTTTTAATTTATTATATATGAGGTTGCTATAATAATAATTGCGTACCGGGAGGAACACGTATTAATAGAAGTAAGAAACGTTAAAATCCACGCATACTTGTCAAAAGTAAACATTCCTAATCGGCGAGCACAGAATTATGTGTCATATGTCACCGGTAAAGTTTTTTAAGGGGATTTTAGAATTTACCTGATTAATGATGGACATCTCTTGCCGCAAATCATCAAGATTATTGAAAAAAGGAATCGTCGATCGAAAAGAAGTTTTGGTGAATAAGGAATGTGAGAGGGATTTCTCGCTGAGTTCATTCACTTTTGTGTGACTTGTCATCAGATGTTGTTATGGAGAATTGGCACTTTTCTATTGACTACGAATAGAGACGGAAATGTTCGTGGATTCTGTCGATTTTTGGTCATTACAACTCGCCTGCAATGATCTCAACAGGATTCAAGTAGCTGTAGTCAATGACTCCATTTGTTTACCATATAACACTGATCATTACCTCCCTTTTGTGAAACGCTGGGGAGGTGTTTGTACTTCGTCTCGGGTGGGCATTGCAGTTGATTGTCGTATGAAAATCCATTTGTCATCCCATTGAAAATGCAGTCAAGAAATAAATCGAATTTGTTGCGCCTTAAAGAGTAAAGTTGTGATGTTTTTAGATTTATTTTCTTTTTTATGTTTTCTATGCAAACGCCAAACAATTGTTGAATGGACACCATTTTGTTAACTACAGCGTTTCCTGCTGTTTTTCGTAGGCCCGCTTCAATAATGGCCTTCAGTTGATCGCCAATCGAAAAATGACATCACTGACTATCATCATGTTTAATGATCTTGTCTCCATTAAAAAATTCTTTGAAGGAATGATGAGCTGTACGCTGTTTGACGGTTCACGAGCCAACTTCTTGTTTTAGACAGAGAAAATTTTCTGCTGATTCATGTTACTTTGAATTCATATAATAAAATGAATGTTTTCTGCTTTTTTCATCTTCTGCTTGACAAAAATAAATTATGAAAACGAAAATAACAATTTGTTATTCTTCATTTGAAATGCGTAATTACACGAACGTAGTGAATTAATAATTTATCCCTAAAATATCGACGTTTACAATAAACGAAACATGTGTATACGTGTTTGTGCTAGGCTGTGTATTACCTCCGATATCACACACACACAACAACCCACCGGCACTCGTTTGCTTGTAATGAGATTGACCTTCACAGGGTGTCACATTGCCCCGATAAATTGCTGGGATCTAGAGATGATTATATATTCTACGGGTAGAAGGGTGCGTAGCGTATCCGTCATATACACGGGAGTGGAGGGAATCGGGATGCCGTGTTTATATTTTGAGTTCGTTGCGTTTACTTTTGTTTTTTTCAAATACCTAAAAAAGCTACGCATCCATCTTTCTTCAATTAAGTTAATTAAAAGTGAAGATTAAATTTCTAGCCTTTGTGGCCAACCAGTTTAAAACATCTAGATTTAAAACCGGTGGACCTAAACCTTGGTAACTCAAGCCCGTCAAATTATACTTGCTATTGCAGTACAAATGATGCAGGTATTTCCGCAGCAGAGTGCACTTGTTATGGAAATATGACTATAGTGTAGGCGCTTTATAAATGTCTTTATATAATAACACAAAAACGAACAGAGAATGTTTGGAACTTTCTCAGCTCATCTACATCGAGATGAGATCATTTTACCATCTCTTACTATATATGCATATAGTTCGGGCTTACAGGCATGGCTTTTCCGCAGAGCAGCCACTTGCCCTACAGAAGCAAACTATTACAATGCCATATAGTTAGATGAGGTCTATTCTTTAGTTCCCCCTATGGAGACGTTTACAGTTATGTTTCTCTATATTACGTCCACAAATTCGAATCTGTTCCAACCGTTTTACATTTGTATAGAAGAAATTCCTCTCAGACAGCTTTCCCCCGATGTTAACTTCTTCAAATAAAGGGTCAGCAGCTATCTATCAAAATTATCCTGATACCATTCCCTTTATTCTCTCTCTCTACTTAGATTCATATTACATATCTCATTCTGTAAATCTCTACCCTGAGTGACTCTTAAGCCTTGTATTGGGAAAAATATACCATTCAAAATTTAAAGAAGATATGTTGTAGTTAATATATGTCTTACTATTTGAACTTAGTTTCGAATGTTGAACCTTCTGGTAATCTTCAGATTTCTCTCATTCTATACTGTACAATTCGAGAGTATAATGAAATGATTTCTATTCAACCTACGACGGGAGATTGCTGATGCATAAGCAATATTTTATATTTCATATTTTATGATGAATTGGTATTAAAAATGAGATATGAAACATACCTTTATTTATATGATAAACACTAAATGATAAATTTCGAATACCATAATAACGATATATTATAATATCATTTTTATAATAAATATTTACAGTAACTCCAATGGGAAAGGTATGAATCCTCTTTTTCTCCCTCCAGCTATGGATAAATAGCAAAACAGAGTAGCAAATGGTCTAGGAAAAGGACAACTGTGAATTCAAAATCTGCGGAGGGTCGTTTGGGGAACCTATGCACGTAGTGCACCAAGTGTCTGTATTCAGCCGTTCAAAAATTGTGGATGGTTCTGCACAAAACCTTCACCACTATAATCAAATCCCATGTGCTGGTTTCGAGCTGTCAGTTTCCTGTTTTGCTTAACCCTCATACATCGAATTCGACGGGAGGGCTTTTTTTTATACTGCAATAAATTTTTATATTACCGATGACTTCTCGATTCATTTAAAAATATATTCTGTATATTCCAATGGAGTTCTGTGTCTATGATCTCATAGAAAAGGAATTCCATTGGAAAATTCGTAAACTTAAGGAATCAGCACATATGCTACGCCACAAAAATCTCCTGAGCCGATCAAGCATAGAAATGAATACAATATGGGAACCAGTAATAAGGAGTGCCAGAGAAAAGCGATTATAACAACAAAAATTGCAATATGAGCACTGGTAAAATAATTAGGTTCAGAATACCCAGAATTCATACAAAAATGTCCTCAAGGACACATGGCACAGTGGATAAAGGCATCCAGTGACAAGATCCAAAGAGTGTGAGTTCAATACTCGGTTAAGTCAGTGGAGAGGGGAATTATAGCTGACATCCATTAAAGATGGCATGTGGAACTAGAACAGTCTACCCCAGTGAGCGAAATAAAGGGTTCAGGTCGACATTCCAACCACCTGAAGAAGGCCGGAGCGTACAACGGCCGAAACGTTGTAATAAATATGGCGAGAAAGATGAGCACAATAGTTCGAATAATAATGTAAATAGTGATAGAGGTAAAGTTTTATAAATGAAGAGTCTCATTTATAATAACAATAAACGTAAGAATATTTCAGGATGTGCGGGCGGTGTAAAAGCTATGAGTGTCAAATTGGAATAGTAGCGGGCGTTTATAATTCAAGTTCAAGCCTGGGTTGTTGCCTTCCATGTCGCATTAATGATATGAATCTACATATTTTCCCTTCAGTTACGGGTTAAACAACTGGTTAATCCAAGAGAAGGAAAAATCTGGCCATCGTGAAGAGAATGAAGAGATAAAATATGCAGATACAATGAAAAGAAAATTGCAGTTGTAGTAATAAGAAAGAAAGAATAGACCCGACTCAGTTGTTGACATAATTTGTTTGCTTTCACCAGTCTTAGTGACGGAAATGTGTCAGTTTAATAAGTGTATGAGATAAAAGAGTAACAAAGAAGATGTTTGATATAACTTTCCTGTATTTTATTTTAACAACAGTTATATGATCGGTTATCGCTGCTGATTGAATGACATACTTTTCCTTCAATATTTTTTCTCAGTATCCTCCGAGACTACAACCATGCCACATTTAGAAATCTCAATTCCTCTTTGTATTTTTGACTTAACCAATTTTGTTTGTACGGTGTTGAATAGTAGGAAATGTCCTTGGACTATTCTAAACTTAAATGTTCTACCGTTCTAACTGTTCTAAATGTTTTAAGTTGTGGCTGCTAGATCGCATCTTACATTTCTTGAATAAAGATTCTTCATTCTGTAATCATATAAAAGGTGTTGATTAACGAGAACATTGAAATAATTCTAAACAGTCTCACATCTGTATCAGCAGAATTAATACTTTTATTGGATGAAAACTTATCAATCATTATTTTTGAACAGATAACTCAGGCTCAGAGATAATAATAATAATAATAATAATAATAATAATAATAATAATAATAATAATGTCACATGGAAACATCAACAATCCTTATTGTAGTTGGAGCCCTCGGATTGGTTGGTTGAAGGAATTCTTTGAAGCCCTTGCTTTAAATAAAAAAATGTTCTCACGAGTACTGCCCACATCTTACGAAGGGCTTTATCTATGTAAAATGTGTGTGTGTGTGTGTGTGTGTGTGTGTGTGTGTGTGTGTGTGTGTGTGTTTTAATTGGTCAGTGGAAAATGTCATGATGCCATTTTTAACCTTAGGTTTCTGGGCGGGACCCGGAAAAAATGTGTACATACCAGAAATCAAATCAAATCAAAATAATAAAAGGAAATTTCAATTGGGTGAAGCAATGCATATGAAACATAATGCACCTACTGCAGCGATAATGCATCTACAAATAGGAGGCAAAAGCAAATGCAATGAACCCAATGCAGAATCAATGGCAGTATATGCCCCTTTATGTGCAATATTCTGGGATACCTAGTAGCCAAAGCCTTAAATGCATACCAAAAATGTACTCACAAGTACAGCTCACCGGAAGGGCTTTATCTATGTAAAATGTGTGTGATCTTAAGTTGCTTTTTAAAAAATAATCAGTACAAAATATCATGAAGACCGTAGGTCTCTGCTTAGGTTCTGGAAGGAAGTGTGTATGCAGCGGAAATCAAAGGAAATACTACTACTACTACTACTACTACTACTACTACTACTACTACTACTACTACTACTACTACTACTACTACTACTAATAATAATAATAATAATAGACAAATCGGGAAAATCCTTAGCAGTTGAGTATTGCAAGTTTAAAAGCGGAAACCGAATGTTCTATTTTTGTTCACAGAAATTACTAAGACATTACACAGATATTAGTTGCTATGTAGAAATTACTAAGCAAAGAAACGGAAAAATTGGATTAACTGAAATACACTTGACCATCTTTTATCCGTTTGCATGGTATTAGCATCCACAAGAATATAAAATTCGACATAAGAGGGGGGACCAATACATGCATTGGAATATTTACAATTTTTATGGGAAAAAAACAGCTAGGAATTGGTATGAACACCACTGAGAACCGGTTAGAGACATAAGTCATCTCGCAATTTTATGGTACTTTGAAATACACACAAGCAGAACAAATGAAAACTAATCGTCATAAAACCAGAATGTCTTTTCTTATTGACATGGCAGCTCTTGCAGAATCTTATGTAACTTTGAATATCTTAAAAATCTATTAGAAATCAAGTATCTTAAAGTTGAAATCTAAATATTTGACACATGAAGACATCAGTAATTCCAGATGTGATTGGGCACTGGGTTTGATTGGAAATGTTCTCAGAGACGCATTGAAGAGATCTCTGGAAAGCCATGCTTTAAGAAAATAAAATTTATTGTTCTCCCAGGTACAGCTCATATGTTATGACGGTATTTAGCTAATTAAAATGTGTCTGTGATTTTAGGTCGTTCTATTTTTACAAAAATGGTCATTGGTATTTATCATGATACCATTTGTGAACATAGGTCTCTAAATAGGACCCGGAAACAAATGAGTATACAACAAAACGCAGAGGAAATAATAATAATAATAATAATAATAATAATAATAATAATAATAATAATAATGATGATGATGATGATGATGATGATGATGATGATGATAATAATAATAATAAAAATAATAATAATAATAATAACTAATTAATAGACTAATTGAAGGGATTCCTGGAAGTCCGTGCCTCAAAGAGATACAAAAAATTGTTCTCACAAGTACAGCCCACACTTTACGAAGGTGTTTATCTATGTATTTTTTTTCTGTCTGTGGAAAGTGTCATGATGCCATTTCTAACCTTAGGTCCCTGGGCAGGACCCGGAAAGAAATGTGTAAACGCCAGAAATCAAAGGAAATAAAAATAATAATAATAATAATTGTGATAAACAATTGGGGATGAAGGGGTGACAGTTAAATTCTAGTCGCTTAGCTGTTAACGACGTAAGACGATCACAAGGCATGAGTGCGACAGAATTTCACAAAATTCGACAGCTTTTATTCTATGCTGTCTATTCATTAACTGTCATAAATAGACAGTGAATATGGATGCAGTAAAAAAAAAACTACTAAAAAAGGAAGCCGAAAATAGATTATTCAGTGTTACAAATAATGATTGGAACCGAATACTTCCTAAAAGAATGCGAACGTTTCGAATGAATCCTAAGTATTTTTCTTTTTTTTATTGATCTCTTCTCCACCTCGTAATTGAAAACTATCTATGACAACACAATATTATTATCTTCAATCACACAGTATTCATTTTAAACCGGAGATCTTGTATTAAGTGCATTATTCATCAAGTTGGAGACCAGCATTCGCAGAATAATTTCAGATCCGAGCAATGCAAACTTATGAGGCGATGCGATACGACGCTTTATTCTGATATTCTCGATTCATGATTTTAAATTCGTTGGCATAGAACCAACTACTCCAATCATAGAGATTTTCTAAGCCCGTCTTAGATGCGGCACAAGGCCGAAAGTATGGGGCACCCAGTGAGGATCGAACTCACTACTCAGTCGTAATTGTTCTAGCGAGACAAGCTTGCTAGCCATTACACCACTTCGAGGTGACCAATTCCAAGCTTAGCTTAGATGTGGCACAAGAACCGAAAGTATGGGGCACCCAGTGAGGATCGAACTCACTAGTCGTAATTGATCTAGTAAGACAAGATTTCTAACCATTACACCACGTGGAGTTGGCTAAACTACTCGAATCATAACAAGTACAATTGTGGCCTGTATATCAACTTCACTCTGATAATCAGTGTATAGTGATTTTCAAAGCCCGCCTTAGATGTGGCACAAGGCTGAAAGTATGGGGCACCCAGTGAGGATCGAACTCACTACTCAGTCGTAATTGATCGAGCAAGACAAGCTTTCTAGCCATTATACCACGTCGAGGTGCCCTGGTGATCAGTGTATATCTTGAGCTTGACAAATTGTTTGAGCATCATATTATTGTCAGCAGGAACGGCCAGGTAAGCATTTTAGTGTTTATTTTCAACGACGGTGATGTCTGTGGTAGATTTCTGGCTTCTAGGACGCAACCCTTTTTAGATTTTGAAATCCCACAAAATCTGGACTTGGTTATTTTCGATTAATTTCTCTGGCTATTGGCGGTACGATGGTTGGCATTATAATCTATATTTCAAGCGTAGGCCTAAATGCAGATGAGAGGTCACTCTGTCACGCGTTCATTCTGTGCAATTATTCCACAAACACTAATGATGGGGTTGACAATTCCCAGCTTCTTGCCCCACCTACCTTGTCCTTGTCCGAATTCCCTTGCTGGTATATGGTCTACAACAGCAGTAATAATGATGATGGTGATGATGATGATGATGATGATGATGATGATGATGATGATGATGATGATGATGATGATGATGATGATAACAATATTACTACTACTACTACTACTACTACTACTACTACTACTACTACTAATAATAATAATAATGCTTATTATTATTATTTTGATTATTATGTAATCAAAAATGTTTTTTCTACATATCTTTACTTCAATACCTATTACAAAATTCTCATAATCATAGCAAGGGAAAGAGCACAGTACAATGGCCAGGAACGTGTGAGAAAAATATGCAAGGTGAATAAAACGGTACATTACGATGATGATTTCTAATCGAAACGATTTCTCCATAATTGTTGCTAATTTTAATAAAAAAAAAACTTATATTATTAAATTTTTTTCTCTCCTGAAGTAAGGACTGTTATGGGAGATGGCAGCTGAGAAAACTTTTACCAATTTCGAATGTCGTCTGTTCCACGTACAAAATTGTAGTCGTCGTTCCGACGTCATCGCCACTTGCATTTCTCTGTATGCAATTGTTACGAGTATGAACTCTAGGGTTCATGATTAGAAAAGCCCGGATTGAAATAGCATTCGAAAACGGGTGACGATAACATTACAAACCATGAGATCGTAATTAAACGAGAAATAATGACAGCAATAATGAATATAATGAGAATAATGACGAGATTAATTTTAATGACATTGATTATTCCATTGTGAAATTTACATTGCAAATTAAAACAGCGCTTTATTCAAATTCACTTGCTGCGTCTGCTGAGAATGAAAATTACTGTTACTTTTAGTTTATTTTTAAAGATTTGCTTTTCATTGGCGATTGGAAATTGAGAACCCATTGTTTCCATTCTTCATTTCTTTCTTCCGGGTTTCAAATTCTTTTATTTCTTCTTTTTCGTGTTTTAATTCATTCTTTTTTACTTTTTTCCAGATTTATGATCAGACTTCAACAGGATTCGTTCACTATTCCTTCCCCAATTTCTTCTTTCAATTCTTTTCTTTCTTTTTCGTTCGAAGATTTGCACATTTATTGCGTATTATCGAGTTAATTTAACCGTTGGATAAACCAAACAATCATTGCTTTTGATATCTTTCCGTCTATATCTGGAGACACATATTCTAAGTTATAAAAGGAGTATTCGAATCAAGACCATAGTGACGTTTTATGCCTTAAGTAGCTGTCTCAAATGACTCAAAAAAGAACCTGATTTTACAGGTGGATGTAACTGTTTTAAACCACGGAGTAGATATTACGTTGATTTATTAGCTTCTCTTTAATCCTTTCATCTCAAGCAAGGCAATAAAGCCACTAAGACACAAGAGCTTACTGCGTGTTAGTAAGCATAAAAAAGATGAAAAATGTAATTAAATGAAGAGAATAATAAAAGAACAAGAATTAAGAAGACAAAGGATAACAATTGAAATTACATTTAAATTTTTGAAGTTCACTGGGAAGATAGAAGCCAAAAGAGATATCCACGGACGATAGAAGAAACTGTTAACATAGAACTTACGGTTACGTCGATCCATTTCAGCTGTAAAATGATAAGACCTTGCCGCCAATCTAGTAATACACTTAAATTCATAAACTCTATAGATTTTATCCAGAATGACTAAATGTATAGTAGGAGCACCAGCCCAAATGTGGCAGCGACATTGAATGCTTGGACGATTGGTAGACTTAAGAACTCATCTAAAAAGATCAAAACCCCTGCTACGCATATTTGCTCAGCGTCATTCCAGGTTAGCAGACACTTTCATCGGGCAACGAACTCTCTCGCATATTTTCTTTTATTCCTTCAAATCTTACTTCATAGTTTCCTTTTATTTCTACGTGATATTTATAATTACATATTTGACCAATTCTTTAAAGCGATTTTCACTTAATCTTTTATGCTAATATCACTAGTCGCATTATCATCCAATTCTGCTTCTCCCCCTCCTATTTTATGTATGTTTCTTTCTTTTCAATTTAATCTATTTCGTCTTCATTTTAATTATAAATCTTTAGTATAACCTATTTCTTTTTCTTCTTTTACAATTTAATCTATCGCTTTTATTTAACATAATCGATTTCCCCTTTTAATTAATCTATTTTTATTTCTCTTCAGCTTCGCATATTCTTCTTCAACTTGATATCTCTCCTCTTCTACTTTTTCAATATAATCTGTTATTATTATTTGTCTTCAGCTTTATCGAGTTCTTTCTTTAATTTAATCGATTTCGTTTTCCTTTTCAATATATTTAATCATTTCGGTGACTTAATCTCTTTCTTCTTTTTTTAATTTAAACTCCTTCAGTTTAATTTTCTTCAGTTTAATTTTCTGTCGTTTTCTTCTTCGAAATAATGTACTACTTATTGTTTATTCTTCGACATAATGTATTTCGTTTTCTTTAATTTAGTCGTTCATTTAAAAAAATATATATATTTCCTCTACTTTTCAACGTTTTCTGTTTAATTAAATCTCTTTATTCTTTTTAAAAATGTTCATTCAACAATAAATCCTTAAACTGCAACCATGTTTTGAAATCATAGTCTCACATGCTTTGGGCAAATACAGAAACGAATAGTAATTCATGACGTGCAAGAAAAATTAACGTCGATGAATCTTCATTTATATTACACGGTATCATCGGTTCAGTAAGCTTTTCACCCCAAGCAAGACGGGTGTGCCACTAGCACGCAAAGGGTTACAGAGAGTGAGAGCAAGTGTTTGAAGAAAGGTTATAGTGAAGGACAGGTATCAGGATCAAGGCATCAGAAGATGTCGATTGACATTACATTTGAATATTTGAAGATTATAGTTCTCAAGGAAGCAAGTAAGAAGAAGAAGGGAGTTCCACTGTTGGGGAGTGTCAGAGAAGAAGCTGTTGGAGTAGAAGATTCGGTTACATTTAACTATGTCGACAGCGAAAGGGTGGGACCGAGATGCCAACCTAGTAGTACGCTTCAATTCATGCAGTTGGGGTACCACTGAAAGTAGCTGGTCAGAGCAGTGGCCATGAAAATATTTGTAGAAAAGACAGAGGGAAGAGACTGGACGTCTGTGAGAAAGTGACTGTAGACGAGATGCCAGATCAGGACCTATCACATTACATATCCGTCTCTGTCTTTGCAAAAGTCTCGAATGGATGATTAATAATAGACTTATCTGGTTCCTTGAAGTTAATAACATAACCAGTCTGGTTTGAAAGAACAGAATAACGAATGGAATCTTCAGAATGTAATCTTCTGTTAGAATCGGTTTTCTTAAAACGAAACACTTGACAGCGGTATTCTTTAGAATAAAAATATTATGATACCATAGGATATCGATTTGAGAGTCTTGTCACCAAGACTCTCAATCCTGCAAAAAATCGTCAGATATTGATTATGCAGATGACCTAGCTATCACTGCTGACACCATTACCGCCACATTTCTTCTACATCATCTAGAATATCTTGCAAAAAATTTGGAGTCTATATCAATGCCTGTAAAACTGAATTCATAAGCTTCAACCAGTGAAGCTCAATACAAAAAAACTATATCAGGCGTATCAATAAAATCTGTCAAACATTTTACGTAACTAGGAAGCGAAATAAATGAGTGAGAATTCGCAAACCTAAAACCTAGTCCACCTTGAATAAAACTGATGTAACTTTGAAATCTGATCTACGAAACAGCCTCAAAGGGACATTCTTTTGCGGCACTGTAGAGGCGGGTTTAATGCATGTTGCCACTGATTGGACATTGACTAAAACCCTAGAGTCTAAGATCGATGGAACCTACACTCAGATGCTGAGAATATACTAAATATCTCTTGGAGACAACATTCAACTAAATCACAGCTCTATAGTCTCAACCCTGATATTTCTAGAATATTACACAAACGCATAATGCTCTTTGCAGGACACTGCTCGTGAGTAAAACAAAAAGCTTCGATCTACTGCTGTGGACACCTAGCCATGGTGCAAGACGGGCTGGTCGACTAGCAATCACATACATTGACCAGCTATGTGATGACAGAGAATGACACCCCAATGCCTTAGCTATCTTGATATAGGACCGGTATATTTTGCGTGATAGACTCATGAGTGTCTGAGCTAATCTCAACTGAATAATGATTCAACATAGGAACACACCATCTTATATGGTCTAAACAAAATGTATCTCAAAGGAAGATTCAGTCAGTTATGTGGCATGCGTGATACACGCTAAGGTGATTATGTATCTTTCGATACATGACTGACTAGGCAGATTTTCCCGCAGTAGGTTGCCAATTCTTTCTGCGGTAGACAAGTTGCAATCCAATGCTACGGAACCAAGTCTGTCCTACCATTTACCTATAGTTAGCGGGAGAAGAATAGGATTCATACCTTTCCCAAGGTTATTAGTACGTAAGTGAAGGAAAAGGATTTGAATGGAATTCGAACTCGAAGATTAGCAATCCTTAATAATAGCTTTCTAGCTGTTATGGGAACTTACCCATAATAATAATGGACTATTCCGGACATCATAATTACTGCGCTTTAAGAGGGAGCAGCAGTCACAGAGTGAGTCACCCAGTGACTGGAACAGTTGTTAAGACTGTTCTTTGCTGTCGAACTCTCCGTCTCGGCAGGGAGGGACTCGGACGGGGCTTTGCCGCAGGGCAAAGTGCAGTCGGGGGGGGGGGTAGACAGTCCCTGAACCCGTGTATACGGGTTCAAATAGGCATATTTTTGGCCGAGCCTACGGGCTCGGTAAGCCCATATAAAACCGGCCTTGTGCCACATTCGACACACGTGGGCGTGTTGTTAAACATCGTCACAGAGTCACCCAGTGACTGGAACAGTTGTATAAACTGTTCTTTGCTATCGAACTCTCCGCCTCGGCGGAGAGGAACTCGGACGGGGCTTTGCCGCAGGGCAAAGTTTTGTCCGGGGAGGGGAAGTAGACAGTCCCTAAACCTGTGTATACGGGTTCTAATGGGCATATTTTTGGCCGAGCGTACGGGCTCGGTAAGACCACGTTAAACCGGCCTTGTGCCACATACGACTCGTGTGGAGGGTGTTAAATATCGTCACAGAGTGAGTCACCCAGTGACGGGAACAGTCGTTTAGACTGTTCTTTGCTGTCGAACTCTCCGATGGGCGGAGAGGGACTCGGACGGGGCTTTGCCTCAGGGTAAAGTGCCGTCCGGGGAGGTAGACAGTCCCTGAACCCGTGTATACGGTTTCTGATGGGCATATTTTTGACCGAGCCTACGGGCTCGGTAAGCCCACGTTAAACCGGCCTTGTACCACATTCGACCCGTGTGGAGGGTTGTTAAATATCGTCACAGTTGAGTCAGAGACAGAGACAGAGTCAGACGATTACTGTAAGACATTGGAATAGTGATACTTGTCGAGACAACATAGTTCATTCTAACCAAACCTGATAGTCATTACTAATACTTCTACTTCTTTGTACATATTTCTGTTTGTAATATATCTGTGTTATTCCATACCTGTGTTCGTGTTATTCTTCATTGGTTCTACCTTGGACCATCACCGTGGTACCAGGAACTTGGACCATAACACTAACAGAACGTATTTTCAATGCCCAATTACTACTCTTTCTGATCTATATCAACAAGAAATAGGTGTACCACAATGGAGTATTTTATTAGTCACCCTCTTTAATATTAAAATACATGACATCTCTAAATGCTTGATTCCAGGAATTTACTCGTCATTGTATGTCGTTTATTACTTGATCTGCTACAGATCAAAAAATATCCATACAGTCGAGCGCCAATCCAAAAATGTCCAAATAAATTTAATAAATCGGTTACGAAAAATGGACTTAGATTCTCCAAGACAAAAACTGTGAAGACATTTCTACCAGCTCCAAAACCTGCTGATAATTCATGACGGTTATCATATTCTTATCGTGGACCAATATAAATTCTTTGGCATTGTCTTTGACGGAAGCTTATCTTTTATACCTCTTTTACACATTAAATGTCTCGTATTTAAATCAATTCACCAATCCAGATTATGAGTGTGATTGCTCACACATACAGGGAAACTGATGAATAGACACTATCGAAATTAGCTCCCCACCGGACTATATTTGTTACATTTATGTTGCTGCAAGGAAGCCATACCTGGAGGAACTTTGGTATAATTCATCTTCAGAGATACTATGGTCCATCCTAGTAGCCTTTCGAACATCTCTTGGAAAGCCTGCACATCGAAAACCAACGAAATACCAATGGTATTAAGAAATTAGAAATTAGACTTACAATACAATATCGAATTAAATTACTACACGAATAACTCGGCATTCAAACCTATCGGACTTTATATGGAAAAATATGGAAAAAATATTAATGAATCATGAATAGATACTACCCGAACCCTTAAATCTAAGACTCTGGAAAGCCCACCTGAGATAATTAAACATTGAATACTTTTACTAAATCTTGACAAACATTATGAAACTATTATCAGTTAACATATCTTTTAAGAAATATAGACAATATTTTACAGGAGCATCCAAACTATAAGCACATATAATATACCGACGACGCAAAATCGTTGATAAACTCGTATGTTCAGTTGATCATAATTAAATTACAATAAAAACGCCTACCTGACAGATCTTATGTTTTTAGTGTGGAAAGAATAGCCATAGACTTAGATTTAGACCTCATGACAGGCAATGAAATAGAAAACCTCATTTTTTTCAGAATGACTATTCATACTTACATCACTGAGAAACAAAAATACAGACAATTCATTAAAAGTCCAGTCCAATTACTGAACAGAATCAATCTTATTGACAACGAAAATGTCTTCTGTTGAGTCTCTAGCAATATTGATACCAGCCGAAACAGAAAACCTGCCCTGACATCAAACGTATCAGTAAAGATGAACATTTCAAAATTGAAAATTCCCTATATAGGCTTTAAGGCAACCATAAAATCATATACTAAACAAATGGCAACAATTATGGAACTACCAACCAAACAGCAAACTTTACAACATTCCACCTTTTCTAGGAGAATGGCATGAGGGATTCAGGCATTCTCGGAAGGAAGAATTCGTCCCATCAATAATCAAAGTAGGGCACACCAAGACCACTCACTCATTGTCCCTGAGCACGAACATCTTCAAAATTGCACAGCATCTCAGGAAGCATATATTGTAAAACTTATTCTAACCAATTTTATTAAATTTGCTCTAATACATCAAAAATTGTATGACATGACTATTCTAGCGATTACCTTTTCAGAATAAAGTAGATGCGATCCTACACTACTTCAAGGAAGTTGGTCTATATCTCAAGTTATAGCACTAAATTCTAGGATTATATCCATGCCATATATTTAGAAATCCTTTTATATTTTTAAATAATTGATTTAGTTGACAAGGCGAACAGAACAGTCAATCGACCAATCAAAAATCTCAGGTTCCAGTTGTTGCCCTGACACGTGTCATTGTGTACGAGGATAAATTTAGATGATATCTCGGGCATTACCCCACAGGTTATAAGTTATGAAGACCATAGAAGTGAAATGTATTTGAACATAACTGAGCGAACCTTTCGTAGTAACCTTAATTCAAACTAAAATTAGTTTATAGAACAGAATTTGCTTTTTAAGAATCTAATAATCTTTCATATATTTTATGAAACTTAACATAATATTTAAAATACAGCATCTTGATTATCTCCTGGACATATGAATATACCATTAAAATATATTTACATTACTCAGACGAATCACTCATATAAGAACAAGGTTTCACTTCCTAAAAGAAACTGTGTAAAGACAAAAAGCAGTTGCAATAAATTAATCCCGATTACGAGTCCTGCAACTCTTTTGAGTTGTTGGGGCAACACACGTACATCTGCTGCAGTAGAAGCGGTGTGTCTTGGGCAAGACTGGCACACAAAGTCCTAAACCTCCAGGCTGGTTTGAATTCAATGTTTCCCTTCTCCTAGACTGGTTACCACGCAAGGCTATAGAACTCAGTTTGACCAAATATTTACCCAAAGCAGGGGTAGAAGAGATGGATTCATACCTTTCTCAAGGGTATAGTAACACGTAACTGAATGTAATATGCTCAACTGGAATTCGAACTCGGATTCCTCAATCCGAGCCACAATCCATTACGCATCCGTGCCTCCGTAAATACATTTTTAGTGAGGATAATAAAAATATAAACATATAAATGTGGCTGCATCAAATACGAAAATCAAGTTTCTACTTGTAGATAACATTGTTATTGTAAAACTATATCATTTAAAAGTCGTCTGAAGATAATTGAATCATTTCATAGAAAACACATTAAACCAAGTCTCAAACTTACAGTTAACCTATTTGTGAGTAGCACAATCGTGTTGGCATTCTTTTAAAGATATTCCTAACAAGGAATTACTAATACTTCCACACAGAAAAGCTTAGAATTGCTACTACTTCCACACAATAGAATCAGGCAATATACTAACAATGAAGGCTTACAATTGGCTAATGCTTTGGCCAAAAGCTCTTGAGACAATAAGCATTACGGGTACTTTCTTCACTCTCTTAGTCCCATTATAAGTAAAACTGTAAGAATATTAATAAGTAATTTTAAATGTTCTTCCTTTAAGCAAACATATATAACTAGAAAGAGTGCTGCAAATATATACAAATTATTTGTCGTAAGCTGTTCTGTTACTATATAGTTACATATTGACCGCTTGAAGTGAAGTTGGAGATTATTTCAAGATTGCGATTGGTGCTGTTCAAAACGGACAGAGCATTAATCTCCATTTTGAAAACTGAAGATCCAGACATTTTCTCTCCTTCCTTTTACACCAGTTGACCTTGTTGTAGCATAAGCTAAGTTTAGTAAAGATCAATGAAGAGTATCGATATGTCGGTCAATATTGATTATAGTCATGATCACCGGATAATGAATAAAAGGCGCCATGTTTACTGTAGTCATATTGAAGCTGTCACTTTCTTTTGTGTAGTTTGGCTTTTATTCTCAAACCCTGCTTAGTGAGCGTGACGTTTATCTCTCGTAAAAAAAAACGAGCGAGCTTTATGGCATACAGCAGACAACAGCGTCCATTTTTCTTTTCGAAAATGAAAGGTGCATTCCATACTAAACCTTGTTTTGTTCACCTTCACTGTTATCATTTTCATCTATAAATGCTGTATTTAGTGTAAATATATCATAAGTCATGTGTAAAAGTGTAGGCGCCAGAATGAATAGAAGAATTGTCCAGAATGGAAAGTATGAAAAAAAGAATAATGCTGATAGGTAAATTGAAGGCTATACATATGAACGAGTGGCATAATGGGCGGAAGGCAAGAATAAACGCAATATTTCAAGCTTTGACTTCCATTTGCATTATATCACAAGTATTGATTATTCTTGTAGAAAAATACTTAAACATCATGCCTATTATTTTTCTATGATGTTCCACACTAAGATATGGGCAATCATGGCTCTCCATAATTAAATATTCCTTGCAGGTCTTGGCAACATTTGTACCACATTTTCTTCATTCAAGGACCTCAGTAGGGGACTAATCGCTTTCCACTGTACTCCTGGCTATGACGATAAACTACACCCGGCAGCAAGTTTTCTGATCGGGAGCTTGCAGGTTTCCAGAAGTGTGGAACCACCTCTTAATTGCTGTTTTCCCAGGTTAGCCGTAATCCAGTGTAGTAGCACTTGTTAGGGTCCCAGCTATGGGAAAATAATGAACCTTCAATCAAAATCCAAAAGACTAAGAAAGTATAATACATTATTTTATTGAGATTAGCAGCAATGGATATTTTTTTAAATTCCAACAATACAATTTTGTTTATGAAATTAAAAGCCATGCATTTTATCATCTACTAATTGTACATCTAAAAAAACATACGTTTACCCTGAAAGTATAAACTTATATACAAAATATCTGTAGCTGAATCCATAAAATTGCGAACAAAAGGTTTAGATTCCGGCATTAAATAACCCATAAAACGCAGAAAGCTTTTTCTGTTCCTTTTGCCTTCAATAAATCTTAAGTGAGTCAGCTTTGCTTCCTCATTATGAGTCCAATAATTTTCATCTGTGTCTTTCTGATTCTTGTTATAAGCGTTCTTTTTGTTTCCGTTAACCTTAAGACGCGCTCCGTCTATAGATTTCTCAGCATCCTTCTGTAGAAACATATTTCTGTTGTCAGCAATTTTCTCATCATTTGTGAGGAGGTCATCCATCCATCACTGCTCTATAAGAGGATTGATATTACATAACCTTTTCACTTTACACTTTTCTTGTTGCTTATATTCAATCTTCTGTACGTACCTTTCAAAATAATATATTTTCAATCGATATGGATTTTGTAATGTTATAAGGAATCTAGTAAGCCAAAATAGTCTAGATAAGCAATTGCATTGAAGATTTAAGTTTTCACTAAAGGGCGCTTTCTCTAGCGTTGTGAGTTTTTAACTATTTCACCCCAAGCAAATCCGTAAAATTTACTAAGTTGCAATGGGTGAAGTGGGAGCAAATGAAACTGACAGAATGTTACTGTGATGGGAGAACGATAGATGAACAGGTTTCAAGGAGAAAGTAGATGACAACTGACTGTGCATTTGAAATTTTGTAGATTGTATTTGAAAGAAAAGATGGACGAGAGAAAAATAATCAAGATGTGACGGAGCGCGGATCTATAAATATAGAACTTCATTTTATGACTAGGAAATTCAACAGAGAATTTATGAGACTGAAATGCCAATGTTCTACTGTTGCTCAAATTCGTGGTCGGGGAACTAAAGTGGAAAGCTCTCTCGAACAGTTAGGAAACATATTTATAGAAATGGCACACGAATCCACATTAGACCGGTAGAAAAGTAACTGAAGACAGGATGCCTAATCAGGTCCGATAACGTTGCAGATTTTTCTTTGAATGTTGTCAAGATTCTCCAGATACAGAACAATTGCATCAAACCGCATGTGACAGCAATATTTGATACACGTTCAAACAACAGACTTAAAAATGGGAAAGACAAATTCTTGCGAGAAAAATCGTCCCGCACAAAATAGTGGACTCACTTTCTTAGTAGCGTTCTTAACAATTGATACAATATAATCTTTCCATTTCATATCAGTGTAAAACATAATATCAAAAAGATGCAGTGAATAGTTCTCTTAGAGGTTAGCATCAGCCATACTGATGCAAATGAAATGTTATTTAAGATGATTAACAGAGAGACGTTAAAATTAATAGCCCATTTCTTGCCCTAGTTAACAGCATATTGCGTAGGCCATCCTAGAATGGAACATCCTACGGTACTTTAAAATCTGAATTGAATGGAAGTGATTTGCGCCCGATGTGTGTGGAATTTTGACAGTAATTGATTGTCGTTGTTTGTGTTTAAATACAAAACTGAAAAGTTGTGAAGACAGGCAATACGTTGGTGGGCTGCAGATTAAGGATAATGATCACGTGATGATTGCGAGACAATATTTCTATCCCTTTCTCTTTTCCTCCAAGAAACAAAGCTACAAGTAAACTGTCACCACCACTGCAATCAAACGGTGTAAAGACGACTAAGAAAATCTTCTGTTAGTCAATCAGTCTGTGAAGCAGCGCTGGGGCGTGAAGGATTACCGATAGACAACGTGAAACCAGAGATGACACGCAACACTAATATCTTCGAATGGTACACAAATATATCAAGTTTGAAAGTGTTTTTGGTGGCTTAGTCCCATCCTGTGACATACTAAGTTAAGGAAATATAATACCAATTTTTTAAAAATCCATTTAGTAGACAGGCGCATTATTACATTCTATTTCGATTATTTGATTAACCCTAATCTTAGGAAAGTAACAATAGATAAACAAAGTTTATCATATAAATGTATTCACATAAAATGCTGATAATTCCGTGAAGAATTGACGGACACAAAAACAGAGCTCTGAAGCGAGTCACTGGAGAAGGAAACACATTAACTACAACACACGCTCTACATTATATTTTGGTAGAAAATGGTAAATTAATTAGATAGAATAAATTGGAAGGGTTTGGTAGGTTTCGAGGAAACCTAACAATTTCCTTTTCTACCTGCTTGGAATTGGTTTCTGCGATTTGTGAGACACAAATGCTTGTAATGGAGATAGAAACATTTAATTCCAAGAAAATTCTAAAATGCCATTTATTTTAATTAAAATATGTTTTAGAAAGTGCTATTTCACAGAGTCACGTGGAAATACAGTCACCACCATAGACCCAAACCGACTGACACCGACATACATTTAATATCCCATCAAGACACAATCATAACACTAGCAATAATACAATATCACACTTATATATATGCATTTGTGTGTGTGCTTGTATGTTGGATGGTTTTAACTTTAAAAATGTAATCAATGATTTTGAAAAATTAGGAAGAATAAAGTGCGCCAACCGCAAAGCGTACGGCCAAATATCGTCTTAATAGGAGAATAATTTGGCGGTTTTACATGTAAACGCGCTTTCTTCCTGATTCCTGTCAAAGTTTTAAATTGCCATATTTGGCCTTAACATAAAATGACAGACTTGCAGGATTTGGCATTTACATGAAGTGCCATTTACAGCTTAATGCAGGTATAAATTATTTTTAAAAAGCGGAAAAGCTATAGATATCTTTTCCTTCTTTAGTACGTTGGTTATCATGGCACTCCACAATTTCTTCTTCGTTGTAGCTCTTAATAAATTTTCTCGTTTTACTATCTCTCTTATACCTTGTTTATTCACTGAAGGTCGCCAAGTTTGTAGATCGATCATTTCTCTTACCTTCAATCTGTTATCAAATTTTCCAGCGCCTCCACCCTCATTATGTATCCCCAAAAACCTCAATTCGCTTTTTCTCTCTTTTTGTTCGGTCTATGGTATTCTCAGTATCCTTCTGTAGAACCACAAGATCTGAATAAATTGTTGAGACCTGCACTTACTGTTTTTAAAATAAAAGTTCACTCTTAAGAATGGGATTTCAGACTTGCAGTTGTAAAAGAATAAGTGAATAAAAGAACAAGCGAATCAAAGAATGAGCGAATAAAAGAACAAGCGAATAAAATAATAAGAGAATAAATACCCACGTGGAATATTTTCGCTTTCATATTGATCCCATAAATTATTCAGTTATTGAAGATTCTGATTAGATTCGATACATATTATTATATACACGCATTTATGATATGAGAAATCGGAATATTTTGTAAGGCAGTGTAAGGTAAATTCTAGAGTTGAGAGAAAACATGAAAGAATGATTTTGACGATTCGAGATATAATAATTAGAAAATGAGAAAAAAGGAAATGATTTAGGAATGAGATCCAGATTGGGACAACAATAATAGCAGCTATCTTCCTGTCATATCCTCTGAAGAATGGGAAACTAAAATTTAGACCAACAGGTGAGAATCGGACTTTTTTTGTCAAATCAGACCTAGAAGCGAATAAAGAGAATGAAAGACACAGGAACTCATCTAACCGAGTATATAACAATTTTAAATGCATAAACTTATTATTTGCTACAATATTTCGTTTTCAAAAATAGTAGATTTCTAGCTTTCTTAATAAACAAAAATATATTTTCTATACATTGTGATTACCATTTGTTTTAACAACGTTCTACGCCTATTTCATTTACCATTTCTGTACTTCTACATCCCCTTTTCTTGGCTGCATATGTACCTCCGTAAGGTGCAAATCGACTGATGCAAATCGACTAACAAAAAAAAAGCACAAGGTGTAAAAGTTTAGAAGGAAAGAAAAACAGAGGTGGTACAGAAAAAGAGAAAGAAAAAAAGGAAACATGAAAAGGAAATTTGGAAGGAAAAAGAAGAAAGAAAACACATGAGAAAAAAGAGGTAAAGAAAAGAAAATTAAATAAGAATAGGAAAGAAAGAACCTCTTGAGAATCTTATTGTGTTAATGCCTGTGTGTTGGGCCCAGCAAGTGTGGCAAGACTTCAGCTGTCACACGCATGACACACAATCACGTCCCATTATGGCCTAAGCCGTTCTTCAAGTGGCCCGCGACTTTAATTATCTCATCTACTCAAGTAGGAAGGGAAATTAACGGTGAACTAGAGATTGGCTTTTATATTTCAGGCCAGGGCAAAAATAATGTTTCTCCGTCTAATGTATACGAGTTATGACAGTTAATGTCAGAGGCGTTGTATACGACTGACACGAGTCAAGCGTTCTTAATATAGTCGCCATGTTTCGTCTGCCCCGCTTCGCACGCATGCGCATGAGTCGTTCTTCACTTCATAAGTTCATGACGAGATGCTAGTACACACGCGCGTACACATGTTTCTGCCTATATCACCGAATGTAATTTATATATAAAGGTAAAATTAAACTTAAGACAAATTGTTTATTGAAGCAATTATATGCAGTGTGTGTAGAAACAACAGTAAATATATAGTCAATATACATAACAATCTATACAGATGTATATCTTTGTGCAGATTAAAGAGTGCACATGTACCTGAAAGTGCACTTAACTAGGTATGTATGTACTTACAGACAAAAACTGAAATGATTGATTCATTTTGTTTTTAAGGAGGTACACAAATCTAAATGTAGTCAACTAACAACACACAAACACATACATATACTTACATGGTTTAAAATTTGTTTTACTTATAGTTGAAGATCTTTTAAAAGGAGGAAGATGCTGTACATTGGTTTAAACAGGGGCGACAAACGTCCTCATTGCATGGTGTTATGCAGTTTCACGCTGAAAGTACTCATCAGATATTTTAGGCTTTAAGCACAATGAAATGTTGATTTCTATGTCTACGGGTGAAATATTTCACGACTGAATTAGATGTAAACTTTCAAAGGGCGCCATCAGGAGATTTTCGATCCCCGTAGTTGTTTAAAAATCTTGTGGGAAATAATTCACCATACTGCCGCAGTAGAATCTTTGTTTTATGATAAGCGTATTATCTATATGTATGTTTATATAAGAAATATATATATATATATATATATATATATATATATATATATATATATATATATATATATATGTATATATATACGATGCGATGAGAACGAATGTAATATATAAAATATATAAATTCTAACGTTCGCAGCATTCATTCAAAAAAGAGCTCGATATATGTAGTAGAGCGATAATTATTTATTTATTATACTTTTATCATATAGACAAAACCATTTTACTCACAACAAAGATGCAACTTGGTTTCAGTGCATTTTAACTGCACATCTACGGGTGAGGGTCGGAAATGGTTATGAACGATCCTGTTCGTAGGCAAGCCCGGATGTAAAACGTCACTTCCTTTTTCCATTTTTTGAGAAGAAAAAATGTACTTAACAAAATATACATAGAGTATCTAAGTGAAACGATAGTTGTTGTTGACAGCAGTTTGGTGTTGGGTGGGCCGGGTAGTTAATGTTGAATGGAGTGTGGACATTCTTCCGATGATAACTCACCCGTAGATGTGCAGTTAAAATGCACTGAAACCAAGTTGCATCTTTGTTGTGAGTAAAATGGTTTCGTCTATATGATAAAATTATAATAAATAAATAATATATATATATATATATATATATATATGTATATATATATATATATATATATATATATATATATATATATATATAGTTTTAATGTATGCTATATTTATGGCTAAAATGATCGATATCAGGGAAAGAGCGTAAATGTAAAAGTGGGCAACTCCCAGGTCAAATCCCAGCAGCAACAGTGTTTCATGCTTGATCGCCATCTTCAGAAGATACTTTCTGGATTTTGTTGAAGGATGAAATAGACTGCCGCCTATGGGTGTTGTCCACATTATCCACGCACGTCGCGGGCCCACACCCACACACACACACACATAAACACACACAGATGCGCACGCGCCTATATATATATATATGTGTGTGTGTAGCAGTCATAAATATCGCGCTCCATAATTAAAAAGCAAACAAGCCAGTCGATCAGAGATTTTCTGGATCATAATTTGTCTTTAATGTTAGCAGTCTTTGTAATTGTATGACATAGAGTAGGGTTGGCCAAACCGTGGCTCACGAGCCACATGCGGCTCTTTGACTGTTAATATGAAACCTGTGGAGATATGTTGGCTCAGCTCTTTTTTTCATCTCACTTGATATAAAAGGTACATGGGAAATGTTTCAAGCTTTATAATTATTTATTGTGTAGGAATTAAGATAGCTCAGGATTAAAACGTAAGTTTAATGTTCATGGTTAGTAAAAATATTTAAGAATTTAAATCCTAATTTAATGTTTCATCTGAGTGAGTCATAGCTCTTTAGTAATGAGTTAAGGAATTGAGGGAGGCAGAGGGATTAAAGAAATTTCTGCTCAGCAAGGTTTACAGAAATGTCAGAAGACTGAGGTCATGGGTTAGAGGATTGGGGATTTCGGTGTGTTGTGGTAGTGAGTACCGTTCTCAAACATCTGTACTTTGTCGTATTTGACTCTGACATTAAACAAGTTTGGCCACACCTGATATAAAGCATTAATAGTAACAGAATAAAGAAAATTCATTTAAAAGGTATTATCAAATGTATCTGGGCTGGTGCTATAAAAACAAAACTACAACACATATCAAGTCTGAAGCCACGCACTTTATCCAGGATCGTTTCCATTCAGAGAAGAATTCCTGGATCTCCTTTTTTGAAATAGCGACAAGCTTCTTCATCGCATTCTATTAGATTTCTTCGACGTTTTGAAATCTTGCTTCTTTCACGTAGGATATGATTTTTGGAAAGAGAAAAAGTCGCAAGTGGTGAGGTCCGGAGAATGTGGTGGTTGTCGAACCTGGGGAATGTTGTACAAGGCCAAAATCGGCTGCACTAGCCATTATCTCTGATGGAACAAAACTCGACATACTTTTCTTCCAATCACTGCTCGAAACAACGGAAGTAAGCAAGAACGTTGTAACTTTGTGCGCTTTCGTGACGAAGGTCAAGATCAATGCGTGCCAAAAGGCTTCACTCTGCGTACTTTAACCCCGTTATCATAGCAATAGTCATAATACATTTTGATCAGAACTTTCAGGTTTTCCATACTAAGAATTTCACACAGATTACAGAAACTCATTAGGAGACTCGATTGTAAAACTGAATATATTTTCAGAAACCATATTTAAATAAAATATTCTTTGTGAAAATATATTCCATTTTGCAATCAACTCGACTTTAGTCCATTTCTCACCGCCGTGACATGGCTTCCCTGTGTCTTTTCTATAAATATGTTCATGCTCCCCTGTCAGCAATATCTTTATAAATTTAATTTTAATTGAAATATTCTGCCTTCCTAAATCATATTCATTTATTGTTCTCATTTCCTTTCACTCTCACAGCCACGCTTGGCAATTGAGTGGAATTGCTGCGGGGCGAAATGATATTTAAAAAAGATTTTCCTGAATAGTGTACGTCAGCTCCCCAAGACTTTGAGTAGGGAGAAATTAAGTAAGCCTACGATTCTGCATATATATCTGTATATATAAAATAGTTTGGAAAGATTATCGAGTTGAAAAGTATAGAAAATCGTATCGAAGAAAATAACTTTATGCGTATAACTTTTCTTGTTGCATTACCAGGTGTTATTGTTTTGGCTAAGATTAACTGTGAAGAATTGAATCCAGTTTATCAGTCATCGGTATGGCTATAATCTACATCCGACAGAAAGGCCTCTCGTCGGGAGAGCGGTTGTTTTCAAAAACGTACAACCACGTCTTACTTGCTGTAATTCACAGGGTGGTATTACCTGTTAGGGTCCCTGTTATGGGCAAATAGTGAAACCCGAAGTAAAACAAAAGTATAAAAATACATTTTTATAGTAAAAACACCAGGAATACATATTTATATAAAAATATATATTTTAAAGGAAAATGGCCAGCAATACATTTTAGCTGTAGTTGAAGAAAACAAGTGAGTCGAAATATATCCAGTTGAATCACTAAAATTCTGTTCAAACTCTTTAGATTTCGACATTAAAGAACCCATAGAGATTGATATAATGCGAAACATAATCAATCAACCAAACAGCCAACATGAAATAATACTAACCCTAATCCTAATCCTAATCCGAGCCTTAAAATTTTCATCGGTATTGAATAAAATCATGTTTTCCAAAGACAAATTCTATTGACAGAAATACAGTTGAAATAATTAAAGTCAAAAATATACGTTATTTATCTGGGGATGTAACCGACACACTATTCCTGCTGGAATAAACAGACACACACGTTATTTAAAAATTATATCTTCTTTATTCTTTGTATCTGCAAAGAGAGTAAATGTGAGTAAAAGAGCAGGAAACACTACTCGGTCGAAAAGCAACTAAATACGCGGGTTACAATCTTAGCCACGCGTGTATGTGATGCTTTCTCTCTCCATATCGACACACCCACCTGTCTTTTGTTTGTTCTAAGTAAATTCTCAACCTTTGCCTTTCCCGTAGTCCCATTCCTCCCAAACTTTTACACAAATTCGTCAAGTGGGTTACGCACTGCATTCTCCTGCTTTCTATAACTTCGATTATGTCCTGCAAACATTGTTTTCCCAAGGAATACATTCCGCATTATGGATCCCAGAAATTTTGCCTCTTTTGTTCTGATCTTAATATGCTTCTTTGTAAGTATTTACTTCTGTTTTAGTAGCTATTGCGACATAGTAGAACTGGAAACTTGTCTCTCAAGCAATCTCTCATCAGTGGTTGAGGAAGCAATGACTTGTAAATTCTAACATCACCTAAACAAAACGCTTTCATTTAATCGTCACAGAAGACGTTTTCTATCTGCCATCAAGCATGGCTGATATTAAGCTCCTGGAGAACAACACTGGAAAAGTTGGTTCGCTGTATCGTGCAGGACAATTCTTCTCTTCAGAATCGTTCTTGATCGTTTATAAATCCGCCATTCCTCCTTGCACTAAATATCGCTGCTATATCTGGTGCTCTTCCGACTTTACTTCGTTAAGAGTCTTGACAAAAGTCTGTATTGTAATCGATCCTGACCTGACTTCAGCCACTTTCGCACGGACGTGAAGTGGATTCCTTGTCTTTTCTACATATATTTTCATGACAATTTTTCTGTTTCGCTGTTCTTCTTAATTAATGACACAGCTCCATGAATTTAAGCATGCTACAAGATTAGGAAGAAGGTCTCATCGTTTTACTGTTGAAGAAGTTAGATGCATCCGTCAGTTCTATTCTAATAATTTCTGTTCTCGCACTTCTCGCCTGTGGAACTCCATTCCGACTTTTTGTTTCCCTGCCACCTAA
>OZ038477.1:8084454-8149454 GCA_964036315.1 Acanthosepion esculentum
ATTTAGTTAAAATTGAACTCAGTACAATGTAAATAAGCTCTGAAACTAAATTGCAATGTTTGCGTGCCCGCAAGGTGTCATCTATTTACTGTGAATTCTTAATGAGATACAAAGAGCCAACATCACTGCACCCAGTTGGTATCAATCTCATTCGATGAGATTTTCAAGACTAATATAATCACAGCCAAAAGTGACTATATATATATATATATATATTAGAAGCACGCCATTATTGAGGCTGTGTTGTTAATGACTACGAAAAATCTTCGGTTTAATAATTCTTTCCTATTTTTTCTGGGATTCTCGCAAGTTTTTTTTTATTTGCGTCTAATCCAATAACACTGCCGAAATATCCAAAATATTATCTGTATTACTTATTTTAGGATATTACACCGAGAACATGGTATATATATATATATATATATATATATATATATATATATATATATATATATATATATGCACTTTAAGTCAACATGTTGAAATTGCTAAACAATTGCAGTCATTTAGCGATTTAGACATTTCGACTTAAAGTATATATATATATATATATATATATATATATATATATATATATATATATATATATGCACTTTAAGTCAACATGTTGAAATTGCTAAACAATTGCAGTCATTTAGCGATTTAGACATTTCGACTTAAAGTATATATATATATATATATATATATATATATATATATATATATATGCACTTTAAGTCAACATGTGGAAATTGCTAAACAATTGCAGTCATTTAGCGATTTAGACATTTCGACTTAAAGTATATATATATATATATATATATATATATATATATATATATATATATATGCACTTTAAGTCAACATGTGGAAATTGCTAAACAATTGCAGTCGTTTAGCGATTTTGACATGTTCTCGATGTAATATCCTAAAATAAATAATATTGCTCTACCCTGTATTGAGCTCTCTTTTAAATTAAATATTATGGAAGTTGGAATTCTACTCTCTTCATTCTCATCTTACTCATATATATATATATATATATATATATATATATATATATATATATATATATATATATATGCTTGCTTAACGTTGTTTAGTTTTAACGGTTCATGGATCAGTATATCTTATCTGAGTCAAAGGGTTGGTTTTCCTGTGCTAGAGAGTGGGAACAATTTTCTGTTGGTGTGCAAAGTAACTCAAATAGGCTGTGGAACATGTTCTCATTGAAACCTCATAACTCACACTTCAATGTGTTTTCCTCTCGATCCTGTCACTACACAATTGGATTGGCTGTGGAAATCAAATGTTTGCGCTATAATCGATAAATGCAGGTGGGGGTTGCTTGTGGATCCAAATTACCACTAAAACTCTTAATACGAATCTGCACGTTTATATAAAAAATTCTTTGACGATGCCAGATCCATCCCGGTTTAATACTGCAAGAAGTATAAGTATTTTAACATGAGTTTATCATCTTTATTTCAGCTTTAAAAGTCTAAAATACAACCCAGTCAACGAGTGATCCAAAATGAGGCTGTCTGATTGTATAAACCTCATCCTAACAAAAATAAGCAAATTTTCTTGTCTCATTTCTCTTGCCAAAAAGAACAGTTTCATATATGAAAGTTGCACGTCACTGCTTTAAAAGTTAAATTTAAAATAACTTTCGCCCAAATGTTTCCTATAAATATTTATAGTTACTTCAGTATGTGTAAATGATTTTCGAATTTTGGCATAAGTCATGATTTCAGACGCCGAATTGCAAAATTATGGCTCTGATTTGGAAAATACTTGGAAAAAAATCTGTTACCGTATTTTTCTTCTCATGTCATAAACTGTTGCATTTGACGGCATTTATGATGCAACTTTTTTACAAAAAAATGCCTAAAATATCACCCTGTGTCATATAGGCAAAGTGGAGGATTTATGGTGATGTTATCTTCAACTCTTTCTAGAGTTGACAATAATTTACATAACATTGGTCAACACTGCTTAGTCAGATTCCATAATAATATGGAAACAGGTTATGATGAAATTAACACAAATCTAAATATTTGCATCACATAGAAAAAAAAACTACAGGTCGGATAACCCGGTTTCTTCAGACGGCCACAAATTGTGACTGCTCCCATGTGATATCTAGATTAAATGTATTTTCTCTGAAATTTAAAAACTTTTCATCAAACAGCAGGATTATGCCTAATGACATGCAAAACTGTGGTACTGAATGGGATATATACAGTAGAAAAAAAATTAACCAAAACCATATACATAAATAGATTTTCCAGATCGAGAGTTTCATGTGGATTTAATGTATACCTTTAAAATCATAATCTAAGCTTTCATTGGCATGTAAACACTTTCTTAGAGCAATGATTTAAAATGGTCTTGAGTGAATGAAAATTGTAGAGCCTAGCGAAAACTATTCTTCTTGAATTGCTTTCGGCGCAACATAATCAAAGTATTGAAGAAAAATATGAAAAAAAAACATAACATAAGCCCTTTCACCAATGGCAATAACGAAAATAGATAGCAAAAGGATGAAATAATGAAATAATCAAGATGTCGATTGTGTTTAATAAGGTAATAAGGAAAACCTATTAATAATTGATTCTGATTTTTGGTAACGATGAAATTCTATTACTATTGGATTTTGATGCTGCTAAATAAGGAAACCCTATTAATACTGGATGTTAATGCTGGGTAATAGGAAACCTTATTAATACTGAATGTTTATGCTTTTTGATAAGGAAACACCATTAATACTGGATGTTGAATTTGGTTAATAAGGGAAACTTTTAACACTGGATGTTGATGCTAGGTAATTATGAAACTCTAATAATACTGGATGTTGATGCTGGTTAATAAGGAAACCCTCTTAATACTGGATGTTAATGCTGGTTAATAATTACAACCTATTAATACTGGATGTTGATGCTGGTTAATAAGGAAAATTTTGATACTAGATGTTGATGCTCGTTAATAAGGAAACCCTATGAATACAGGATGTTGATGCTGTTTTATAAGGAAACAGTTAATACTGGATCTTGATACTGGTCCATAATGATACCCTATTAATACTGGATGTTGAGGCTGGTGATTAAGGAAACTGGATGTATAATCTGGTTAATAAGGTAGTCCTAGTAATACTGGATTTTGATGCTGTTTAATAAGGAAACCCTATTAATACTGATGTTGATGCTGGTTAATAAGGAAACCCTATTAATACTGGATTTTGATGCTGGTTAATAAGGAAACCCTATTAATACTGATGTTGATGCTGGTTAATAAGGAAACCCTATTAATACTGATGTTGATGCTGGTTAATAAGGAAACCCTATTAATACTGATGTTGATGCTGGTGAATAAGGAAACCCTATTAATACTGATGTTGATGCTGGTTAATAAGGAAACCCTATTAATACTGATGTTGATGCTGGTTATTAAGGAAACCCTATTAATACTGATGTTGATGCTGGTTAATAAGGAAACCCTATTAATACTGATGTTGATGCTGGTTAATAAGGAAACCCTATTAATACTGATGTTGATGCTGGTTAATAAGGAAACCCTATTAATACTGATGTTGATGCTGGTTAATAAGGAAACCCTATTAATACTGATGTTGATGCTGGTTAATAAGGAAACCCTATTAATACTGATGTTGATGCTGGTTATTAAGGAAACCCTATTAATACTGATGTTGATGCTGGTTATTAAGGAAACCCTATTAATACTGATGTTGATGCTGGTTAATAAGGAAACACTAGTAATACTGGATGTATAATCTAGTTAATAAGGTAGTCCTAGTAATACTGGATTTTGATGCTGTTTAATAAGTAAACACTATTAATTCTGATGTTGATGCAGGTTAATAAGGAAACCCTATTAATACTGGATGTTGATGCTGGTTTATAATGAAACCCTATTAATATTAGATGTTGTAGCTGGTAATAAAGAAACACTATTAATACTGGATGTTGATCCCGGTTAATATTAAAGTCTATTAATACTGGATGTTGATCCCGGTTAATATTAAAGTCTATTAATACTGGATGTTGATCCCGGTTAATATTAAAGTCTATTAATACTGGATGTTGATCCCGGTTAATATTAAAGTCTATTAATACTGGATGTTGATCCCGGTTAATATTAAAGTCTATTAATACTGGATGTTGATCCCGGTTAATATTAAAGTCTATTAATACTGGATGTTGATCCCGGTTAATATTAAAGTCTATTAATACTGGATGTTGATCCCGGTTAATATTAAAGTCTATTAATACTGGATGTTGATCCCGGTTAATATTAAAGTCTATTAATACTGGATGTTGATCCCGGTTAAAATTAAAGTCTATTAATACTGGATGTTGATACTGGTTAATATTAAAGTCTATTAATACTGGATGTTGATCCTGGTTAAAATTAAAGTCTATTAATACTGGATGTTGATCCTGGTTAATATTAAAGTCTATTAATACTGGATGTTGATCCTGGTTAATATTAAAGTCTATTAATACTGGATGTTGATCCCGGTTAAAATTAAAGTCTATTAATACTGGATGTTGATCCTGGTTAATATTAAAGTCTATTAATACTGGATGTTGATCCTGGTTAATATTAAAGTCTATTAATACTGGATGTTGATCCCGGTTAATATTAAAGTCTATTAATACTGGATGTTGAACCCGGTTAATATTAAAGTCTATTAATACTGGATGTTGAACCCGGTTAATATTAAAGTCTATTAATACTGGATGTTGATCCTGGTTAATATTAAAGTCTATTAATACTGGATGTTGATCCTGGTTAAAATTAAAGTCTATTAATACTGGATGTTGATCCTGGTTAATATTAAAGTCTATTAATACTGGATGTTGATCCTGGTTAATATTAAAGTCTATTAATACTGGATGTTGATCCCGGTTAAAATTAAAGTCTATTAATACTGGATGTTGATCCTGGTTAATATTAAAGTCTATTAATACTGGATGTTGATCCTGGTTAATATTAAAGTCTATTAATACTGGATGTTGATCCCGGTTAATATTAAAGTCTATTAATACTGGATGTTGATCCCGGTTAATATTAAAGTCTATTAATACTGGATGTTGATCCCGGTTAAAATTAAAGTCTATTAATACTGGATGTTGATCCTGGTTAATATTAAAGTCTATTAATACTGGATGTTGATCCCGGTTAATATTAAAGTCTATTAATACTGGATGTTGATCCTGGTTAATATTAAAGTCTATTAATACTGGATGTTGATCCTGGTTAATATTAAAGTCTATTAATACTGGATGTTGATCCTGGTTAATATTAAAGTCTATTAATACTGGATGTTGATCCTGGTTAATATTAAAGTCTATTAATACTGGATGTTGATCCCGGTTAAAATTAAAGTCTATTAATACTGGATGTTGATCCCGGTTAATATTAAAGTCTATTAATAGTGGATGTTGATCCTGGTTAATATTAAAGTCTATTAATACTGGATGTTGATCCCGGTTAAAATTAAAGTCTATTAATACTGGATGTTGATCCTGGTTAATATTAAAGTCTATTAATACTGGATGTTGATCCTGGTTAATATTAAAGTCTATTAATACTAGATGTTGATCCTGGTTAATATTAAAGTCTATTAATACTGGATGTTGATCCTGGTTAATATTAAAGTCTATTAATACTGGATGTTGATCCTGGTTAATATTAAAGTCTATTAATACTGGATGTTGATCCTGGTTAATATTAAAGTCTATTAATACTGGATGTTGATCCCGGTTAAAATTAAAGTCTATTAATACTGGATGTTAATCCTGGTTAATATTAAAGTCTATTAATACTGGATGTTGATCCTGGTTAATATTAAAGTCTATTAATACTGGATGTTGATCCTGGTTAATATTAAAGTCTATTAATACTGGATGTTGATCCCGGTTAATATTAAAGTCTATTAATACTGGATGTTGATCCCGGTTAATATTAAAGTCTATTAATACTGGATGTTGATCCTGGTTAATATTAAAGTCTATTAATACTGGATGTTGATCCCGGTTAAAATTAAAGTCTATTAATACTGGATGTTGATCCCGGTTAATATTAAAGTCTATTAATACTGGATGTTGATCCTGGTTAATATTAAAGTCTATTAATACTGGATGTTGATCCTGGTTAATATTAAAGTCTATTAATACTGGATGTTGATCCTGGTTAATATTAAAGTCTATTAATACTGGATGTTGATCCTGGTTAATATTAAAGTCTATTAATACTGGATGTTGATCCTGGTTAATATTAAAGTCTATTAATACTGGATGTTGATCCTGGTTAATATTAAAGTCTATTAATACTGGATGTTGATCCCGGTTAATATTAAAGTCTATTAATACTGGATGTTGATCCCGGTTAATATTAAAGTCTATTAATACTGGATGTTGATCCCGGTTAATATTAAAGTCTATTAATACTGGATGTCGATCCTGGTTAATATTAAAGTCTATTAATACTGGATGTTGATCCTGGTTAATATTAAAGTCTATTAATACTGGATGTTGATCCTGGTTAATATTAAAGTCTATTAATACTGGATGTTGATCCTGGTTAATATTAAAGTCTATTAATACTGGATGTTGATCCCGGTTAATATTAAAGTCTATTAATACTGGATGTTGATCCCGGTTAAAATTAAAGTCTATTAATACTGGTTGTTGATCCCGGTTAAAATTAAAGTCTATTAATACTGGATGTTGATCCCGGTTAATATTAAAGTCTATTAATACTGGATGTTGATCCTGGTTAATATTAAAGTCTATTAATACTGGATGTTGATCCTGGTTAATATTAAAGTCTATTAATACTGGATGTTGATCCTGGTTAATATTAAAGTCTATTAATACTGGATGTTGATCCTGGTTAATATTAAAGTCTATTAATACTGGATGTTGATCCTGGTTAATATTAAAGTCTATTAATACTGGATGTTGATCCTGGTTAATATTAAAGTCTATTAATACTGGATGTTGATCCTGGTTAATATTAAAGTCTATTAATACTGGATGTTGATCCTGGTTAATATTAAAGTCTATTAATACTGGATGTTGATCCCGGTTAATATTAAAGTCTATTAATACTGGATGTTGATCCCGGTTAATATTAAAGTCTATTAATACTGGATGTTGAATCTGGTTAAAATTAAAGTCTATTAATACTGGATGTTGATCCCGGTTAATATTAAAGTCTATTAATACTGGATGTTGATCCCGGTTAAAATTAAAGTCTATTAATACTGGATGTTGATCCCGGGTAATATTAAAGTCTATTAATACTGGATGTTGATCCTGGTTAATATTAAAGTCTATTAATACTGGATGTTGATGCTGGTTAATAAGTAAACACTATTAATTCTGGAATGTACAATAACAGTGGGTTGATAATCATGTTTTACACGAAACATATTTTAAGAGAAATAGTTTATAAATTTCAGCCGAATATAGGGATGGCTTTTCCCTCTTTGAATGCTGAATGCGTTCATATATGAACAGCTATTATTAACATTGCCGTCTTAATCCAATAAAACAAAACATGTACATTGTAGCACCGTTAATCATTTAAGACCAGTAACAACACCTTATTAAATATGAGTGCCCTATTTATATACGCATTGTCGTTACTTGCGATACATTATCTATATATGCCTTAACAAACTGCTCTCATTAATCAGTTGGAAACTACCGAGGAAAAAGACATAAATGCAAAAGAAATACAAATGATGTTACGCCAGTGTTGATTTAATAGCTTTACTTTCATTATTCGGACTGTTATCCTCATCTTCATTGCCGTATTCACAATGTTTCGGCCGTTGTACGCCTCAGCCTTCTTCTGGTAATTGGAATGTCGAACTGAACCATTTATTTCCACTACCGGGATAGATTGTTCTATTTGCACGTGCCATACCTCTTCTGGATTTCTCAGTTATTTCCCTTTAACTCAACTGTGCAAGTTTTTGTTCACCACTGCTGTAGCCTGGTATTGAAATCACAACTCTTTGGATATAGTCACTGGATCTTACCAACGTCTTTATCCACTGGGCCAATGAAAGCAAGAAGCCAGAAGAAAATCCCACAACAGAGAAGTATCAGAAAAGAAAATGTTAGTATATAAATTACGGTAAAATCTAGACTTTTCCTCTAATCTATTACTGTGCTTAAATTCATAAAGTCTATATAATATAGAGGAGATTTCATCAGAACAATTACCATGTATGTATTTATATGAAAGACAGGGAATTTATATCACGGCATTGGGAAAGAGATGTCTTGCCAGGACCAAGAACATTGCAGTTTCTTTTATTTTAGTATGGATATCAAAATCAGGTACATTAAACACTATTTAAAATACGAATGATAGGAAGTTGTGACGATCCATGATCATCATTGAAGGGACACCGTATATAAACGAATATTTCTTTACTTTCTCTCTTGATTATAAGAAAAAATCGCCGAATTTTCCTCGTTCTTCGTGATTGCAAATATAACTAAATTTACCCATCAGCAGAAGCATGATAATGAAACAAATACTTTTCCATCTTTGAAGTTTTCAAATTAAGATGTAACCTGACACTAAACACTACTCCTTAATAAAGGACGTTGTAGAATTATACGAAATTTTTAAGTATACAGTTTGTTCCAGATAATTTTTATATTAATTACACTTTAAAAGCTTTTTTACGCGCCACGTAACGCCTTAATTCGTGCCCATTTGTAAAAATCAAGCAGAACACTTTCTCTGCATCTCATAGTTTGTGTTTAATATTTCATTATTGTACCGTCCATGTCCAGTGTTCTTCTTTGGTAGCATCAAAACCCGAAACCACCAAATCTCCATCAAATTTCTGATCTCTATCTCCCGTGAATCGTTCTCTATATCTGATCCTGTTATTAGACACACGGTGTCAAGGGGACGAGATCAAATTTAGCACTAAGCCATTTTTAATTAAAAATTATCGTCGCCTCAAATATATATATTCGCGTCTTTTACTACAAAAAAATCATCATTACTACTTTCGTTTATTTTTTTAAATTTCATCTTCGTGTATTATTTACCTTATATATTAGATTTTCATTTTGACTAGTTGTACTGTCTTTTATCTTCACATATTTTTCTTTATTTTTCATTTCATCATTCGTTACTTTTCTTACATTCTAATTTAATTCTTCCATTCTTTCTATCATTATTCCTTCTTTATTCTTTCTTTGTGTTTTGATTCCCTCATTTGAATCGTTGACGTATTGCCTTCTTTTATTTTTGCATTTATTTCTTTAATTATTTGTTCTATTTATCCGTTACTTTCTTTACAATTCAGGATTTTTTTCTCCATCATCAGCATGCATGTAGCACGGTGCGTCGTCCTGGTAAGACGATAAACTATATCCGACAGCAAAGCCTTTCATCAGAAGGTTTTGAGGAGCGTGGGACAATTTCTAATTGCTGATGTTCACCCTGACCCGGGGTGATAGCACCTGCCAAGTGCCAGCTATAAGCAAATAGTTTACACCCGCTCAAAAGTAGGTCAAAACACTATGAAAGTATACAAAATAAGTTTTAATGCTAGCAATATGATTTTGAAAAAAAATATTACCAGCCATACCTTTTTGAACAAAAAGAAAATATTAACAGCAATACATTTTTGGACAAAAATAGATCACCAGAAATACAGTTTTGAAAAAAATATTAACAGCAAAACAGTTTTGAAAAAATATATAACCAGCAATAGAATTTTGAAAAAAGATATTACCAGCAATATATTTAAAAAAAAATATATTACCAGCAATAGAGTTTTGAAAAAAGATATTACCAGCAATACAATTTTGAAAAAAAAATTACCGGGAATACATTTTTGAAAAATAATTTTACTAACAGTACATTTTTGGAAAATAAATATTACCAGCAGTGCACTTTAAAAAAAAAGAAAACATTACCAGCATTATGTTTTTGAAAAAAATATTACCATCGATAAATTTGTGAAAAAATATCACCAGCAATAAATTTTTGAAAATTATTACCAGCGTTGGTTAGATCCACTGATAGGACCCAAAGAGTGTGAGTTCAATACCCGGTTAAGGCAGTGGAGAACTTTCAGAGGGAAATTAACAGGAGATAATTGATAACTGACATCATTAACCATGGCACGTGGAACTAGAACAGTCTACCCCAGTGAGTGAAATAAAGGGTTCGGTTCGACATTCCAACCACCTGAAGACGGCCGGAGCGTACAACGGCCGAAACGTTGTAATAAATATGGCGACAAAGATGACGACAATAGTAAGATAAATAATGTAATTAATGTAAATTTACATTTACCTTCATTAATTTAAACTAATTACTTTCTTTTCAGGTTTCATTAACACCTATAAAATGTCATCACTTTCTTTTATTTTTTTGCATTCTTGAAAGTTTTTAATTATCATCATTTCCACCCAAACCTTACTTTATTTTTCATTATCTTCTTCAGTTTCTTGTCTACCTTCTTTTAATTTCCCAAGTCATTATTAAAATGCGCTTATATATGTATTCCCTCTTATATTCCAGTATTCGTCTTCTTACAGAGAAGCCAAACCAGCAAGAAGAAAGAAGTAATCATATAGGATCGGTTAGTATACTCCAGCAAGCAAACCATGTCATAAAATTAAAATCTTCTCTGAGAAGACAGTTATTGCCTCGACTCCAAGCCTACATCGAATGCCGCTCAGTCTAACAATCCTACGCACCGACAATCTGTCTCAAATGTTATTTCATTTGAGAGTGTGTCAGTCAGTCATTCCTCCTTGCTTTCAGTTCAAAGAGAGCTCAAAACCGTCTCGCTGAGCTCAAGCGAACCAAATGATAATTCATTACTGTTAGCTATTAATCGACTTCCTCTCTTCATTCAGGCCACCCGGTCATTAATTGGAACTTCTTGCAGCTTCTGGAAATAGTCCTGACCACAACAGCAGTAACAAGCGGAGAAGCAAAGTTAGCTTGTAAATCAAGCAGCTCACATGAAAGAAGAAAAATGGATTTAATATTGGCTTGTTACAGCCTTTATCCTGCAACTTACTAATGATGATCACGAAGACAAATGACTCTCGAGAATATTTATTACTACGTTTTATTAAAATCAAACAAGAACAATATTTCTTCAGCGGAGAAAATCCCGGGAAAAGTTTCTTGGATTTTCATTCGTGATTTAATTTCTCGGCAGACAATCGATATTCCTTTTCTGAAAAGTGTAAAAACTATGAAATGAAATCCAAACTTTGTTTTCTATCAGTTGTAGTCAATTTACCTCGGGGAATAAAAACTCTGAAAAAAAGTTTTGGAAGTGGGAAGTGGTATGCAAGGCACTAATACAGAAAAGAAAACTACTTTTATCCATTTCAGTATGCACGAGAAATAAACAATTACATTAATAAGAATACAGAGATTTCACAAAAGAAAGAAACATTTGTGTAATTAACAGTAATGTGCTTGTAAATAAAGGTAATGAAACGTAATTTCTTTGAAAATCAACTACCGTAATTCCCCATGTATTATAAGCATTCATCCATAATACGCACACCTAAAATTGGTCTGAAAGTGTGAGAAAATGCTTCTATTTACGCATAATATGCATCCCTTGTTTGGTAATCAAACCCTATAATATGTACCTCTCCAAATTCATTACGACCGGCGTTTCCTACTCTTATTTTTTTTAAAAATGGTTGTAAACATAGAATAATATTATTCTAGTTCAGTTATATGGCAATTCTTATTTTATTTTGCTGCAAATTTTTAAGATTTTTGTAGCTGTTTATCGTACGCACCCTGGTATTTCTTATTATTTAAAAAAAAATTACGGTAGTTGTTTTTATGAGAATAAAAAAAAATCACTTGGCGGGAGTTCAGATATTTTCACTACATTTCCAAATGAGAAAGACAAATTATAACGCTTTCTTTCATAATACTGAATACAACGACACCTAGCGATATCAGCAGTGACAAGGTGAGCTAACCCTCACGATATATTGCCATCTATTAATACACACATATCCTTAAGAATATTCTGTAAAATGGTTTAGTACAGGGAAAAACGCAAAGCGTGTCAAATATGCTTTTGTAGAAATCAACCCTAAAAGCAATGTCTACATAAAATGACCACAGTCATGGACACCAGCATCAAGGGAAACGAAGGGACGAGGAGAGAAAAAAAAAGTCAGAATCAGAACACCATTCTTTACCACGAGTTCAAAACCACAACGGAGTTAACAGTGCAACAAGAGCGGAGCTACAAGTGAAACCAAATCAATCGTGATGATCATATATAACGACCTTACATCACAGATTTCTTCGTTAAGGATGCTACGAAGACCAAGAGAAAATTCCCATCTATCTGAAGACTCATCGATCTCTCTCCGAATTTCTGGGAGAAGAAGTTATTATTTACATTCGGACTAATGTCCTCAACTTTGTTATTACACTGTTTCCGTTTTGCATTCTCACATGTTTCAGTTTTCTATCGACCTGGATTACCTTCAGTGAATTTCAAGCAGAAACATTTATTTATTTTACGGAGGTAAATTGTTCTCGTCATGTCAGCTTGTTCTTATCTAGAAGAACTTAGTTTTGTCCACTTTTCGGCTAATGAGTCTGAGACTGGAAAACCCAGCTCAATGATCGAATTCAGAATTACTATGCTAACAAATCGACCAAACAATTCTTTTGCACACAACTATATTTGAAATTACAATTCGGAGCAGTAAGTGTAGTGTTTTTTCTTTCCTCCCTGTTGTTGATATTATCGTTACTACTGCTGTTACACTCGACTACATTCTCCACCTCTTCCATTTTCTTACTGCTGTTGAAGACTTGCTGTCATATGTCTTTCTTTATTTACTAATGACTACTAAATGATATTTATCTCTATGCTTGATCTCCTAAAGTGATTCCCCATTGTTTTTGGTTGACTTATATACATAAGCGGCCCAATATCTGTAATGCCTTAAGGGGCTTTAATTGTGGGCAGTTCCTGATAAGATGGCAGCAATAAAACACGTATATTAATACACAGGAGTCTTGGAGTTATTTCTGCTTAACATGGTGTCAGAGGAACGAACTGGGCGATAAACTGAGTGAGTACTACTTTGTTTAAAACAACAAAAAATGATGTCAATCAACCCACCCTAAAGTTTTGACTGGACAGTAAGAAATTTGCACAAAGCCTTTAACGAGTGGCTTGAAGAAGTGAATTTTTTTTTGAATTTCAGAAATTTGAAGGGGAGGGTAGAGATAGTACCGCTAAAGCTGCAAATGATGAAAAGAAGAAAAGGAGTTTATTTATTTACCTTTTAGGAAAAAAGGCCAACAAATATACAAAACTCTAACAATTAAGAAACGATTGAAAATGACGACAAAAAAAACCTCGAAATGGTTATCGAAGCCTTTAGGGACTACTGCAAACTCATGAAAACATTGACTGTAGACAGAGTGGAATTCCTACGGAAAGAACAAAGTGAAAATGAAAGCTTTGAGGACTATTTGTTAAATTTGAAATCGAGTTCTGAAGATTGTGAATGGAATAACGTCACTGAGAACGATATGATAAAATTACAAATAATAAAAGGAATATACGATAGAAAAACGCGCGAAATTCTCCTGAGGGAACCAGACTTAACCCTGACACAGTGTATTGACCGATGCAGAGCTGCAGAACAAAGTAAAATCCAGTCGCAAAAAATTGAAAAATACGACAAATTAAATGTTGAGGACGACACATACGAGAAAGATATCAATGCGACTGGAAGAGAAAAAAAAACAACATGATTGCATTTATTGTGAGAGAAGACATGTAAAAGGAATAAGAAACTGTCCAGCTTATGGTCAGGAATGTTTTAGATGCAAAAGAAAAAAACATTTTGCCACATCAAGAATTTGCAGGGGTAACTACAGTGAGCAAAGAGTTAATGAATGTTTTCACGTTGAAGGGGAGACCATTCATAAGGTTCATGCGAATTTAAAATTAAACGGGAAGCCCATTAAATTCATGATAGATTCCGGAGCAACTGTAAATGTAATTCCTGCAACATTCGTTAAGGACAACAAAATGGAGCACTTACTAAAAAAAGGTAAGGAACTTGATATTTCAGTATACGGAGGGAAAAGGGTTAGAACCGAAGGAACAATGAGGGTAGAACTTATCAACCCTGTCAACAGAAGAAAAGTGACAGCCTCAGTCATGGTTGTGAATGAGAAGGTACAACCAATTTTAAGCTGTAGTCTTTGCCAAAAGCTAAATTTAATACGGGTCAACCTAGATCAGTTTGACTCGACAGTTTCAGCTGTAGAATGCAATTTCCTCAAAGAACAAGCCCTGAAAGACATCAGAAAATTATATATTGATCATTCCATCAAAGGGATTTTACTAGAATACCCAGACGTTTTTGAAGAGTGTTGGTGAATTTGAAGGTGAGTTAACACTCCAAATAGAGCCAGGCACAGTTCCTATACAACAACCCATAAGAGGTGTCCCATTTGCACTGGTAAAACAATTTAAACAGGAACTAGAAAAAATGATGTGGGACAATATAATTGAGAACCTGGGAGGACCTAGCTCATAGCTCAACAGCTATATGATTGAGAGAAAAGACAGCGGAAAACTTCGGATATGTTTAGACCCTAAACCATTAAATAAGGCACTGATTAACAACTACCACTGCCAGGTACCAAGCTTGGAATCCATCACACACAGGTTTGCAACTAAAAACGCAATAAAAATTAGCAAATTGGACGTAAGAATTGGATACTGGCATTGCAAGCTGAACGACAAGGCAATAGAACTGACCGCCTTCGGCACGCACCAGGGAAATTATCGATACAAAAGATTACCCATGGGTATCACACCAGCCAGCAAGGCATTCCAAACAAAAATGATTGAACAATTCCAAGGGATAAACGGGGTTAGCATCATCCAAGATGACTGTCTGATTGAGGTATTTGGAAACAACTCAGACCAAGCCATCAATAACCACAACAAGAATTTGCGAGCATATTTGCAGAGATGCAGAGAAAGAAACATTAAAATTACCCTTGACAAACGCAAATTCCTCACAGAGGAAGTTGCCTACATGGGTCATACACTGACTAACACAGACTTGAAGCCCGATGAAGAAAAATACGGGCAATCACAGAATTCCCAGCACCTCGCGATCTGCATCATCTAAGGCGCTTCATAGGAATGGTTAAATACCTCTCGAAATTTGATCACTGACGACAAAATGTGAACCTTTAAACAGGCTAACACGGGAGGACCAGATTTTCCAATGGGCGGAGGTGCAACAAAGAGTATTCGAAGACATATCAAAGACTATAGCAAACACACCTATCTTGGCTTTACTACGACTTAGAAAAGCCAGTCACGATATAGACTGATATGTCTGATGTAGGTGTGGGAGCTGTACTCCTACAGGATGGGAAACCAGTGTCATACGCGCCAAGGATGTGGAACGACTATGAGAAAAACTACGCACCAATTGAAAAAGACATGAGAGCCGTTGTTTAGACTATTGTTATGGAAGACATGCAACAATAGAGTCAGATCACAAACCATTAGAAGCAATAAGCAACAAGCCTCTAAGCGAAGTACCAAAAAGACTGTTAAGAATGATGCTTTCAATACAAAATTTTGATTACAAAATAACATACAAAAAGGGTAGTGACATAATTATTGCTGATGCTCTTTCACGAGCCCCAGTAGAGGATGACAAGTTCAGTGAAGTGAATCTATTAGATTTTCTTGCTGTAAGTGAACAGACCAGAGACAGACTAGTCAGTGCGACCAAAGAAGATAGGGATCTACAGAAGCTCATTAAACTAATTAAACAAGGCTTCCCAATGCGATATAAAGCCCTTGCACCTCAGTTGTAGCACCTGTATAAATACAGAGACTACCTGTCAACAAAGGATGATCTAATATTTTACAAAGACAGAATCCTTGTACCTGCCTCAATGAGAAATGTCATGAAGGAGAAGGCACATACAAGGCATTTAGCAGTTGAAAGTAACATGAGACGTGCCCTAGACACAATCTTCTGGCCTGGAATGAGGCACGAACTACAGGAATGTTACATCAACTGTGAACAGTGTAGCAGATATTCTGCAAGAAATAGCAAAGAGACACTAATCACAAGACCAGTGCCGAAATACCCATTCCAACGTATTGGCCTAGATACCATGACACTGAATGGAAGGAAATACCTAGTCTGTGTGGATTATTTCTCCAATTATACCTTGGTTGATCGTCTCCAAAGAACATCATCAGTTTGCACAATCAAGCTGATAAAGAAACACTTCATGTGATATGGCATTCCAGAAGAAGTTGTAAGTGATGGGGGCCCTGAATTTGATAACAAAATAATGAGAGAAATGGCCCATAAATACCGATTTAGATGGAATCCCTGCTCACCAGGAGATGCCAAGCTCCAATGGAATGGCAGAATCAGCTGTAAAACAAATAAAATGCATCATAAAAAATGTAATGATGAAAACAGCGATCCTTGTCTGGCCATACTAGAATTCACCAAAACACCATCAAAATCCACAGGCATGTCCCCAGCGCAGAGATTCTTTGGAAGACAATTGAGAAGTGTACTGCCTACGATGAAGAAATTTCTATCCCCATTTAATGCGGAAGAAATAAAAACTAAAATACGAAAGGCAAAACAACATCAAAAGAAATACTATGACAAAAATGCCCATGACCTGATAGAACCAGGAAAGGGCGGCCAGGTGACTGTGCAGCCATATGGCAAGAACCAATATTGGAAAAAAGGCAGTTGTCACAGAAAAGTTTAAATACCGACGACACATGATCGAACTGGAAAATGGGAAAAGGCTAGTGAGAACTAGGAGACACCTACAACTAGACCAAAACATAGCAATATGATGGAAACAAACCGCAAACAAGATATCACCAACAGTGGCAGCAAGGAAAACACCAAACAGCAGCAACCAGACAAAACGGAAAGACAACCACGTCTGAAGAGAGTCACTGCAGGCAGGACACCCAACCGATATGGTAAATGGCAACTCACATAAAATAAACACTTCAGACTTTTGTATGTATGTGGGATGTTGGTTGACTTATATACATAAGCGGCCCAATATCTGTAATGCCTTAAGGGGCTTTAATTGTGCGGCAGTTCCTGATAAGATGGCAGCAATAAAACACGTATATTAATACACACAAGTCATGGAGTTATTTCTGCTTAACAATTGTCTAACTGTTTAATGTTTTACTTATGCATACCCAATTGTATATAAACACATGGTTGCAGTAGATGTTCTGTTAATCAACGCAATCCCAGCGTTTATAAGACTGTCTGATTTCTCCACCTTCTTATTTAATCTTCCATATTTTATAATTTACAGAAGTATATTTTTAAAATGTGTAAATATATATTTGTAGAGTGGATAAATGAAACGGCCAAATATAAGGAGACGTGTGCTGGTGTGCTTACGCAGGATAGACCCCGTGACTGACGAACTGGGAATACCATCGACCGAAACTATAGTCGCACATAGGTACACGTATATATACTAATTAATATATATATATATATATATATATATATATATATATATATATATATATATATAAGTGAACATAGAAGTCAACACTTAGAGGCGACAGTATGTTTCATGCTAGATGCAATCGTCAGGCAACAATAATTGCCTGACGATTGCATCTGGCATGAAACATCCTGTCGCCTCTAAGTGTTGACTTCTATGTTCACTTTTATATTTACACACGCTCTATCTCTGATATTGAGCACTTTATCCAATAAATATAGCACACTTTAAGACTATATTTCCTCATATATATATATATATATATATATATATATATATATCTTGTCATCCATAGACAGACTGTTTCGCTGTATCACAGCTCATCAGTGTGGATAGACAACCGGTTGCATCTAGCTAGGATCGAAACCCACCTGAATTGGCGTCAGTCGGGGATGAAGGGACTGCATCAGTTGGCGCACGGCAGGCATGAAGGTGAATTTAAGCGTATTTATTTTTAGATAAACACACAGTGACTGAGAGAACTCAATTCGATTTGCCGAAGAGTCTTGCAGTATTAGTCATAATAATCACAGTTTACAAGCCCACACTTCATCCCCAGAGTGTTCAAAATTGATTAAATCCTACAGATTCTCTAATGTATTTGTTTAATTTATTTTTAAATGAATACTAATGCAGAAATATGAGTATCCACTTAAAAGATGAAGTGTAAACAATTATATACATATATATTATGAAATGGACAATGTCCGACAATTATTTTAAGAGATTTCTATGTTTATACATTCTTTTTATGGATACAAGTATTTAAGCAAATGCTCTCTTTATAATAAACAGTATTAAACAACATTTAGCGGCCTGAATGTCCGAGAAAGTTTCATAGAAAATTTTCGTCCTCCAACAGGAATCGAACCTGGATCCTATACGCAACCGTCATATAGCCTGACGTGCCTTAACCGATTCGGCCACTAAGAATCGTACGGTCTACTGCTTATAAACTTCAATCTTCCATGAATCTTTCACGTCCATGCATATCTGCTCATGGCGTATCAAATGTAAACAAATGACGTCACACATTATGAAATGGACAAAGTCCGACAATTATTTTAAGACATTTTTATGTTTATAAAAAGAATGTATAAACATAAAAATGTCTTAAAACACACACACACACACACACACACACACACACACACACACACACACACACACACACACATATATATATATATATATATATATATATATATATATATATATATATATATATATTGAGGAATAAAAAGCCAACAGATCAATAAGATTGATGGCATTTATTATATATTAGAATTTTGATTAATTACAAACGAAGAGAAAGAGTTTGAACTCGGATTTTCTCTTCGTGCTTCAACTTTACTCAAAAGATTAATAATTAAGAAATATCGTTAAGAGTGATCAGAAGAAGAGTAGAAAGCATTGCATTTAAAATTTTGAAGATTATATATACTGAAGACAAATTAAGTGTGACAATTTCAACAAAGTATTCATCATCATCATCATCCTACGGCCTCGCATGTGGTTGCTTGGAAGTCTATTAACATTCTCTTTTTACACTGCTCGGCCCTTCATTGCCGTTCCCAGATCCCCAATATCCAACCCCGTGTCCCGAGCCATGGTGTCTAGAAAAGTCAACTTTCGCGAGAAGACACCTTTAGAAGGATACCATAGAAATAATGATGAGACGACTTCCCCGTCCTCTCTTGTGCAAAGTGCAATCGCTTTTGTTTGTACTTAGCTCTCAGTTATCCGTAAATTGTTTTAAGAGTAGCATGGGATCTCCAACTGATGTACTAGATTCTTCTAAGTAGATTTGTATCGGTTCCATACAGTCGTCTATCAAGACGAACAGATAATGTTTAAGTTTCTGATCCATTCAGTATGACTGGTTCAATCCGTGTGTGAAATGTTTAGGCCTTTAAAGAGAATGTAAGGTTCGGGCGCCAAATATTATTAAGTGTAGGTGTCCTGCGGATGTTGAAGTCTTTTTGGGAATCTATTATATGAGAATCAAGATATTTGAAATTCTCAACTCTTTTTCTGAACGTATTATTGACTTCAACTCGGATGGTTCTGGAGAACGGTTGTGATATATTATGTCTTGCATTGTAATAGAAACCTACCTGGTTCGCTACATGCTCGATTGATTGCAGCAAGGATTATGCATCTTTGATACATTGAGAAATTAATGCAAGATTATCGGCAAATTCAAGGTCAACTAGGTGCTGTCGAGAGTACGGACTACACTTGCGAGGTTTCAGAAAGAGTCTTTTCCTCTATCCTGTTGAGCATCATGCGTATGACGATAAACTACATCCGCATCCTGGGTAAGACGATAAACTACGTCTAACAATGCCTCTGATAATACGTTTTTTGAAAAATAATGTTGCCAGCTGTACGTTTTTGAAAAAATAATATTGCAAGCTATACGTTTGTGAAAAATAATATTACCAGCTATACATTTTTGAAAAAATAACATTACCAGCTAAAAGGTTTTGAAAAAATAATATTACCAGCTTTACGTTTTTTTAAAAAAAATATTACCAGCTATACGTTTTTGAAAAAATAACATTTCCAGCTATACGTTTTTGAGGAAAAAATATTAACAGAAATATATGTTTGACAAAACAAAAATATTACCAGGAAAAAAAAGTTGTTGACATTAAATGACCCATTGAGTTTGATATGCCGAAAAACAAACCAAACCAAATCAATTTATGTTTTCGAGAGAAATACGCATGACTTAGTCTCGAACAACTATAAATAGAAAAGGAGCAAGTAGGACTCCTGATTTAACTTCAAATGAAACAGTCTCGCCATCAGGCTATACAATGGTGATAGTGGTGTTTCTATACCGATCTCTAATTGCCTCAAAAATTCTGGAGTGTATACCACAGAGTTGGCGGATTTAGAACATGAGATTGCTGTTGATGGAATCACATGACTTGCGAAAGTCAACATAAATTGTGAACTATTTGTTGATTTTTTTCATCTCTTCCAGTATCCGGTGAATGGAGTGGATTTGAATAGTTGCTGAACTCCCTTTTCTAAATCCATTCGAATATTTACGGAGGCGTGGATCGATGGTAGGGACAATCCTATTTAGCGGTGGCTTATTGTAAACTTCTGATGCAATTGGCATAAGAGTTATACCCCTACAATTTTCCGCACTTATTTGGGAACAGAGACTATTCCGCGAATGGAAAGGTGACGAATGGGGTATGAATGTGTATTTTACCATTGAAATCGCGGAAGTTGTAGGTGTGGACACTTTCTGTTAATTTCTTCAGGTCAGAGTAGAAGGCATCCATTAGTTTTTCTTCACTTGTGTTATTTCGGCAGTAACAAACAGTGAATGTGATTTGAGGGCTACTGTTAAATTCAGCAGCAATTATGCTATCAGATATTTTTTCAACAGATGGTAATTTTCCTGAAGCTTTATTTAGTACATCAATTCCGCCGATTGTGGAACGTCGGGAGATTTTGGTGGCTGAGGCAGTAATAAATTTGTATTCATCAAGATTGTTATAATTCATGTCAGTGTCAGGGTCAGGGACAGCATGGAAGGGCTCGGGAGGGAGGATAAGCACTTTTGTTTCTTATTGTTTAGGTGGTCATCTAGGTCATAGAGCCCCACTTCTTACGCTGGGATCCGTGTTAATTCTATCGAAAAGCTAAACCATGCCATGCTCTGGTTGAAGAGGTGGCAGCGTGCTTTCAAACAGAAGTACTTTCCATCTCAGTGACGAATGAGTAACTTTTCGCTTCATATTGTGACATCTTGTCATCTTCAAAATATAACTGCCTAGAGTAATAAACTGTCTATAGTGTAGTACAATGTACGACAATGTACTACAAATTTAAATGAAATTGTATTCCTAAAATATACTTTATTAGTTTCCCAATTAGCCGAGGAACACTGTTATAATAAAAATAGCGTTTTATTGGTACCTGTGCTCCTGGATACTCAAGGTGTCAATTTTATTTTACTTTGTGCCAAATAGAAGCTCTTGTTTTCTGCTGGTTTTTGACAAAGTGAACTGAAAGTGCTGTAGATAATATGTATTTCATGAACTTTGATGTAGACATTTTTTGTTGATCCTGCATTTTCCCCGTTCGCAATTACCTCGCTCCAAAGAGTTGAGAGGTGAGGTTCATCAGTTTCATGAGAAACAAGGTTTGAATTGGGAAAATGGCAAGCAGGAGCTGGAAACCTGCTGCAGTTAGTGGAAGTCATGATAATTATTTCATTAGCCGATACAAAATGTGGGACGTCAAGCCTAGATTCAGGTGTTTTTTTGTCCAGAAAGCATCTCTAGAATGACTGTCACCCAATGCTGAAGACTTATTTCAAGCCATGAAATGAATTATTTCGTGCGAGACTCCAACTTGGAATTTGAATTTCCGCGGATTATCTTAGGGATTTCAGCACCGAATCTGTTCTCCCGAACCCTTTCCCATCATTGGGTATGCCCGCAAGGCAGCGGAGGTTTAAAATCAAAGTTTTCCCTCTCTTAGTTTAACTACCCTCTTGGGTTGACGTATTTCATCTATTCAAAGTGCATAGATTCACGCATAAATACATATATTTAACAGTGTATGTCAGAGCAAACAGTTCGCCATCAAATGTAGCACATGTTTTATTATGTATATTTTGAAAATGATAAAAATATTAACTATTTTTTGATGGATAAATGACACTGATTTCCTGACAGACGCATAGTTTGGTTTTCGGAATTAGGTGGCTACATAGATTTACAAGGTGGTTCAAATCATTCGACTCAATATAATATTCCCTTTCCTATTTCAAAACATATGACTTGACACTAATTTATGTAAGTAGCCTTAAGAAACATGCACTTATATTACTCATAAATTAGAGATTTTCATCGAATGTGAATATAATCGATTTCATTTGCCAGGTGCATCGTGATAAAACAAGACTTTACTCTCCCAGTACATTCATTCAAATGAATAATACTATCACTAGTTGTCTTTTATGGTGTAAAGATAAGGATTATGCCAGGTGTGATTCTAAAACAATTTTTATCTAGTTGGCGAGTTTTCTAACGTACCTTAGTTCAATACTGGCTGGTATGAACACAATGTTTGCGATTTTCAGCCCAAACTAACATTATTAGAAGTTTGGATATCAATCGTGTCGCCCAGAATAATACCACGCCCTGTCGGCTGGGGCTGTAGAATACACCGAATTCTGTGTATGACGAAAACTACATCCGCATCCAGGGTAAGACAATAAACTACGTCCAACAGCAAGGCCTCTGATACGGAGGTTTTGAGGAGCGTGGAACCATCTCTTAATTTCTGGTGATCACAGGTCCATCCTGACCAGGTGTGGTAGCTCCAGTCAGGGTTCCAGCTATGGACAAATAGTTAACCTCGCAACTTAGGTAAAAAGCATAAATATATAAAAATAGGTTTTAATACCAGAAATATATTGAAAAAAATTATTACCAGAAATTAATTTAAAAAAAAAATTCTATTACCAGTAATACGTTTTTTTTAAAAATATTACCAGCAATACATGTGATTGTAAAAAAATTTGAGTAATTGAAAAATGGTTCAAATATATATGTATAAATACACACCGTCATGGGTAAGACTTTAAACTACACCCACGTCCTAGGTAAGACGATAAACTACATCCAGCAGCAAGGCCTCTGATCAGAGGTTTTGAGGAGCGAGGATCCACCTTTTAATTGCTGGTGTTCCCAGTTCCACCCCGAACCGGGGTGGTAACACATGTTAGGGTCCCAGCTATGTTCAAATAGTTAACTATTACCAGCAATACTTTCTTGAAAATATTATTACCAGCAATACAATTTTGAAGGAAAAAATATTACCAGAAACAGATTTTTGACAAAACAAAACATTACCAGAAATAAGAAAAGTTGTCGGCATTAAATAACCCATTGAGGTTGATATGCCGAAAAACAAAATAAACCAAACCGAACCATACACACTTTTGTTACCAATCTATCACTGTCTATGTATTTCATGAATTTTGTTGGCATTAAATGACCCACTGAGGTTGATATGCCATAAAACAAAACAATAAAAAACAACCAGATTAATACCATTGCAGTTATAGTGATTTTTATGTATTTAACATAGAAAGCATGTACGATGGAATGGTCAAGAGAGACGTATTTTTACAATTTTGGAAAGGGAAAATTCTGCGGCATTAAATGTTAACTTTCAACATTCCATGAATCCACACTTTGGGAATGATAATGGTAATATTAGCCATTTTCTAATAGGGAGAAATTCGGCATTCACTGACAGGCATCCAATGTTAATTTTAGTTGAAATGTATAAAATATTTATCTTAAAACAATTTTTAAGGTGAAAAGGTTTCTCAAGTTCAGTAGATGTTATTGATAGTGCCATTTTTTCTTCTTAACGTTTTGATTGAATTAGTGTTGAACATCATACCGATTATGTCGTCGTTTTCTCTACGAATTCCATGTGATATCCATTTCAGTTGCTGCTCATGTTGAAACTCATCAAGCGATGTGCTTTCTATATCTGCTGCAGTTTCTGAGATTCTATGCGCTAATTCAGAAGTTACGAAGAAGAATGTCCGTTGTTAAGAACAACTATCTCCATCGTTCGAATCCATGTTTGGGTCTCATACGGATGATATTTTAAATATTTATGAACGGATTTGGACATCAGACATGACATCGAAATGAAATCTCCGACCTGTCAAGTCGATTTAAGTAAATGACACGATTTATTTGATTAATGTTTTGGCTTTGTATCAGTTTTCGGTATTTGTCAGAAGTACAACTAGCACATCCTAAAGGTTGTAGGTGAAAGCCATCCGCAAATAAGCTTGAAAGATAAGTCAGAATAAATTCATACCCAGATTAGCTTTTGTTAAATCTTGAATTTCAATGGTAGAGTAAAATCGTAAATGTCTGATATTATTGAACTTGTTTTTACATTAGATTCTGTAGGCGCAGATGACAGGATCTTGATGGCAAGACTAAACGTACTTCCAGACAAGGAAAGTCAAAAGTGAGTATTAACTATAAAATATGAGAACGTCCGCTCGTTGTCAAGATGGACAGAAGTAGAAGATAGCTTCCAAATGAAGAAATGAAAACATGCAATCCCAGAAATTTTAACTATCTGGCAATTATTTTAACAGACGATACAAAATTAACACAAAATTCAGAGATGCATTGGATTAGCAAAATATGGCTTCTAACATTTAAATAAAGTAACATAGAAATTTCGTTAGAAAAAAGAAAAGAGTGCTGACATTCCAGGTAATAATTATTCTACTATATGACAGCGAAAGCAGGGCGATAATTTTAATGCTTTTTCTTTACAGTAACGTTCAACCTGTGCAAGGCTCGGGGGCCAGTCGATGTAGAGCGTTATGATAAGGGTTAGTTTATATGTCTAGGAGATGAAGACAACGGTGATTCTAAACTTGGACAGTTTAAGATTGTTAAGATCGGGGAAACATGCTCTTGGGAGTCTGTTCCACAGAGAAGAGATTCGCGGGATGAAGCTGTTTGAGTGGAAATTACTTCCAGCCGATTAAATACGGATGGGACGTGGGTGATGTGCTACTATGTAAATGACATGGCGGGGCCGAGCTTTGAAGGTCAGACCTGGTGGATTCAAGAGATGCAGTTTGTATGAGCACTTTCCATGATAGTAGTGAAAGACTCGCCGCAACCCGCCGGTGAGACAGCGGTTGGAGGGTGGAAAAATAATTCTTCTTCCAAAAAGGAAGTTTTTTTGTTTTTTTTTACATGCTAAGGTTCACGCTGTACAAGGTGGTGTGGGGACACTCGAGGTAAAGGGTTAGAAAGGGGTAGTTGATGTGGATAGGAGGGGCAGATAACTGTTCGTCAGAGTACTTGGTAGTAGCAATAGAGCAGTGGGAGACTTGTCACATCTTACCTGTGAGAGAGAGGTTGGAGGGTGGAAAGTAATTCTTCTCCAACAAGGATTTGGAGACGCTTGGACAGTGAGGTGTGGAGAGCTGCCGCCTAAAAACGACAACAGTACTCCATTTAAGGCCTCGTCTGCCTCTTATAAAAGCAGAGTATAGCATAAGGAGTCAAGTACTTACTGGAGCGGTACAGGGAGCCAATCATTTTACCTGCATCTTTAGCGATGTATTGTATATAGTAATTCCACTTGAGGTCAGGATTTCAGTTTGAGGCCCAATATCCCCTCGAAGCAGTGGGGCCACCTCGAGGGGACATCCGTTCATCGGTAGTTCGGGGTCTGATCGGCGGTGGTGGAATGTAACCATTTTGGTTTTAGATGCATTGAATATAAGCAGACAGTTTTTCCCCTACTGGGAAGTTAGTGTTAGATTGGAAGAGTGGTTAGCTGCCAATCTCCAATCGTCAAGTTGTTAAGTAGTGCCCCTTTATATCGTCGTATCATCGACATAGATGTTTACAAATGATCGGAGTGTATTCTTAGAAGTAGATCATTTATATAAATCAAAAAGAGAGTTGGTTCAAGAAGCGACGCCTTGGGGACGCTTGCGTTGACCCCCAGGGCCTCTGCGGACTGGCCATTAATTACTACCTTCAGGGATCAACCTGTTACGAAGGATTTTATAATATACCAAACCCTTCCAGTGATTCCATAGCTGTAGATCTTGTGTAGCATTCCTTTGCGCCGCAGCTTGTCGAAGGCCTTCGGGATATCTAATGCTATGGTCCTTGCGGTATGTGTGTTGTAAAGCGGTAGAAAAGACTTTAGGTTAACTGAAATGTGGTTCTATATTAGGAGGTCGACAAATAATGTCCGAATCTTGTCATCAACATGGAAGTTTAAAATAAATGAAACCTAAAGACGCATATGTTTAGAAAAAAACAGTTGATATTACTGAAAGACTGATTGAGTTTGGAGAATTAAACATATTGAACGTAAAAGAGCAAAGGGTAACTTTAATTAACTTGCCTAATGATGGTAAAGGAGTAAGTAGAAGGGATAATTGGGGATAAGTATTGCTTAATGTTAATAGGGATAAGACGTTGTGGAGAGCCACGATCAACCATATCGTGAAATGGGACAGTACATAAAAGATAAAGCAGAAGTATGAAAACATAAGTGCAATTCTTCGCGCGTACTGATTCAAATTTACTTTGAAAAATAAGATACAAGTTACAGTAAAAGAATTTATCGTCGGTTAACAAAACCCATATTTTCTTACTATCTTCTATGGCGAAAAGGAAAAAAAAAGAAACAAATTTAGTGCAGCCTTTATCAGTGGTGGCTCTGAATACATTCACCTTAAATTGATCTGAGATTTAGGCAAGAATTTATACATAGGGAACGATTAAACCTTCTTAATATTAAAACAGGATTTATAATTTAACGAATAAAAACGCAAGTGGATCAATAACTGATATTTTCTCCTTACAATATTCATTAAAAATATAAATAAATATGAATCAATTTGGTAATATCTTAGCGAATGCATTTGGTGTAAATTAGAGCTTCCGTTGTACGCATCCAGTGGCATGAACAAAACTAGGTTAGATGCAATTCTCGAAATGCATGTTTGAAATTACAAATCAACAACAATAAAAAATATTGACATATTTTAAAAATGATTTCCTAGCAGAAGTATTATGAACACAAGTGATCGATGTCAATATAGATTCCATTTTAACCACTTCCAGGCAAAAAAGACAACGAATAAACTGAAAGAGAGATTGGATCGAAAAAATTCTGAAATTGATTAAATGAATATTTGATTTTCACACAGAATTACCCATAAGCTGATAGCAGAGTAATATATCAATAAACTTCATAATATCTTTAAGGAAAGGTATATAAAAACAAATACATAACTTAAAATTATATGAAAAAAAATAGATGTTGAAGGATATTTTGAAAATTTATGATTAGGCAAGTGGTTAGATACATAAACACATATTAGCTTTTTCTCCGGTTTTAATACATTTATGAAACAAACATAAAATAACTTCAATATCAGTGTTAATCAAACACACGCACGTACACACAGAACGAACACACACACACAATGTGTATATATATATATATATATATATATATATATATATATATATATATATATATATATATATATATATATATATATATATATATATATTTATGGTGCCAATTGAATGTTTCTAACCACCCACACCCTAGACATGGTAATTGTTATTGCGAACAGATTTAAAATAAGCCTACTAAATGGACATTGAAAAACCGATTTGTAAAGTACAGCCTGTCGGAAGTTATTATGCAAATCAAATATAGCGCAATAACTCAAATGTTGTGGAACAATATTTGTTAAATTTAATCTCGTTCATTTCCACCCTTACTAAAATATTCAATTAAATTTTCTGCCATTTTTAATGGCTAGTTTTTGAGATATTTGGAATTTAGGAAAATGCACTGACTGAAGATAATATGCAGATTAATCTAATACTAGCTTAATACTGAAATCTAATTGTTTTTTTTCTTTTGTTCAGAATATATGTAGAAACCCGTGGGCGGCGGAGTACCCAACCAGTCCCGAGTTTTCGCTTACCTGGAACGGGCTATATAACCAGCCTTCGCAGGAGATTGGGCAGATTTTCCTGATTGTTAGTGGTGTGAATTTGGTTTAGTGGGAAAGACTTCGCACGCATTCTACCGTTGTCCTCAAGCGATGTCGGTGATCTGACAGTTCATATCGATCCCAAGCAACTTCTGCCCATTGGTCTTGCATACGTGTTCGACAATGTGTCGCCTCTGTTCTCTGAGGTGAAACGGATAGTGTTTTTAATGTTGCTAGCTGCAGCAGGGATGAATCTGAGATATATGCACATGGTTGGTTTATAGTGGTAAACGATGGCGCAACACGAGTTGTTCTCTCTGAGTCTCCATGATTAATATCAAGGGAAAAGGATAAGAAAGTACGAGTATCGACAAAGGTTGTTAAAGCTGTTTGAGTCAGGAATGATCGGGCAAGAAATCCACTATACTGAAGGAATATTCAAATGCAGACAAAATAAATAAATGTTATGATTCGAAGCGCTTTTCCTCCAGTTTCAGAAATTTTATTATCGATTATAAATGTATATTAATATAATAAAAATTACAATAAACAATGAAAAATATAAGACTAATTCGATAATTAAAATAATCAAGACTTTCCTTTTAAAAATACGAGATCTATTTCTCCGTAAAAAGACATGTTCATTCCTTTGCACATCCAAACGTGCAACAATTATCCATAATGCACACACACACACACACACACACACACACACACACACACACACACACACACACAAATATATATATATATATATATACATATATATATATATATATATATATATATATATATATATATATATATATATTTATATATATATATATATATACACAGTGTAACCCGGATATAAGGAAGTTGTCGGGACCGGAGAAGTATCTTATATCCGGGTTTCTCTTATAACCGGGTTTGGTCTATTATATATACATTAACACAGGCTCTAATGTGCGGTCAGATAAAATCTCTCTTATATCCGGGTCTCTCGTATATCCGGGTCTCTCTTATATCCGGGTCTCTCTTATATCCGGGTCTCTTATATCCGGGTTACACTATATATATATATATATATATATATATATATATATATATATGATGAAAATGTGGAAAAGACAAAGCAAAATCCGAATATGTGAGTTTACTGTTTTTTATTTTGTTTTTGTTTTTGTTATTCTGTCGACGTCAGACGTTTCGGTCAAATAGACCTTCCTCAGAACATGGTTAATGGAGACATATTTATATTAGATTTAAGTTAGATGAAGAAAACTCACATATTCGGATTTTGCTTTGTCTTCTCCACATTTTCATCATACTGTCGGATCTACATCCACACATTTGCTTATATATATATATATATATATATATATATATATATATATATATATATATATATAAATGAGGGATGATACCTTCTCGTTATCGCGCATGGCTATCGCAAAACATCCCGCAAAGAATCAACGGTGCGAATATTTTGTTAAAAATATGTAATAGGAATTTCCTAGAATCTATATGAAGAAATAAATAGACAACAAGAAAATGAGATAAAATCTATTTGCATAAATTGTTAAATATCAAGAGGAGTTAATATTGGACTATGAAAAGGGTCAAGATTGAATAAAAGTTGATATAAAAAGATTTAGGATATTACATAAAGAATCAATGAATAGAATAAAGAATACACAAAGGAAGGATATATAAAATAGTTTTTTACTATGTGATTCATAGATGAGGGTCAAGTTAAAACAAATAATAATAAAAGGTGATCAAGATAAGACAGAGCAATAAAAGGGGCTAAGATAAAACTTTATATAATAGAGAAGAAGAAATTGCAGCATGGAAATATAAAAGGAAATATTTATAAAAAAGAAGATAGGTATTGCTCTACGAAAGACTCGAACAATCAAATCAATTACAATAAAATTGGTAACGATGAAACAGGAGGTGGGAATATACGAAAATGTGGCCGGAACATAGAGATTGAAAGAAAATCCTTGAACATTTTATGAAGAGAATAAAAGAGCAAAGGAAATATTATTCAACAAGAAACACATACTTGCAAGACGAATAAACACTGTGCGCTGAAAATTGTCGCGATCAAACATCAGATCATACAAAATACAAATTATAAAGTAAGAAGATTGAAATACAAGAAATAAAGGGAAAAATAAAAAAAATATATATATGACATTTGTTCCACGAGCGATCCAAATTAACGAAATAACCAAAGAGATAACATTAAAAGGGTCAAATTTAAAAACGAGATGAAATAAAAAAAAGTAATTTGGAGTATAAAGATTTAAAAGACCAAAAGAAAAAGCAATAATGTTCTATAAGGCAGCCGAAGTAAAAATAAGTGACAAACACTGAACCATGATAGCGACTAAGATAAATCAGTTGATATTAAATAAAAAAAATGGATCATTTAGATTGAAGCAAATAATTTGGAGGTATAAATGAAAGTGTAGAAATAAAAGGAATACGTGGAATGAAAACGGGAAAAAAGATATGAATTGTTTTTATGAGACCGCTGCTTACAACTCGAACACATATTTTACGAAGAAAGGTATCATGATAAAACGAGATGCTATACAAGAAAAAAAATAAGATATGAAAATAAAAAAGAGAAATTGAAAGAGAAAAAATGCACTGTAAAAGATAATATAAAAATTATCCTCCAGGAGACATGACTTAATAAAATGAACAAATATTTAACAATACAGAGTGATGATGAAACAACGATGTGATAAAAGAATTTAGCCAAAGTATAAAGATTGAATGAGAAAAAATTAAATATTAAATAAAGAGATCAAAAGAAATACGATACAAATAATTCAATAAGAAAGTCGCACTGACGAAACGAACAAAGAAAGAAGTATAAAATTAGCCATGATAAAACAGTACATCATAAGAGTACTAATCTGAAGTACAAAAAAAATGAAGTGTAATATTTGGGAAAGAAAGCAAAGGCGAAAAGCGAATATCAAAGAATCTTCGATAAGAGACATGAACTCATGAAAAGAACAAATATGGCGATTAAATGGGTCAAGATGAAGCAACATAGGATATAGAAGGGGGAGATTGAAGAGGAACAATGAAGATATAATCGCACGTAAGAAGGAAATATATAAAATATAGAAAAAGAACTAAGTGGTTTCTTTGATACGATTTATCAAGAAAATATATTTAGATTGTAAGAATTCTTTGCGGGGAGATAATAATTGCTTTACTGATACAAGTCTTACTAATTAACCCAAAACACAGGGAGAAATAAGCGGATTCATACCTTTTCTAAGCATGTAAATGGATATAATGAACCCAACGAGAAATGGAACTCGGCACTCCTATTAACTATTCCGAGCCATTATCCAATACCCAAGCGTATATCCAAGCACCTAGTATTCCTAAAGTGTTCACCCTTCTCGTTACTGCCAAAACTAAACGATGCTTAACGTCGGTGATCGTACGGGAACTGATGTTTCGCCATGATGTATCTGTAAGCCTTGGAAGACGGAGCAGAAATATAAACAAATATAACCATAGGAATTAAGTGGAAGCATATAAGTCACCTGTCTTTACAGGAGTATAAAACGAGTCACCAGAAAAGACCTGATGAAAAAAAGGAAACAAAAAGGAAGTCAGTACAAATAGATTCAAAGAAGAAATTTGACTAAATAACGAAAAAATAAAAGAAAGATACTGATTGTTTTAATGCTGACATGTACTTAACCAAATACACAAACACTGAACGATGAAATTAAACATTTTTCATTAACCAAATATCAGTCTATAAAGAACCCCAATGAAGGAAATCATCAGATATACGATGAAGGCGTTCAAATAAATCACCTGACGATATATAAAAGTGAAGGTGGAGCGTAAACACCGAGAAAAGGAAAGTGAAGAAATACCTGTAGATCAATATGAAAGTATATACATATTAGGAATTTTAAATGAAGGAAATGAATATATATGAACATTGAACGAGGTTAAAAGAAATCAGAACATTGTAACATAGTATAAAAGAAAGATAATATAGTATGAAGTAGAAAGAAACATTTTGCAAAAATACAGACTAGATTAAAATGAAACAAAATGATATAGTAGCGATTCAAAGTAAGGAACAAGTATCGAACAGTTAATGAAATCAAAACAGAATAGAAGATGATGGAAAAGAATATAATATGGTCCAGCATGTTTGATAGAAATATTTTGGAGACTTTAAGTAAAATATAAAAGAAAGAAGACGTTGATTGTTCTAATATTGACCGGTTATTAAGAAACGAACAAAGAATTATTTTGGGATGAAGACGAAATATGGAATATGATAAGTTATGGGATAATGGATGAATAAAAGGAAAACGGAAGAATTAAAAAAATGAAAGCAAAATTATGCGTAATATTCTTCAGATGACCAGGATGTAAAAAGGACAAGGGTAAAATTAGTACAAAAAAGTACAAAAAATTGAAAGAAAAAATTAAAAAGAAAATTAGAGATAAAAAATGAAATAAGAAATTTATCGGTAAAAGAACTGAACTAATGAAAAAAATATTTATTAAACAATGCAAGTGATCAAGATAAACGAGCATTCCGTGTAAATTAAAAATATGGAACATGAAGACTGAACGAAAAATAGAGATCAAATTATAAAGAGGAAAACGGGGAGATGGGAATTGTTTTTATATCAAACGGAACTAACGAAACGAACCTATACTGAACGATGAAAGGAAACAAGATCAAATAGAAAAGAATATAAAATTAGTTTGCATGAATATTCAAAACATAAATTACATAGTAAGCGAATTCATTTATTTTTCAACTAAAGGGGTCGAGAGTTTAAACAAAAAAAAGGACATTAAACAATAGCAGAGGAGATCATGAAGTGTCAAAAATATTAAAAAGAACGAAACGAAGCTGGAATATATTATTTCTTAGGTTATGAGTGCGATATGTACATGCTTGTCAGACACACAGCCACATTTCTCATTATACTTATCAACGTCTTCTACATATGTTTCAGGCATAAAACACCCTTGTCGTGCTATATGATAAATGAATACGTGGTGATCACAATTTTTGAAATATGTAAAATTGTTTTTCGAAAACAACGAACGTATATAATTATAAAAACAAATGATTAGCAAATTTATTTAAAAAGGTATATTATCAATTAATGTATCCAGAATGTATATCTACAATTTTGTCAACAAGAAGTTATACTATCCATGATTTACGATTAATTTATTTGGACGTAGCTTTAGAGAAATATAAGAGTAGACATTTTCAACACCATCTCTATTAGTGACTTCTTTTTATTTGAATTTTATCATTTTTGTAAAATAACTTTTAGTTGTTAAATTTCAAGAGAACAGATCAGATAAAGCACATCTTTGAGACCAAGAGCATTGTATTTATAAAATATTAACAATAAAATATGTGACTGATAATCCCAATAGAATAAAATAGAAACTACTTCGATTTAAGAATACAGTTCTCATTTCAAACAGTTTTCTGTGGATGTCTACAAAACCGTTAGCAGTAATTATTAGTTGGGATATTACTTCATTGCAAAAGAGAATTGTAGCGAATGCTAATCTGTTACAGCAAACCAGTAACCATCATATTTTGTATAGATTATTTCGGCGTTGGAAAGGTTTTTTTCTATTGCATCATATTCATGGTATTTTGTAGAACGTTTTCCGTTTGTCAGAGATTTTTCTCTTATTACAGGATCCTGTCTAATCAGGAAACATTTTTCTGCTCATTGAAATGGCGCCAATTTTGAAAGTCCATTTTATTTGAATTTGGTTTTGTTCCTATGCCACCTATATATCAGTTTTCCTTTTCTGAATTTTAAAAATATTTGTTGATGCTGATGAAAGTATTCAAATGATGGATTTCATCTGGTAAATGCCTTCACGTGATTTTGTTGCACTATTGTATAGGCAAAATCCCAAATGATGATCTGTACCAAATAAAATACTAAAAGAAAAAAAAATCTTACAAGGTTTCATTATTGGTGGCCACAATCGTAACAATATAAGCCATGCAGATAACTCAGTGTTAATAGCAAACTCAGAATAGAATCTACATGAACACCCTCAGAAGATAGTGAAGGAAAGAATGGGCTAAGTATGAATTTCAAGAAAACTGAATGTCTGTTTATCAGCAAAAAGAAGAGCCCGGCATGCAAATTACAAATTGCAGACACCAAAATTAAACAAATACAACGATTCAAATATCGTGGAAGAGTTTTACCAGAGAGCGTAAAGTGCTTCACTGAAAGCCGAAGTCGCACTGGAATAGCAAAATGTACCTTATAAAAGCTAAGCAAAATATTAAGAAAGAGGAAAATTTTGTCATAAACAAAGAAAAGAGTACTGAAATCTTACGGGATATTAGCACTCTAATATAGTAGTGAATGCTGGACAATATTCTGACAGGGGGGATGTTCTGCCGAAGGATACTGAACATATCATGGACTAAACGTGTGAGCCACGACGAAGTTTAATAGAAAAGGGAAGCAAAAAGAACACTTAAAATTAACATCAGAAGGAGATAGTTGACATTTCTGGGATAATTATTGATAATATGATACTCACAGGAGAGGAAGAATGCATTAGGAACAGAAGACTACAACAAGAAACGTGCCTAACCAGCTTGAGTAAATGGATGGCAAAAGGGGGAAAGGATCCAAAAGTCGATAATCTAACTTTGGTTGCGATACACTCAAGAAGGTCACGTGATGATCGGTAAGTGACGTCAAGGGATATAATGAAGACGAGGTTCGTCGTAAAGCGTGGAGAAGGACACCCTCTGCCCACAGCGATAGGTCTTACAGGGAAAATCACATGACTTCACCAGGTTGCTAAACAAACTAAATATTACATGTGAAACTTCTTTCCACACTGTTTGCTGTTGTAGACTTGTGATATAGTTTCTCTGTGAGAAACGTCTAAATATTTGTGTATAATTGTATGTATGTCTTAGCGGTATGAAACTCTCTCTAAGAACAAAGCAAAAGCATGTTTGTTATTTTTTCATTCAGATATTCCGTTCCAGCCGGGCAATAAAACTTTATTATATTATGGATAAAACAATGTCCATAATAGGGGAATTGAAAATGGGTGGATATTCCTTTCTACCGCAGTTTACACATTATCTGGTCACTCCGCCCTGACATGTCATTTAACTTTCATTAATGGTTTAGGAAGGATAACGAAAAGAGAAAATTTATTAAGAGCTACAAAGGACAGGAAATTCAGTAGAATGACGATCCCCGACACCCTGAATAGATAATGCATGTAGAAGAAAATGAAGAAGAATAAGATTCTATATTGATAATGGAGGGTTTTCTTGAGAGATTTTAAATGAGTTGTTCTTTTGAAGCTAAGTTTTCATTAATGTTTATTCAAAGAAAACAACTGTATATAGCTGATAGTTTACACTTATCTGAACGAGTTGGCGGCATTCCTATGTCAGTCAAGTAGCACCAATTGAAAGCATAAGACAACAGAAAAAACAATAGTAGATTAAATAATTAATGACTTTTTACTAAAAACCAACAGATTAAAAGGAAGATTGAATATATTCTTCAACAACTCGGAAAACAAAAACCTTTATTCCTAATAAGTCATTAAATTCATCAGTTACAACAACGACAGAATTCATTGTTCTCCCTACCCTGGAAATGAAAATCTCATCTTTGAACATCAGACGCCGATGACGTAGTATATTATCTACAAGGTGCGATGCATAAATTGTCGTTTAAATGAAAAAATGAACATCAGACTGACATCCCATTTTAACAGGTATATTTAACGACATTACACAAAAATATCTTGAAATACGAAAGAGTAAATTTATTCAATAAAATCGATATTGGCTTCAACTACGGCCTCCAAACGACTTCGGAATCTTCTGAAAAACTTCTGGACGGACTCCTTGTATAAGTTGTTGAATGCTTTCATAAACCTTGCGTTCAATTTATCTTTGGTGTCACAAGGCGTTTTGCGGTATGTCGCTCAACTGCACCCTATACATAATAATCAAAATATTTTGCAGCCTAGGAAAATAGGTGGCCAGATGTAAGGGGTTATGTGGCCACAGAAATTATCTAATAGCCATGATTGGGTTATCCTGTTTGTGTGGCATGGGTCAGAGCCCTTTTGTCAGATATAGGGTGTTCCAGCAGCCACCCTATTTATCGAGGGCAGCACTACGACCTTAAGTCTGAGACCTTTGGGAAGATGAATGGAGGCATAACGTTGTCATCTGTAGTGATCACTCCAAACACCTTCGTAACCACCTCTGCATTGTCCACAGGACTGACACAGAAACATTCTGAAATGTTCGTATTGGAGCTTGTAACGCGACTGCTACGCATGCCGTTTCCAAATCTCTGGCCGAGTGAATTGTGCCATGGTGCTGCTTTTCTCAAAGATGGTGCCCAACTAACCTTAATATATCGTGCAGTCGATAAAATCAAAAACACACAATGCGCACGCGTGAAATAAATATAATCATACAAAATATACATGTAGAAGAGAAATATTCAGTATCCATTATATTTCAATTCGTCTAAAATGGCTGAATCTTAATTTCTGATATGAGGAATTATCGTTATTTGCGTTAATTCCATTCGGATTGTTGTCCTCATCTTTGTTGTCTAATTCACGGCATTTCGTTGTACGCCCCAATCTTCATAGGTACTTGGAATATCAAACTGTACGCTATATTTCGTCCACCTAGGTGAGATCATTCTAGTTCCACGTCTCATGACTCTTCCGGATATCTCAGTTTCAGTTATTTACCTTTAGTATCTCAACTCTGGAAGTTTTTGTTCACTTCTGCTCTGGCCGGGAATTGAACTCACAACGTTTTGGGTCAAGTCACTGCATATTTTATCCACTGTACCATGTGTCCTTGTGGACTTGAAGAAGCCGGGGCGTACAACGGCCAAAACGTCTTGAATATGGCAATAAAGATGAGTACAATATTCCGAAAAATGTATATAGTTAAATAGTTATAACTTATTTCAGAAATATAGACAGATAATGAGTAAGCAATGGCTTAAAAACCATTAAATTTCTTTAAATGTAAAAGATCCATTATCAGCGTCTATAGGTTGGCCCTACAAAATCAAAATCGAAGAGATTTCGTTAATGAAATACGCAAGCTCTGTACACTTCCAACAGCCACAACTATAAGAAGGATTATTATACGTGACTAGATGAGAAAATAATATAATCAAGGTGTTAACTTTCCAGATGATGAAAATAAAAATGATTGAAAGGAAACTCCAGTCAATATTAGATACAGCTATAATATTTACTAGAATCAAAACCTCTAATACCCTGAAAAACTGTTTTGAGAAATATTCGTTGATAGATTTAAGACGCCAGTAAACGTAATTGAACGAATGCCAAATATTTCCTGTATAAAAACACGTAATTTTAACATTACCCTGATTTCCCTAGTGATTCTATTGCTGTTAAGAAAAAGTGCTGATTCGAAATAAAAGAAATAAGATCACGGTCAAACCTAGGTTGACTGTCTGGTACAATAGTTTAGCTACTGTTGGCACAACGAAACCTAATGGCAGAGAAATAGCAATGTGACCATACTAAATAGAAAAGGAAGACTTTTACTTAATTTGAAAGAAAAACAATGATTTAAAAAAAAGAAAACAATATCCCACCAACAAAAAGAAGCAAAAAAGAGGCTGAATAGCATGAAATGAGCCTCTTTAAATATAGACTTTTCAGATTCAATCAGTGGGAAACAAAGAACAAGATTTCAGCGATCTTTTAAGAGAATGCAATCAAAAGACAAAAGACGAAGTATAATAATTTGTTTCTTCATAAAAAAAAAAGACAAAGAAACGGAAGCAAAAACTCACAGAATAAACACAAGTACAACCGAAAGTTACTGGGGTTTAGTTACAAATATGGGAGATTCTAAGGAGATCGAACCCATTAACCAAGAGTCGACTAATCGAAATTAAACAGCAGGATGTTCAGTTATAGAATTTCTTAGGAAGAAATTTAAAATTCAGAAAAATTAAAGCGATCAAAATGAAAATAACACTATAAAGAAAAAAGGAAACATCTAAATTTAAAACTTTTTCAAATATATCTACCTATCTATCTATCTCTCTATCTCTCCCTCTCTCTATCTCTCTCTCTCTATATATATATATATATATGCATGTTTATATATATATATGCTTGTACATATATATATATAGCTATGTATATATATATATATATATATATATATATATATATATATATATATATATATATATATATAAAGACCTTATACAACTTTAGTTATTAAAAACAAGTATCATAACATTCATCGACTTTATTATTTTGTTTGCCAAGAGTTCTTGCCATTTTAAATCATTACCTTTACTAATCTACTTTTTGTATGAATGATTCATTGTGATATATATATATATATATATATATATATATATATATATATATACATATATATATATATATATATATATATATATATATATATATACATATATATATATATATATATATATATGTGTGTGTGTGTGTGTGTGTGTGTGTGTGTGTGTGTGTGTAACAGAACGTACGTTGTAAAATCCTTTTCTTCTTACTAAGCTTCTCACTCACATTCTCTACAAAGGCATCGGAAGTGAAGTAAGCAATAAGAAAAAAAAAAAACACTCGCCTATAACCCCAGGTAGGAACCGTTTAGTCTAAAAATCTCTAAAATATTTTCAGTAATAGCATAATCGGACAAGGTGTAAATGAGTATTGAAATAATTACTCTCTGCCAAATGTTGCCTTGAAAATCTGAATTTGAATTCAATATTTTAAACTTGCTCCTTAAGAGCATGAAACAACCACCCCACCCCCACCAAAAATATCAACTAATCCGAAAATTATATTTTTCCATGTTGAACGTAGACAGGCAGAATGGCAGAGCTGAATAGAATTCAGTGAACATTTCAGCGTGATCAATTTGCTATCCGCGATATTATTATTTTTTAAACAACATAACTTGCGATAAAACTGTATATGCATAAATATCGAATTAGCGCTACAAAATTACATTGTAAACGATAGATCAGAAAATCGAGGTGATTTATGACAATCGGAAGCACATTTCTGACGAATAGCGAAACTGCATTGTTAATCGTTAAGCTACCACAGAAAGTGTACCTATCGAAATATACAAGGACCTTCAATAATTTTGGACACTAGAAGTCAAGGAAGAAAAGCGGGAAATTTCTTAAAAGACATTCGCACGTAGAGACGTAGACGTTAACTGAAGATAAGATGAGGAATTCAGGTTAAAAGTCTGATGATGCGGCCGGACCAAAACAAAGACTGTCGGTAACGAACGATTCTGACATGGCAATATCAGGCGAATAGCGTGTTCCACGGCCTGCCAACGGTAAATGGCCACTGCCAATATTGTCCGATTCGTTGTCATTTTTAGAAATACACACGTTGACACGATTTCTCCCGCCACCAACATTGTACTCTTCTTTATCTTTTCAGAGATTGGCCTCTTTGTTCCACAAATATCTTGATCAATCGCCTCCTGATCGTGATGCCCTTTTTTCTGATTTTCAATGCAGTTTCCAATAAGACTGAAAGGGATTGGAAAAAGACGTCTATCCAAAAGACAGGATGAATTTGATTGTTATGTACTTGTAGAGTTACAACATATTATTTACTGGGGGGTTTCTTTAGAGACAAGTGACATCAAATTATCCTCAATACTGCATTTTGAGTATCCCAGTTAATTCTAATGAAATATCTGCATTATTTAACATACGTTCATACTTCAAACGTTTCACATAATAAACAATCTTTAAACACAGCTCTACAAATTTTAAATACATTTTATTATTGGCTATTTGTTTTATTTCAAGTTGAAAGAAACAAATTACAAAAATCCTCGCGAAAGAAAGTCCCGCAAAAATATTTTTTGTTCTTCACGACACAACAAATAAAGTGCGTTATTATGATAGAAGAAATATGTGTTTACATAAGTATAGTGTCATCTATTTACATTGGTCTATGAATGCATGTAGCTTTCCAGCAGTAGCAGTCGACATAATTAAACACATTATAACTACTACTATCATATTACATTTTACTAAACTCAGAAGTTTATTGGTTAATAAATATGTTTCCCAATTTGTAATAATCTATTTTAAGAGGGAAACTATTGGTGATGATTTTGCAAAGCTAGCTTTCAGATTTCGTAGTGGACAACATGTGATCCTTTGAAAATTAAAATAGTTTTTCCAAAACTGTAATAACGTTTGATCTAACGTCGTTGATTGGTTGATAAATGCAAACGTAGTAATTTAAATCTGGAGCCTATGTTCTGCCCAAAATAATACCATGAGTTTCTTAGTGTTATTACTTAAATCTCCTGATGTTTATACATTTTTAACTGGATTCCACGCATGGATGTGTGCCATATGCGCACTCAAACCGATGTCAGGTATCTCCAAGACACCTGAGAAAAATACACACGCACCAATCGCAAAATGCACAGCATTAGCTGCTGTCTGGTAGATTTATCAGGATCTGTCGTGCCCGAATTTGGTATATCAACGATTTACAGTAACGTCTAACATGACGTATTTATGCTTTATCTTGTTCATATAAGGACAATTGCTCTCAAAGTGCTTATTGATCAAATTGATCATATATCATATAAACTGTACTTTCTCATTTGTGGCTACTGACGGTGCTGAATACTCGTCCAAATTCTCAGCGCATTCGAGACTATACTCCCACAATAGCTATCATTAAATTCTAAGGGTTACTGTTTCCTGAAGTTGTCTGTACTTATTTTGTACAAGCAGAGGACTGCTGATGGAAATATGTTAGCATTGCAATTATTATACATTACTAGTTTTTACACCAGTAATAACTACAGCCTTGCACACTATTTACATAATTCGGGCTATTTTCCTCACCTTTGTTGCCATATTTATCACAACGTTTCGGCAGTTGTACGCTCCGGCCTTTTTCAGGTGGTTGGAATGTCGAACTGAAACCTTTATTTTGTTCGCTGGAGTAGACTGTTCTAGTTTTTAAGGACACATGGTACAGTGTATCAATGCGTTGGTTAGATCCAATGACAGGACCCAAAGAGTTGTAAGTTCAATACCTGGTTAAGGCGTTGGAAATCATGGAGAGGGGAATTAATAGGAGATAACTGATAACTGACATCCGTTAGAGATGGCACGTGGAACTAGAACAGTCTACCCAGCGAGCGAAATAAAGGGTTCAAGTCCGACATCTCAGAAATATAGACAGATACAGCCTTGCAATAGATATTAAGTATCAAGAAGTATCCTCGGTAGGACACCACTCTTCATGGTGTTCTAGCTCTCTCACAGAAAATATATCAGAAAATCTGAATAGCCCGCACTGGCTCAGGCCAGAATGTACTGCAGCCATAGCTCACCATAACCGTTACTACCCCAGGAAACGGTGTAATATGTACCTTACTGAATTTAAAACTACATTCAATCATTGAAAGCGAGTTCGAAAAAATACAAACAACAGTTTAGAGGATAAAATACGTTCCCTTCTCGGCTTCCCCTTTACACAGAACACAAACCTTTTAATATCTCTATTACGCCCAGAAGAAGTCTCCAGATATTTCAAAGACTTTGATATCAAGACAGCTATTTGTCCAGATATAATCGCAGTGGTTGTTATCCCTGAGTTATCACCGATATTGGCAAAACTGTTTAAACGCTGACTGAAAGGAGAAGCACCTCAGTCTATGAAAGGTGTCAATTCTACTCCCTGTTTTAAATAATGCAGGTGAAAGCTTATTCTTGTCAGAACACCGTCCTATCTGCCTTCTCAGTGTCCAAAACCCACTTTAAAGCTATCATCAACAAAAACGTTGTTGATCACCTCAATAGGGACAACCTCCTCAGCGATAAACAATATGGATTTCGTTCTGCTAGGTTCATCGCTAATATCTTTTCTTTATCCACAGAATCCGTGGGTCATTAGAAAATAAATACACCACGAAGACGGACGCATTGGATATAAGTGTGGCATAGGGGATTGCTCCGCAAGATCTGCAGTTATTCATTGCTGGAAAAATCTTCTGAATTATCAATCCATCGTCACTGGCAGTTCCATGAATGTCGTTGCTACTAACCAGTACTAGGACGCCCGTGATATCAATGTAGGCGTTATTCTACTCCTAAACACTTTCTGATTTTATATTATTATTCGACCTAACTCCGATCTTTTGTGATTATATATGTAAATGATACAACATTATATATAGTGTCTAATAAGTATCGAATTCCTCTTGATATGAATTACCTTTAGAAGGGCCCGATCAAAAGCAACATAGAGTGTTACTACCTTATCTTCGTCTATGCTTCTCATTATTCTGTTTCTAGTCTGATAGATTTTTAAAGAAAATTTACGCAGACTTGTGTGGGATGTATTGTTTTTTAAACTACAACCACCTTCCCACAGACGAAACATCTGAAGTCTCTTACTCCACTATCGCTTTTTTTTCATGGAAAATATTCTGACGTGTTACATTGCTTACTTCCACGAATTATTAGATTTACTACTTATATAGCAATCTTCTTCACTAACCATCTACATTGAGTGCTTCATGGTGCCTAAACTATTGAAAAAAGGAAGAAATATGACAAATAACCTGGTTCCAAACGCTCCATTAACGTCAACTTAATTTTGATATTGTTTGCTGTGTTCTGATAATGACGGCAAAATTAACGCTTTGCATTTCCTCAGAAATCGTAATCTATGTTTTCAATTTATTAATGTTACTTCCTTAAATCTTGATATCAGTAGTAACGAATGAAGTACATTCGTTGTTATATCATAATCTTAATACACCTATTATGTAAAAGCCTGATGATGACCGATGGAAGGGTTGAAATTAAAAATCTCACCATTTCAATGAATTTATCTAAGGATGGTTCATTCATGGATAACTTTCCAGTGTAAAGCGTTTGGTTTGAAACCTAAAAAAGTAGATTAAAAAACATAAGCGTTATTATTCGGGTGTTTAGTTAGATCGATCGATCGATATATATATATATATATATATATATATATATATATATATATATATATAGTGAGAGAGAGAGAAAACAAGATAGATAGATAGATAGATAGATAGATAGAGAGGATATATATATATATATATATATATATATATATATATATATATATATATATATATAGAGAGAGAGAGAGAGAGAAAGAGATAGGGACAGAACGAGGGAGAAGTAGTAACATTGATATATAGATGTTTAGATATATAAAAAGGGTAGAAAGAGACTAACTGAACCTGGAAATGTGGCACAAGGCCAGTAATTGAGATGAAGATATTCTTTCCAATTTGGTCAGTATTTCTTTCTTAAATCTGGATTATTACAAGGAGTATCGCTAACACGACCCGCATCGTGAATCATGCACTTTCTCTAATAAGAAATAATTGTTTTTCTTTCATTGAGTCCTAATTAATTGTGGGATATTTAAGAGGAAAGTTCCCATTATTAATCAGAGAATGTTATGCTCTTATATAGCCTCCCTCCACTTAGCTGAAAAGCGGTAATGCCTGTCTTTTCCTCGTGATAACTCATATGCGACTTTTCTATGTAGAATCAAAGAACACTAAAGGCAAACAATATTTGAGGAGAAAAAGAAACAACAGAATTGGTTAAATACATTAATTTCTACAGTAAAGATTTAATTGTTAGAGATAGTGTTTCAGGAATTCTTTTTGTCTGGAAAATCATTTCTGATCTGAGAGGAAATTCTGTTAAACGAAAATATCAAAAAGCTACACGATTTCACATATTTTTTTATTTCTAAGTGTACTTTTTGCCTTTATTTCTTCTCGGTTTATTTCTTGTCTTTGGAAACTCTTTCTATATTTTCATTTCTTCTACTTTATTTATATTTAATATTCAGACAAACTTCTAAAATTTTTATCATACCGCTTATGTTTCGAGTCAAATCCGTTTTTAATTTTCGATTTTTTCAAACATATTTTGTTCAGTTTCTTCTGTTTAAAATATACTTCGGTATGTATCCTCTTTGTGACCAGTTTTCGAATTCTTTTCTTCATAACGTTCTTTCTTTTGTGCACACAGTCACACACACACACACACACACACACACACACACACACACACACACACACACACACACACACACACACACACAGATATATATGAAGAAATATAGTCTTAAAGTGTGCTATATTTATGGGATAAAGTGCTCAATATAAGAGATAGAGCGTGTGTAAATATAAAAGTGAATATAGAATTCAAAACTTAGAGGCGACAGTCTGTTTTATGCTAGATGCAATCGTCAGGCCACGAGTGCACTTATTTTTCTCGGCTATTTACATATAAGGGTCAGTGGGGCATTCTGGGTAGTCTATTTTGGCGGTTATTTTACCGGTAGTCGTTTATTTGTTTATTTATTTGTGTCAAATTATTTTGCTTGTTTTTATTTAATTTTATTTTTATCTTATATATTTATTTTTATTTTTTATTTTGATCGGTGTTTAAATTAACGTAGTAAAAATTTGTTTATATAGCTTATTGTGGGTAGTCTATTTTGGCGGTTATTTTACCACAAGTCGTTTATTTGTTTATTTGGGTCAAATTATTTCGCTTGTTTTTTATTTTTATTTTTTATCTCATATATTTATGCATTTTTTATTTTTATTTTGATCGTTGTTTTTATTAACATAATAAAAATTTGTTTATATAGCTTATTTAATAGTTTTGTTTTTGGGAAGATAATTAAAGCTATTTGTTGAATTTTGGGGTTGATTGTTGTAGTTTGTTCTGACTATTATTTTGGCGGAAACAGTTTTTAATTTATTCATTTGGATTGATTATCTTTATTTTTTTCTAAACGGCTAGTTTATCGGTATCGGTTGTTAGTTTCTTTATATATTTGGATGCATTGAGATCGATTTATTTTACTTGTTTTTATTTATTTGTTACACTGTATATTTTCTCTATTTAATTTTCGATTTTCAAGTAACGCAGTATATTATTTTTTATTCTTTTTTTTTTCGTTATATAACAGTTATAGCTATTTTTTTCGTCCGATTTTTGGTTTGATTTTTATAGACTAACTAATATTTTGGTCATAATTATTTGTTTATTATTTACTTTATTTATTGATTTTGTTTCTTATTTTTTATTCTATTTCGTCTATTCTAACAGGTGTGATTTGGTAATTTGCTTGGATTAATTTATTTTGCTTATTTTATTGTCATTTTTGTTTGTGTATTTATTTATTTTTGAAACAGACTGTCGCCTCTAAGTGTTGACTTCTATGTTCACTTATATATATATATATATATATATATATATATATATATATATATATATATATATATGTATATATATATATATATATATATATATATATATATATATATATATATATATATATATGTATGTCATTCACAGACAGTACTGTTTCGCTGTATCACAGCTCCTAAGTGTGACTAGACTTCCGAATACCTCAAGCCAGGATTGAAACTCAACTAATTTGGTGTCAGCCATAGCTATCTTCACTCAGGTTGCAGTCTCTGCAGGGCACCTGATAGACGCATGCATCGGATGTAATATGTTGTCTGCTGGTATTACTCAACCTGAGTTATGTAGGCGAGACAGGTAGATCATTGAAATCTCGCATTTCCGAACATAAACGTGACATTCGCCTCGGTAATCTAAGCAGTGCTTTAGTTATACACATAGCCAAATCTGATCACAATTTTGATTTCGACTCTGTGAAGATCTTAAAATATATCCACAATAAGAACCTTAGACAGATTTATGAGGCTGGCATGATAGCCACCTCACATACAGTAAATAATAGACCTGGTTTCTTTCAGATCGCGAGCTCAGTGGCGAGATTAATGCGTGACAAACGTACCGATAAGCTATAGTTTTAAATAGTCCCCCTCACCTTCCACTTAGGACACAATCTTCTTCCCTGTGCGCAGGTCTTCGTAGTTGCCGCCCACGCGACGCCAGCATATCCGACTCTAAGAAAGAATACTTGACTTTAGAATTTCAGTTTTTCTGTTTCTGACCAGTCCTGTATATATCGTCTCTCCATCAAACTTAAATCTAATATAAATATGTCTCCATTAACCATGTCCCGAAGAAGGTCTATTTGACCGAAACGTCTGACGTTGACAGAATAACAAAAACAAAAACAAAATAAAAACAGTAAACTCATATATTCGGATTTTGCTTTGTCTTTTCCACATTTTCATCATACCGTCGGATCTACATCCACACATTTGCTTACATATATATATATATATATATATATATATATATATATATATATATATATATATATATATATATATATATATCATAGTGTTTCATTAAGAGGGATCAAAGTTATCAGTAAATAAATCAGTGTTGGTGAAAATTTATTTATTTCCTTATTGTATCATGTTATTTACGTCATAGGAACTATGTGTGAAAGATAATATCGCATAAGTGTCCGCCAAATCTGAAATAAAAATAAAAATCGTTAGACGCTTAAACTTAATTCATATTTAAAATCGGTCCAAGTTGTTTCAACATCGATTAGAATTTAGAAAACACCAGCGGATCTCGAAAACAAATCTACTTTAGTCGTCCTCTTTTACTTGTCGTAGATATTCAAAATCACACGAAGAGAAAGAGAGCTGAATTCTTGCTTGAGAAGGAACCACATAAACACAATTTGCCGTTCAGGCGATGTTATCAATGCATGTTTTCCCGTGTGATTTTATGTTGACATTTTCCATAGCATATATGTTCATCCTGGACACGTTCAGCCATCTTGAATTATATTCTGTCAATGTTCGATGAGACGGACAAAGAAGGACAAATGTTCGCAGTTTCCGACGTATTTAGTGATATAGAGAAGTTGGAATAAAAGCAATATATGAGTAATTATTTGACAGGGATATTACTGCGTCAGAGGGAATATGATAGACAATCTGAAAAAGCGACAAGCATCAAAAAAGTAATTCAGGTTGTCTTTAACCACTGAAAGCTAGGCAAACGCCAGATACCTATCAGTCACTTTTACTCGTTTTCTGTCTTTTAATGTCTTTTAACCTTTCCCTCTTCATACAGTCTTATAACGTGATTAGGAAAGAGATAAAGGTGTCAGTCGAGGGTGGGACTTTGAGCAGAAGACTTTAAAAATTAAGGACATTATTTAACGACTATTTTCATGACTTTCTCATAAATTTCTAACATTTCTGTTGAATATTTTTACAACTTAACTTTTTTTATTTGCTATAATAGGAATAGCTATTTGAAACGAAATACTGTCGTTCAATCGTTTTTTCTCTGGAGGATATTCTACTTAATTACGGATTGTTCCATGTTTTGATATTTCCCATGGGTATACAGATGATTTATGATTGTTTCTCTATTAGTCAGCCTGCATATTTTAGACAACGGATTACCATCAAATTATATTGCTTAAGACTCATGCAAAAACTTAGCCTCAAGTGAAAGTTTTAATTAATTTGAACTATTCAAATTATTCTCACTGCCATTTTCCGTAAAGATATTGTTATATTCCGTGTTAAGGGAATAAATACTTAACACCAGGTGGATAATAGAAGAAAGGTTCATTGTACACAACCAGTACAATATGAAATACGGTACACTAATACAAACATGTCAATCTATTAGTGAGTGCCACTAATTGGAAGGTCGGATGTGCTTGCGTCTTCTCGTTCTCACTCTTCCTTCAGTCTCTCGTAGTTGACTTTATAGGTACTTAGTACCTATAGTATAATCATTAATGGGGGTAACTGGTTATTCCATCACATCAGATATGTATGTATGTATGTATGCATCTTCAGTGGGAAAATGCTACCTGTGATCAAATAAGTGGAGGCATAAAAGTTATAAAGGGACACAGATCTTCCAAGAATACCGAGTGGTTGCAGAAAGGCCAAGCATGCAACTAGGGCAGACGGAATCATTGATCCAGCATCCTGTTAATTTGCATGAGATGAATATAGCGGAGGGTGTCTCTACAATGCAGGACTCAAGAAGAGTCATAACGGTGAATCTTTGACATAGTATGGTTGGTATTATGCTGGTAATAACATAATATGTGTTGTCTGTTAGAAAACCTGCAGGAAATGATCGGATCTAACCAGTCACATGAAAGCCTTTGAGCAAGTTGATCAGAATTTACAAAACAGGACAGTATACAAAACCACTTAGATTGATGGGATAAACATTGCTAGGCACATTCTAGCATTAATAGCCATTGTCCTTACTCGAGAACAAAAACATGGATCAAGTTGGTCAACGATGGCCATACTCGCTAAACAAGTATTTAGGCAGCAATCCTTTATTCATAAACATTGCATTGAATACGACAAGGTGCATTCATTTATTTTTTTATGCAATTTCTCATGTGATCTTAGAATTTTTTTTCTTTTCGGATGATAAATTATTAAAAAAAAAAAACTTTTCAATTGTTCTTTCTTTCCCAGGGCTTTCGGCTATACTTTTAGACATTTTCACAGTTGAGATATATTAATTGTTAACAAGAAATAGTTTGTTGTATGTATGTATTTATATAATGTTTTCATTATATATTATAATTTTTATATAATGAAAACATTATATAAATACATACATACAACAATATATTTCTTGTTAACAATTAATATATTTCAACCTTGAAAATGGCTAAATGTATAGCCGAAAGCACTCGGAAAGAAAGAACAATTGGGCTGTTTTCATATAATTTATCATGCAAATAGAAAAATATTAATAAGATTACATGAGAAATTGTATAAAAAAACCTCAATCAAAATACCTTGCTTGTTGTATTCAATAAAATGGGCATATCTATCTATCTATCTATCTATCTATCTATCTATCTATCTCTCTCTCTCTCTCTCGCTCTCTCTCTCTCTCTCTCTCTCTCTCTCTATATATATATATATATATATATGAAGTAATATAGCTTTAAGGTGTGCTATATTTATGGGCTAAAGTGCTAAATATCAGGGGTAAAACCTATGTAAATATAAATCTAAAATTGAACATTGAAGTCAAAACTCAGAAGCGAGAGGCTGTTTTATGCTACACGTAATCGTCAGGCCGTCACACACACACACACACACACACACACACACACACACACACGCACACACATACACACACGCATATATATATATATATATATAAATATAAATATAAAAATGAACATAGTTGTCAACACTTAGAGGCGACAGTCTGTTTCATGCTAGTGCAATCGTCAGGCAGCTAGTGACGCATATATATATATATATATATATATATATATATATATATATATATATATATATATGCGTTTTAAATGTCTGTAGCAATAACGTTGAAATGAAGTCTCATTGAGCATTATAAATGAAAACAAGAAACTGAATTACATCTTATTTCACTCGGGATCTAGAACGCTTCTGTCGGCCGGTGTATGCCCCCCGCGTGCTCTTAAGCTGGGATTTTACATTCTTGCGTGCTCTGGTGTTTATATGTCGGCCTGTAATATGATTATTCTCCACGTTTGCAACCTAATCGTAACTGCACTGACTCGTGTGTAATTGCCGGGTTTGACATAACACGGATCTCAAATCTCCAGCCCTGGAGAGGAGGTCAACAAGCCAACTATGCATCTGGCTTATATGACGTCACATTGAGTGAAAAGTCTATTCTACATGGTCTTAAATGAATCTCATACTACAGTACCATCATAAAATATATATTCAAAATAAACGACAGTTATAATTTTATCAGGAAAGCGCTTTCCCGTTAAAATTGTCGGAGTTAGCTCCTCCTTAATTCCCTAATTGTCACTAGGGGTCGCTCTTCCTATATAATAAAATAGTAAAAAGCATATCCACGCACACACGTACCTACGAACTTTTCCAAACTACATTATAAACATACAGAACATTTCCAAACATGTAGCAAGAACTTTTCTCTTTGAAACATTCTTCTAAAGCTACAGTTTATTCATCATTTTTCAGTTTTGTAATTAATTCAACTTTTGTGTGTTCAGATAAAAATATTCACAGTTATAGGGACATAACACACACATATCTTTAACGTCTACGCATGTACATCCATATACACAAGTAAATAAAAATGTTGTTTTTAAAAACATTTTTGTTCCTTCTTGTATTTCATGTTTTGTTGTATTTTACGTCAAATATAAATTGTGTGGCCATGTTTTCCACGCAGCCGTAAACAGTCATCTATCAACAAACCATCCATCTTACCAACACACCACTACAAAATAATTCATTTCTTAAGACAGGAGCAATAAGAAACATCATGACATGTAGAACTTTCTGGAGAAAAAATTCAGTTTTAATTAAATCTGAGTTATGATAGGTTTCTTGAGATATCATATTAATCATTTTAACATATTTGTTTCGTTTAAATATTTGTCTTATTCTCCAAATCTATTCTTCTCATATTTGTTGTTTAGATGTCGTGATAACCACAACAGAAGGAAATACTGAAAAGCCTAAACAAGAAAAACCAACAAAGCCGATGATTTACACACGACTAAAAAGGTCGGATAAAGCGAAATGAAATACGTAAACAGAGACAGCCTAAATGCTAAACATAAATTTCATTGGCTAAAAAGAAAGCTGCGGGATTACACTGGACAGGAAGCTTTCCTGGGAGATGACAACTGCTAGATTTTAGAGATTCCAAACCCCCTAATCATACAAGACTGAACATCACTGAGGAAACTTCCCTGCGTACAGAAAATTGATTTTCCAAGCGTAACTCAGATGTGGCACAAGGCCGAAAGTATGGGGCACCCAGAGAGGATCGAACTCACTACTCAGTCGTAATAGTTCTAGCGAGACAAGCTTGCTAACCATTACACCACCTCGAGTTGCCCCAGAAATCTTGCTTTTAGGATAACATTCTGGCTGTCTGTACGCGGTGTATCTTCAGTTTTCAATTTATCGCTAATGGGAGATATCTATATCCTAATCCTCTTGTTTTTATCCCCAAGATACATATTCTTACTAATTTTTGGCACAAATATATATACAGTTATTTATCTAACACATGCACTGAACACACCACAAAAACTTCTTTGAAGCACCGGTTATATCCGTCCTGAGTATGACGATAAACTACATCCGCGTACTGGGTAAGACGATAAAGTACATCCAAAAGCAAGGCCTCTCATCGAGAGGTTTTGAGGAGCGTGGGGTGAAAGTGTAAAAATGGGCTTTAATAACAGCAATACGTTTATGTAAAAAAACTTAGCAACAATAAATTTTTGAAGAAAAAAATTATTACCAGCAATAAATTATTAGCATGAATAAATTTTTCAAAATTATTACAAAGAATACATTATTGCCAGCAATACATTTATGAAAAAAAGTATTAATCGAAAGACATTATTACCAGCAATATTTTTTTTTTAAATTACCAGCAATACATTATTAACAGTAATGTATTCTTTGAAAAAATATTACCAGCAATACATTTTTGAAAAAAATATTATCAGCAAGACATTATTACCCGCAATACATTTTGAAAAATATACTACCAGTAATACATTATTAACAGCAATACATTTTTGAAAAGAATATTACCAGCAATACATTATTACCAGTAATATATTTAAAAACATATTAACTGCAATACATTACCAGCATTACATTTTGAAAAAATATTACCAGAAATACATTACCAGCAATATATTTTTGAAAAAATATTAAAAGCAATACATTATTACCAGCATTATATTTTGAAAAAATATTTCCAGAAATACATTATTACCAGCAATACATCTTTGAAAAAAATATTAAAAGCAATACATTATTACCAGCATTACATTTTGAAAAAATATTACCAGAAATACATTATTACCAGTGATATATTTAAAAACATATTAACTGCAATACATTACCAGCAATACATTTTTGAAAAAAATATTAACAGCACTAGATTATTACAGCATTACATTTTGAAAAAAAATATTACCAGCAATACATTATAACCAGCAATATATTTTTGAAAAAATATTAACAACAATACATTATTACGACCAATACATTATTACCAGCAATAAATGTTTTTAAAAATATTAACAGCAATACATTATTACCAGAAATATATTTTTGAAAAATATTATCAGCAATACATTTCTGAAGAATATATTAACAGCAATACATTATTACTAGAAATACTTTAAAAAAATATTAACAGAAATACCAGATATTACCAGCACTATAAATCTTATAGGCATTAAATAACACATTGTGGTTGATATGCCGCAAAACAAACCAAACGAAACCGGTTATAGTGATTTTCCAAGCGTGGCTTAGATGTGGCACATGGCCGAAAGTAGGGGCACCCAGTGAGGATCGAACTCATTACTCAGGCGCAATTGTTCTAGCTAGACCAGCTTGCTAACCATTACAGGGCGTCGGTGTGGCCAAATCAAACTGGCTATAAAAAATATAAAAACTAACTTGTTTATCATACATAACAACCAATAATGTTAACTATATTTTAAATATTTAAATATTATAAGTATGTAAATGAGAAGGCGATGACATTTAAGTTTTGTCAGTTCATTCGCAAAAATTTTTTTCTCTCCTTCAGATTCTACTTGAATTTCTTTTATTTTTCATTTTACTTTTAAAACGATGTTTCTTCTTTTATCGTTCATTATTGGTTTTGATTTATCAGCTTATATTTTTCTAAATTCTGTCTTTGTTTAAGTCTTTTCTGTTTCTTCACGATTTTATTCGTCGAACAATTCTTTCCTCTGGATTCTTTTTCTTTATTTGTATTCCTTGCAAAACCTTTTTTCACATCTCCCTGTCTCTTTTATCAGATTGAAAGAAAAGCTACTTATAGAATAGCGAAAGTCATCAGGTAAACAAACTTGACACGAAATCCCAGCTGTGTCTTTAGTATAATAGCAATCAATTTCCGATTAGAGAAGCTTTTAAAAACATCAGATGCAAAACGAGTTTGCTTATCGCGGAGAAAGAAAAAAAAAAAAGAATTTCTGTTAGAAATATACACATATTGACTGAAATCGACATCAACTTACCTATGTTGCTTTTATTTACAGCAGTTTTATCTCTCAAATGGGTCTTTCGATTTCAGATACGTTTCATCAAATAATATCGTTTTTTATCGGTCTATGGAAGTTGTTACGCATACGTCCTTAAAATTACTGAAGTGGGCAAATCTCGCATATGCTAAATAATTTTATATTAACTTTCTAAATAATAAATAAATAATAAATAATACTATTTTAATAAAAGAATAGCATATACATAAATATATATACGTGTGTGTGTGTGCATATATATACAAATTTTTATGTTCATACATATATATATTATGTGTATATATATATACTTATATATATAGATATATATATATATATAGATATATGTATATATAAAGAAAAAGAAAAAAACAGTAAGATATAAAATCCGGTGTTCTTATAGATATTTTAATTTTTACACAATAGTGATCAATGTAAATTTACAGAGCATTAATATTATAAATTAATTGATTTAAAATATGGGATTTTCGCTACACAGTGATAACCATGTTTCAGAAATGGAAGCTAAAGACTTCGAATTTAATTTTGTTATTAAACCAAAGACATTAGTTCCATTCCCTCGTCAAGCGAATTTTGGAGTAACTTATTTTTATAATTTACGGTTATTAAAGGTACGACAATGATTCATAATTGTGGGTTTCCAAGGATACCGATAAATCCATTCATCTAGACAAGGGGTGGTAGGGGGTTCAATTTTTTTATTTTCGTTGTGTCAGTTAATAGTTACATTCGAAAGCGGGGTTATGTTTAGGGATGGGTAGGGATGTATATATAGATATATATATATATAACCCACATATACCTATGTTTGTAGTGTATTTCAGTATTTCATGTTACCCAATTTATCAGGCATAAATCTTCCCGCCCTCTCTCTCTCTCTCTCTCTCTCTATATATATATATATATATATGTATGTGTGTGTGTCTGTATATATATATATATGTGTGTGTGTGTGTGTGCATATACAAATTTTTATGTTCATATATATACATATATATATATATATTTATATGTATATGTATATATATATACACACATATGTATATATATGTGTGTGTGTGCATATAAAAGAATTTATATTTATATATATATATAATTATTTATTTAAAAATTATAACATAAATATATTATAAAATCACTACAAAAATAGCCATTTTCTTTCAACACCTCTGGTGTCTTATTAAGTGATGATGTTGAATGTAGAATAAAAGGTTTTGAAAGGTTCAAATTAATTAACGATCACGCATAAGTGGAAAACGCTGTTACATAAGCTGGAATGACCAATCAAAATACAAATATAGGGGAATTCAAAAAACTTGATAACGAAGTAAGATTATAATAGCTATTAAATGCTTTAAAGTTGGGGTTATGCTAAAATAGAATTTATTCTAACCAATAAGTATTAAATTATATGATGAAATTTGAAATTAAAATAAAAAATAAAAAATCACCCATTTTAAAATCTAAATTTAATCTGTATTATGTTTGAAATTATAAAATTACTGAGGAAAAAAAGGAAAAAATACATATGTTATTCTATTTATTTTGTTTTCATTGAAATTACGTTAGAATAGACGTTAAGATCGACTGCTCTTAACTTCAGGACAACATGGATACATTTTAATTCCAAGTGTAGGGGTTGGGATGATGACATCTTGCGAAAGACAACACATACACAATCAGATTATAATATATAAGCAACCAGACATATTGAGATATATGCACACACAAGAAAAGTAACGAGACAGGAAACATTCTCCACGACCCTTTACACCCCCCCCCCAAAAAAAACGGAACACACACATACATACACAATTAAATATATTTGCTCTACTCTGTATTGAACACTCTTTTAAGAATAGTAATTGCTGGTTATTGGAATTTATTCCGTATACACCAATCGTATACTTGGGTATATATATATATATATATATATATATATATATATATATATATATATATATATATATAATGTGTATGCCAACTGTAAAAGTTAAGGTAAATGTCGAAATAGTGTCATTTTTAATTTCAAATAATAGAGTTATAATAATAAATCTAAAGCAGGTATACATGAAATAAACTTTCATAATTCATGTTTACAACATATTGGAAAAACTTGTAAAAATTTACAAAAACGTATCTTAGAACGTGAACATGTTTTGTACGTAACAATTTGTCTAATGCATTAGTCATACACTGAAATATGTTGTCAGCGGTGATAGCAAACATATACCTGGAATAGTTGAAAAAAATGACCATAGGAATGGCACGAAGAATGCCCAGACCGTGGCTGAAATACATATATGAGACCTTCACGCAAGAAGATGCTGTACAAATACTGCTGGACCATGAGAAATGAATATGACCATTGACCCAGTGGGAAATGAAAAATAATAATCTGCTAGCCATCCTGGATGTACTAATATATCTTACAGAGAATGGTTTGAAGACATATGTATATCGCGGACAATATATTAATTTCAATTCCAACCTTCCATACAGTGTAAAAGAGGGATCGTCCGAAATGTACAACATCGGTCAAAAATCATATAAGTGGTGACCCAGACATTATAACAACAGGAAATGATTAGCATCATACTTAAAGTTAAGAATAAGAATAGCCCTGCAAGCATAACATCAGCATCTGCATAGAAGACAAAGAAGAGGACATGAGAATTGCCATCGTAGTTTACCGTTATGAAAAGGGCTTATCGGATATCATTCAGATCTGCGGTACATAAACACCAGGATTTTATTCAGAAGCAGCGACAATATACGAAGAAATCTCTGCCGAGTAGAACATAGCACAGTGGGAAGATAACCAAGAACACTATGTACTCCATCCCGTGTAGTTGTGATAGAAATATACAAAAGCCTCTTCCTGTATGTAAGGCTGGAGGGACATCGCAAAGCTGTAAGTAAGGAGGGAGACAATGAAATCAGGCATGTCTGATCAAGTATGCGGTAGAAAGGGTAGTCATCAGCCCTGTAGAATGAAGTGAAAACACTGGACAAGAAATAACACTGGAGACTTGGAGATATGAAAGAATCGGCACATATGCTAGACTATAGGGACCTCCTTATTAGACATCGCATTGAAATAAATGCGACACGACTGCCATTAATAAAGTAAAAAAGCAAAAGATATAAAAGCAACAGCACTCATCAACAGGCAGTTAAGGTGTAAATTTACAAGATTTCCACATTGGATAGCCGAGACGATTAAAGTATTGGTTCATGATTTTGATGTTATAGTAATTGTAAGTTCAATCCCTGAGCCGGGCAGTGCCTCCGTGGACTCGGTGGAAACAGTGCAAACAATAGAAAAACTAAAAATAGCAACTAAACGGGATATCCTAAGCCATGGACATTGGAACGAGAACAGTTCACCGCTGTAGATTAAATAAAGGATTAATATACACATGGTGCAGGACGGAGGGCATAGCAGCCGAAACTCTGTAATAGCAACAATAAAGATGAGGATCGTAGTCTGAATGTATATAATGTAAATAGAAATAAGTTCAACCATAACATCGATCTATAAAATGCTACACTTATTAAAAGAGAAAATTACTTAGGGAAACTTCTTGGATGTGCAAAGGTCGAATCGTACGAAAATGTTAACCTCGCCCCGTATTTCTTCAAATATCCCCCTTTGTAAAGAAATACTTCCTTCGCAAGTCAACATAGATGAGCATGAAATTTAAAAAAATTGTTTAAATCAAAATCTTCAATCATTTTAAATAAATGCTCTAATAACCTTCCATGTAATAATTTAATTAATAAATAAAAAAGTAAATAATTATATACAAATAATAAAATAAAGAATATACTACAACAACAATTACAACATTTACTGATTTCCTTTTACTAGGACTTACATTGCATGCTACATAGTTTACCATGACTTTACCATATGGCCTAAATAATATTTATGATTGATGTTAAATTTAAAATTTTCTATAAATATGTTTTAAAACAAAACCCTTACAATTGTCTTGATGAAGTACATCAGAGGACGAAACGCATTAGTAAAGAAAAATATTCCTTTTGTCATTATCCGTATTGTCTTTTTACAGATATATTCGATTTATCTGCACTTTATATATATATGCAGGGGGCCGACACTATTTTTCAGACATTTTATTTTTTTAAGTTTTAGGTAGCACAGGCAGTCTGTACTGTTTTAGTGTAATGACGATAACATTTAAAAACTGTTTCAATACAACAAATGAAAAAGCAGAATTCAAATTAGAAGTATTTTTATTTTTTTACAAATTTCCACATTACACAGGCGACAGTATTTTTCGGACATTGCAGAAACAATGCTAATAGTTTATGGCAGCACCCTTTTTTTCAATGCCTTCTACCAGTCTATCTTCATAATGTTCGTACATATTGATAATAACGTCTCTTCGTGTTTCTAGCAGTCTATTTTTAGCCTCTTTTATGCGCTGCCACAGTTCAGCCTCTCTGGTTATTTCTGGCCCGTCGTAATCAAGCTCTGCAAGCATTTCCCGTATGTTTTCAATTAAATTTAAGTCTGGACTTCTTGCAGGCCGTTCCACTGGTTTGGCCACATGGATACTGCAGTTATCTTGCTGCAAAATTACTTCTCATTTCTTTTTCTATGAGTGGTAGGGCTCTCTTTTCCAAAGGTTCTCTGTAGCTCAAGCTATTTTGACGTCCTTTTAACCACTCGAGCCACAAGTTTCCATTCGGAAATACTATACCCCAAACCATGCATCCTCCTCCTCCCATCTGTCATTTGGTGAGAATAACAGGTTCACCTTTTCTCGACCATGTACACCACCCGTCACGTCCATCGGACTTAAAACGTTTTTCATCAGTAAAAATCACTTTCTTGAAGTCGACATGGTTTGTTATCCATCTTTTGGCGCTTTACAGCCTTGCCTCTTTGTGTTTTCTCGTTAGTGTAAATTTTCCTTGATTTTAGCATACTTAAGTCCAATTTCGAGTAGCTTTCTTTGTACAGTTCGAACACTGAAGTCAGGTTCACACTTCTCCTTTACTTTCTTCGCTGTCACCTTTTCTCCAGATGATAACAACCTCGTAACACTCCTCTTCATTCTTCTTTCTGTTATCTTGGAAATTGTTTTTTTTTCGTCCTCTCTTCTTCTTCTTCCGCTCATAGTCTGTACTTAGCATGTATTCAACTGTTGACTTCGGTAGCTTCATCTCAGCGGCGATCTTTCGGATGCTGAGCCCGTTTTCTCTCTTCCTTTGGATCAAACTGATGACTTCTTTTGAATACATTCTTCTTAAGGATTTTAATACGTTTTCGCAGTGAATGGTAAAGATACTCAAATGTCATGGTCAGGGTACAATTTACCTGCAGAAAATTTGCATATTGTAGACGCTTGACGACTAAATCATTAAAAAACCTGGAATTTGTGTCATGTCCGAAAAATAGTGTCGCCTAAGTTGAAGTAAAAATAAAGAAAACATGAAAGCAAAGACAAACCCACAAATCAATGTTCATACCATTAATGGACAGTTACTGCTGAACTACCTACTCATCAACACGAAAGCGATCGGCAGCAAAACACACCTTTAAGCAAACTTTTCAAAGTGTCCCAAAAATAGTGTCGGCCCCCTGTATATATATATATATATATATATATATATATATATATATATATATATATATATATATATCATGATAAAAAAAGATTTGTGTGTATATTAATCGAATTTACTCAAAATAGAAAACATTTTGAAAAACGAGAAAAGTAGAAGAGGAATCAGGAAGGTTTTAGATAACGACTGACATTGCATTTAAATTTATGAAGATCAAAGTTGGCCGGAAAGCATGGAGCCAGAAGACAGTTCGACACGCGAGAAATTATTGGCAAAAAAGGTTTCATCTAGCCAATTAAACTCTAAATAGATGAGACAATCTAGAACAGTGTGACTTCCTTTAAAAAAAAAATTAACTACTCATTCGTCCAAATACTCACTCAAACACGCACTCATTCAAAGACAGCAACAAATACGAAAATAACCCCCGAAACGAAAGGCACCCCGCATCTACAAGAGAACTAATGTCTCTGCTCGCCTAAACGGGGGAGGGAAGGGGAATTAAAATGAAGAAAATAGAGACAGAAATAAAAGGGGCCAATGAGCATACACCCCCTATCTAAGTTATTTTGAAAGAAGTAACTAATGACAAAACGCAAACCTAAACTAGCCAACATCTGGGCAAAGTACCACTCCAAGTCAGCCGCTTTTACCTGACACAAATGCGCAAGATTCAGCCAACTTTTGCCAAATTCTGATTTAGGGAGCCGCCTCCTTTCCGTGCTAATCTTGACTTTAAGCTGATGCTTAGAGTAAAAGATTGGTTGGGAAAAAATGAACTTCTCACTTCCACAGATTTCCTTCTGAAATATCTTCCAAACCACGACTCTCATAACACCTAGTAAACAAAAGAACACATACTGTTCAGCCTTCGTCAGCGGCGGTACCATATTGCTATAGACATAACTGGTTCAAGATCAAAGCACTTTCCGCGCAGCATGCGAACTATGATGTTTTCAAAAACTTGCACAATGGGACTACGAGCCTGCAATGAAAGAATGCGTAACCCGGGGTCTTTACCACCCCATCACAGCGAACGCAATTTGAATATTTCTCCAAGCCCACAGAACAAAGTCTTTTGCTGACACAGAGAGCTCTGCGAATCACCAGTCAATGAGTGATGCCTCATCGTTACTGAGACATTTCAATCCGGGCGCCCAAGACCATAATGAACAATATTCTTAAGCGCGAGCTCCTTAATCAGGTTATGTCGTGCGGACCCCCTAACTAACACATTATGTAATGACCTTCACGACAACGAGGGTAAGAAGTGTTTTAGAGCAATACGAAATTTACGATAGAAGGAGCACTAGCCTCGGGGTAAACAGTGGGTGGTGGATTCTCCTCATACGAGTGAACACTTCTCAGGGATGGGATTTTTTTACGGGCGTCTTTCCGTCATCCTCATCCGAATAGTGACACATTCTAGGAACGCGATGCGAATCGCATGTTGACGGATCTCAATGCTAGGCATACCCAGACCGCCTTCAGATGGGTGGAGGTAACAGATATACAGAAGTATCTTAGCGGCCTTGCCTCCACACAAGAATGAGAACAAGAGACTTAGTTACTCTATTAGTGTGGTATACGGAAGGGAGCATGAAGAGACGATAAAGAAGAATCGGGTACATGTGCGAAGCACATACTTGCGGCCTCTCCTTCAAGGAAAGATTCCTCCGGGACCACAGACGAACTGTAACCTCATCCTTCTATTGTACCTCCGACCAATTCATTTCCAACAGTAGATTGGGACCGAACCATACACCAACAATCTTGACCAGTCCATCATTCCGTCCATCCAGGGGAAAGGTCAAGAACCGAAGCTCCCTTCCACACACTCAACCGCAAGCCAACAGACTTATTGCGGTTAGTCTTGATCCCTGTTACCGTCCTGTACTCTCTGATTTCTTTACTGTTTTCGTCAATCTCAGCTTTGCTCGACACAAGAACCGAAACATCGTTAGCATAGGCAGAATACCTTAACTTGCGAAGGAAAGTTTCCAAGGGAGAACGTAAAGCAAAGCAGAAAGAGGACAAACTTGACGAATGGAGCGAGACAATGCGAAAGGCTCCTATAGTACTCCATTCAATTCCACCAGCGCAACGGGAGACGCATACTGAAGACAGATCCAGGTGCGAAAGTATGGCTCGAAACCGGACGCCGAAAGAACAGGCTCGTGAAATCGATGCTCCACCCTATCGAATGCCTTGGACTGATCTAAATTGATCAGTGCGGCTTCACTGTCGACTTGCTTGATGATCAAGGGTACCATATGAAAAGTCCTGACCTTCGCAGCAAAAGTTTGCAAACGATTAACGAAGATCTTCTCTAAAATCTTTAACTCTGCATTTAATATCTTTAAAGACCGAAAGTTACCTATCACATCCCCACCGTTCTTGTCCTTGAGTAACAAGTAACTTGGTGAAGCGTTGAGGTACATACCCTGCTTCAACCAGTTTTTGAAAATCAGTGGCAACAAAGGAACAAAAACGGGCGACTGCTTCATGTACAGTCCGTAGGGTAGACCATCTAATCCAGGAGATTTGTCCTGGTCAACCAGCTTCAGTGCTTTCCAGATTTCCGAATCTGTGTTGGGACCCTCGCAAACAGCCGCTCAAGCTGCCTCGACGCAGGGAAAGTGGGTTAAATAGGCATCGAACTGAGCAGGCCTCACACAGGGTTCCATAGTGAAGAGATCCTGAAAGTAATCACGAAACGCTCTCGTTTGTAGTCCGATTATCCGGCATTGTGACGAACTCGATATGTCGCTGAGATGTATTCCGAAATTTCTCTACATGCAATTCAGCGGCCATATACGTTACTTTAGAGAACATTTTTTTTACCCTAGCCGTTAATAACTCTCACCACAAAAGTACCGTAGCGAAGAGCGATATTTATTTGTATAATGATACAAAATGAGGGAAAACGCCAATATGGGGAATGGGGAAAAGGATGGTTTTCTTTTGTCTTAACATTAAATTTAGCTAGCCACAATGAATGACCCAAACATATCACAATATTCCTAATACCAAAACACCGCATTCTTACTTATCATTGTTACTACAGTCACCATAATACCATATTGTCTCTATGAAAAACCTAACTCGTCCCCATATATAAAATTCATTGACTGTGCTGGGAGGGAAATAAAACAACAATTTAATAAAACAATAATTTTCAATCTAACCTGAATGTGTATTTAGAACATGAAAAATTATTTACAAGAAACCAAACAAAATCATACTATTAATACATCCACAATCATTGAATGTGGCAGTTAGCTGGACAAAATTATTAGGGAACTTTAATAATATAAAACATTCATTCATCCCAAGCACACACTCAAACACACACTCATTCAAACACAACAACAAATACGAAAATCAGACCCGAAACAAAAGGCGTCCCACATCCACTAGAGAACTGACATCACTGACCCCATAACGCGAGGGAGATAGAGAATTAAACTAAAGAAAATTGGGACTGAAATAAAAGTCCCTTCCTCAACAATCATATCACTTGTAATGGCTTCCTTCTCTTTTCGGAGTCCAATCCCACCTAAAATGAATCTTGGGACAAACATTTGATTTCATATATCTCACGCATATATAACAGATAAACTCAGTATCTTTGTGTTGATTGGAAATGCATGGTCCGCAACTCTCCTATACACCACCATGTGCCTTTTCAATTCAGATGATACTCTGCCAATCTTGTTATAAGCTATCTTTGACCGGGAGATGTCGCTGATGTGCATAGTTGACTTCCTTCTGCTTGATGTCCTTTCACACAGTTTACATAACAGGCACTCGCCAACAGCATGCGCTTACATACAACACGCTTCGAAGACTTCATATTAGTTGACGAATTAGAGTGAGTGCCTCTCCGGAGATCATGCTTGATCTGAACACGCCTGAGACATTCATTCTCAAATGCATTGCACCACTCTCTTAGATAAAGTGTCTCCACTCTTTACCATTTAATAACACTTCTTCCCAATACTGCACAACCACGTGCAATACATTCAGATTATCGTTCTAATTATCTTTAATCCTCTTTCAATGCGTGTGTTGTGGACGCTTTTCTGTCTTCACATCCCCATAGTCAATTTTCAAAACGTGTCCTGACTATCACATCAAGTTCATGATTATCAATATTGTTTAAAGACTGTTGCATTCAGGTCTTTGCTGTCAGCAACGTCTGGAATCAAACACCGCCATTTGATGTTAATAATGAATCAAAAGCATTTTTGGTAGCATCGCTCAAGCTATATGTCTGCTGTATTTTGTCCATGTTTAATTAATAAATATTTGGCAATTTTACTGGTTTTTAGAATCTCCCCATGATGCCACGCGCTAGGGTCGTGATATCATGCTAATATTGTCAAACAGTAACCTCCTTGACGAATAGTCAATGTTGATATTCTTGTGGTCGGAACTTCAAAGTGATAACTACACGGCTATAGGTATACGGAAATATCCGTAAAAGTTCAATGACTGGAAGAAATGATTATTCGGATGCTTTGTGTGAAATCCTTCCCACCTTTAGGGAATGAAATCAATTCTAGTGCTTCTCCAGATGATTAAATATTAAATAGGGAAACAGAGGTTAGTGTTGTCTTTATAAAACTGCGAGCAAGTATTATTTCATTATTTATTTCATTTAGAAACATCTTATTTGCAACAGAAAGGCGTGAACAAATATATCCCTTGGATTTCTAATTAAAGAGCCTCATTATTCAGTCTATATTCTGCATATTTTCACGCCACAAAAAGTTTACACTTGAAAATTTATATTTGCCTTCTAGGATAAACATTTGATGTTTTTGTTTATATTATTTGAAGATGTGTTCGTTAAAATAATTGCTTACGTTTTCATATTTCAACATGCCTATATTTATTCATATTTATTATGAATTGAGCGTTAAAAAAAATTATCTCTTAGTTTTATGTAAAACAAGGCCGAGGAAAATGACTAGTATTTATCTTCATTTACATATGATAATTGTTTTTCATTTTCACGTCATGTATACTCATGTACTGGTTTATTCAAAAAAGTCTAACGGTCTGTTTTTTATATTTATATTATATTATATTTATATTCTATCTTTATATGTCCATTTAAATAATTACCGAAGTATTCATATTTGAACATGCGTATATTCATTGGTCTATGCTAGATTTTTTCCCATTTGTACTAAGAAAAACCTGGAGGTCAGTAACATAGTCGGGCGTCTACAGGTTTTAATTTCCTCAGTGTCTTTTCTACATAAACATATATATTTACAATAGATTTGAAACATTATTATCAGAAAACAAACGACTTCAGATGAGATAATAATAGTACATATATACTCATATACTCGTTTCTTCAGAAAAAAAGCCTAATGTAATGTCTAACGGTCTGTATTTTTGGACAAAGGCATACATAGATTGTAAAAGACTAAAATATAGTCAAAAGATATTGGGACCATTGGAGATCATGAATTGGATGTATACATATTCAGGAAAAGTGTTGGATTAGTGAAAAACAGCATAAAACCTTTTAAAGAATTGCTACTTGGTCGAGGTGAAATCATTTCCACACGCTCTCAGACATAAGCCTTATCTTCGCTTCAAGAACGTATGCAAAAGTGGCATTAGGGCGATCGACATGGATATCGAGAGGTGGGAAGATGTCGCCAACTATTGCTCACGCTGTAGACTCGATTTACACCGAAGACTGGTGGGAGGAGAGATGAAACGGTATCTTTCCGTGGTGATGAAGCGTACACGAATAAAATTAAAACAACACGGCGATATCGTAGGAGAGAGTTTTCACATGCACAAATTGCAATCGAGACAGTCACTACCGTATGGGACTATGCAGACACAACATATGCTGCACCACCATCAGCAGTTCAGGCAAACCTTTTTCGGAGCAGTTCTACAATCTACAATCTTTCTCAGGTGCACGATCTTTTGTACAGATACACACACACACACACACACGCACATATGA
>OZ038477.1:8151954-8214454 GCA_964036315.1 Acanthosepion esculentum
ACAGTCATTGCTCAAATTTTGCATTGACGCAGGCTGAAAAAATTGTCAAATTTACTGCAGAAATTCCAGCGCCCTTTCCATTCTCTTACAGATTTTGTTTTTGTGTGCTTTTTTCTTTCTGCCTGAAATATATCCTGCCATAATGCATGCTTAAAAAAATCCTTCTATATTTCTGACATTGGGTATTGTAACAATTTGTATTGTTCGGGCTATTTTAATAGCCATTTCATGAAGTTTCAATGGTTGTATGCTCCGGAATTTTTCAGGTGTTATTTGTTGGTATTTCGAACCGAAGACTTTTGTAATGTTCGAAATTTTAAAAAATATATATATCACCTGAAGTAGGTCTGCAATTAAATGCCGAAACGTCGTGAAGATAGCAATAGAATGAAGACGACAATCCGAACAATGTGTAGCTAAAAAAATCAGTTGTGCATATTTTATCTAAATTGTCAACAGATAAAAGTGTATTTTACAGTGTGTATCCGAACAGATATGTAATTAATCACTTAGTTGGAGAATTCCTTTTCGCCCTGTGTAATTAATGAATGTCACAGGATATGTTGGCGAAAGATAGCATCATCGCGATCTCTTACCTCTTCCAACCTAAGGTCAAGATACAGCTCCGAATAACTTATGGTATTTCCAAAAGCTATATTTTCCTTTGAAAGTTAGAAAATTGACAAGTGAAAGCTGATGGTAATCCCGAAATGAGAAACTTTTTAAAAGAATCGTGTTGAAATATTGATTGTGCTACTACTATAAGTATACGAGATACCAAATGAATTACTTTCTACATATAATTTTTGTAGGAAGTATTTTCTATAGTATGGAAATTAAGATAATCTCCAGAGAGGTTTAGAGTTTTTTCTTAACATCTGGCTGCCGGAAAAAAAGAAGAAAATGGAAAGCCATGATCTCTCACGTCCTAAAGAGACTTGGTACATAAAATAGGAAAACAGTTTCTAATAGCTTTTCAAAGGTTAATTTGCTATTCTCTGAAGTATCAAAATTAATATCGTCATGTGTGAGACAGAAAAGGCAAATATATTTTGACTGTCTTTGTTCTCGTGTAACGTGTTTATGTGCTAATAGCTTTTATAATTAATTTCAATATATGACCGGATACTAGAAGTTTGCGAATCACAGGCCCTAAAATTTAGGATTTTTAAAAGAAGTTAAATATATTTATTATACATAATTACTTTGAACTCAACTACAATACAAAAGAAAATGTAACTTATTTCATGCCCGAAACAATATCTTTCTAACGATTAAAAATTAGATTTTTAATTTTTAAATTAAACAAGAACACCTTGGTTTGTTAGTGCATGCAAAATGATTTCCCTCTTAGCCTTCCGCGTATCTTGTTATCCAAGAACATATTCCATCATAAAGATATCGTTTGATTTCGCCAGGAAACATTGCCTGACATGACATAGTTTAAATGGAATAACCAAAATAGAATCACCTCGAAGACTTGTTTTCGACAGATTATAACTCTTAGTTTGAACCTTCTCCTGACATCAACAGAATAGTCCGCTTATGCTTACATTAACCTCGAACATCAACTAAATATAATATCCAAGTGATAAAAATGAAAATGTAAGATTAGATTTAAATATAACTAGATTTCAAATTGATGTCTCTAAATCGTGACCATAACAACAAAGAGGAATAAAATGAAGTCACTTCAACGTCCTTAACTGAGATATGCGAGACATTTTCAAGCCTATCTAAACTGATAAAGATCTTCCTCGGATGACAATACTGATTTGAAAAGATTGACAACAGAAAGAATGAAACAGGGGAGAAATAAGATTCAAAGAAGAATACGAAGCAATTATCGAAAAATTAAATTAAAACAAACAACTGGAAACCAAATGAATGTAGCCAAATAGAAAAAACATTGTGATAAAATGGGGAGAAGAGAGAAAACTAAGATCGTATCCTACAATCAAAATAAAAAAGACACTTCCTGGTCTGAAAAACTCCGAGTCGCATTTCAACCCTGACCACATAAAGCTAAAAATTCCTGCGAAAGTAGGACGTACAGCAAAATACAACCGAACAGTACACCATGTCTGTTTCTAAAAATAACAAGTACAAAGTAAAGAAAGCTATAAAAAGCAAGAGAATAATAGGGCATCACTTGATATTTAGGTTGGAATTGCATGGTGGAGTGCATGGCGCATTAATATATTATGGAAAGAAGATATAACCTCTACGCCTCACAGACATAAAGAAGGACCTGAATTGGATCCATTATGGTGAAGCTTCTAAGGAACTCTTCAAGAATCAATTTGGCTTTCGCTCTCGTAAAAAGTATAATAGTGGTATATATGGCATCAAACAACTCTAGAAACGTGCATAGTGTATACCTGCTTTGTCAGCTTCCAGAGGCATAAGACCACATAAATAAAGACTTCCTTTTCTAATCCATTATAAATCGCCGTTCATACTCCGAATCGACTGAATGTCTATATCTGACAGATGATTGATATCGCTCCACAAAGACGTAAATGTCGGTCAAGGACTCCCCTATACCAAAATAGTCAAAATTGATTTGGATTAGTAGAATCAGAAAATGAGAGACCCAATCTATGCAAACTCTTCTAATATATATATATATATATATATATATATATATATATATATATATATATATATATATATATATATATATATATATATATATATATATATATGTATACCACAGTTTTTACCACAATTTTAAGCCTCTACTTTGTTATTAAAGTGTAGTTGTATCAAATATATCAAAGTCGGAAAATGATTTCAGTGTAGGAATATATGATTAAAAGAATTATTTGTAGAACAAACATGTATATCTTTGCAAGAAACGTAGCCCAAAAAACAATCCTTTTAATATGAATTACTTTGCTCAAAAAGAAAAGAAATATAATTCCCAGACAACTGACAATCGGATCGAAAGAATAGTTAATAAAAAATAAAATATATAATCTGAAAGGAGTAAAACGACTAGTGGCCAGACGTTTAAATTTTCTGCAGTTTGATGATTAAACTCTTTCACCCGAGGGATGATCTCACTGAGTCGAAAAGATAGCACACACCTACACCTACTCCTACTGTTCACATTAATCAATGATTATTCATCTTCTATGACTTTTCAGGACGTAGACAATTGTGTCACCCCACAAATTGGAATTTGGATGTCTTTGCAGTATGCCCCATGTTTTCCCCACCTCATGATACTTAGTTTCCATCCAGAACTCAAGGGGAACTTGAACAAACGATCCGTCGTTTTATTAAGTGCCTGACACCTGCTACCCTTACAAGAGTTGGATCAGGGTGAAAATAGCGTAAGCTTCGGGGTATATGTCCAGGAGCTGCCAAGTATTCCCTTTCCAGTCTCGACTGAGTCCAAAAATGTCTCCGCCTCTTTGTGGGTAATGAATTATCTTCCACAGTACAACCAATTTTCCACAGACGAAACGTGACAAGCTTCTTGCTAGTCTATCGCTATTTCCATGGAAAGTGTTCAGAGTTATACATACCTTATTTTATCCAGTTCTAACCTTCACGCCATGTCACGGTAAGTTTAGTAAAAAAAATCCCCATTCGCTTTGTATCCCATTGTTGGGAACTGATTCTTGCCAAAAGGATGTAATAGACACAGACATCCCAAAAGATGCGTGCCCTTTCACTAGAATCTTAACCTGTTCAATCTAAGATTAACCGTTACATTCCCCACATTACTGAAGAAAACTTTAGTTGAACATGACCTACAAGCAAGAGCACCTGCAGTGAAACCACAGATCAGCTCCAAGAATAAAAAGTGTCGTCTTACCTTTGAAACCGAACATGTGTTGTGGTCTCAAGAAAAATGGCAAACGGTGCATTTTAGTGATGAATCTAAGTTTATGTTATTAGGCTCAGATGGGAAAAGGTACGTTCGTCGAAAGTAGGTGAAAATTGTCGCCTAAATGCCTTAAGACTAGTGTTAAATTCGGTGGAGGAAGTGTCATGGTTTGGGGGATGATATCTGGAGATTGTGTGGGCCCTTTGGTGCGATCACATGGAAAGGTAAATGCAGGAGTTTATAAACAACTTGTAAAAGATCATATCTTGCCTGTTCTGAGAAATTCAATTAAGCGACCACCCATATTCATGCAGGACAATGCCCCATGTCACAATCCTAATGTGGTCATGAACTTCCACAAGGCTGAAAAGGTTATTGTTATGGATTGGCCTACTCGAAGCCCAGATCTCAATCCTATTGAAAATGTGTGGAATATTCTAGGAGAATGTTCGAAAGCCAGAAATCCTAAAACAAGCGAGCTATTATGGAATGCCCTTCAGGAAAAATGGAATAAGATCACCCAGCAAGAAATTGAAAATTTAATTTCCTCATGCAGTCGAAGATGTCAAAGTGTGATTGAAGCTAAAGGGCTTCACACTAAATATTAAATAATTCCAGTATTCTCTGTCATTTTTTATTATTTTGTTATTTTTTCAACCGTTCTGATCATTTTAGCCGCCATGGGTTTTGCATTAAATCACTAAATCATCCATAACTTTTGTATTATCCTCTTAAATTACACCATAATCTCAAACAATAACAATTAATATCGTATTTATTGTTTGTGAAAATTATAGAACATAAATCAACTTCGATAAAAAACTTATACCTACGTTTCTGGCGAAAACAATGCCGTTCGGAACATTTTGTCCGCAACTGTATATAAATATAAAGAAAGAACAATAAGATATATAATCCGGTGTTCTTATAGATATTTTTATTTTTACAACATAGTGCTCAATGTAAGTTTACAGGGCATTAATATTATGAATTAACTCATTTAAAATATGTTTTTTCGCTACACAGTGATAACCATGTTTCAAAAATGGAAGCTAATGTCTTCGAATTTAATTTTGTAATTAAATTAAAAACATTAGTTCAATTTCATCCTCAAGCAAATTTTAGAGTAACTTATTTTTCAATTTACTGAGTTTTAAAGGTACGGCAAAAATTCATAATTCACTGTTTCCAAGGATACAGAGAAATCCAATAATTCAGACAAGGGGTGGTAGCGTGTTCATTTTTCTTTAGCATTTGTTGTATCAGTTATTAGTTAAAGAAACACGAACATGCTACCACCCCTAGTCTGAATGATTGGATTTCTCTGTATCCTTGGAAACAGTGAATTATGTATTTTTGCTGTGCCTTTAAAACTCAGTATATTTAAAAATGAGTTACTCCAAAATTCGCTTGAGGATGAAATGGAACTAATGTTTTGAATTTAATTACAAAATTAAATTCTAGGCTTTTAGTTTCCATATTTACTGTGTAGCGAAAAAAACATATTTTAAATCAGTTAATTTATAATATATATATATATATATATATATATATATATATATATATGTGTGTGTGTGTGTGTGTGTGTGTGTGTGTGTGTGTGCGTGCGTGTGTGTGTAGTAAAAAACCAACTAAATCAAAGTAGTTACAGATCATTTGTTAATAAAGGTTCTTTTTTCTTCACCAGATTCTTGTTTGTATGGCACTTTGCTAACAAGTCTTCCGCAAAAGTAGGTAGCTCAAAATTAGGGAAAATAAGAAGGTTGTGAAGAAACATTCATTAACTGAATAACGTTTCTTTCATGGAGTCTGAACGAGTTTAATAACAGAAACCCAGTAAGTTCATTAATGACAAAAATACATAATATTTTTAAACAAATAAAAAACTAGCGACAAATAATATTGATGAATGATTAAATGAATCATAGTTGTTAAGTGATCGTTTGTTAGCAACAAGTCTAAGAGAAGGAAAATTCTGAATTCAGAACCTGAGGAGGTCCTTTGAATATCTGTTGTCACACGATGTCCATGAGTACTCCGTATCCAATTCTACCGTGTGTTTGTTTTGCACAAGCCTTCACCACTAAAATCACACCATAATGTGGCTATTCATCTGTAAGAATAAACCTGCTGGAACCTAATACTCAGAAAACGCGCGCGCACACACACATACACACGCACACACACAAACACACACACATACACACACACATATATATATATGTATTTCTATATATATATTTCTATATATATATTTCTATATATATATTTCTATATATAATTGGACACTCATTTCGGATAACCGTCTACTATGGCGGCTAGCTAACCCCTAATTCAGATGTTCGCTCAGACACTTTTGTAATTGCTTAACACCCACAGAGCTTACCTGTGGCTAAGACTGCATCTATGCTGAGCAGACATTAGTTACAGTTCCTGGGAGATAGCGAGTCATCAATCTGAACAAGACCAGCACACTCAAACCCTCAACCCCAATGACTTGTGACTTCGCGTGATCACAGCTATTGACGGTCCCCTAAGTGTTCCATCTACACATTTTCACTCACAAGACTTGGGTCAACCCGTGGTATAGTTTTCAGGCACTTCCCAAAGGTGCTCTTGGTCCTCCAGACAGATAACATCGAACTCTGGTCTCATAGTCATAAAGCGAACGTTCTAAACACTCGGACATGTTTGTGTATATATACATATACACACACACACGCATATATATATATATATATATATATATATATATATATATATATATATATATATATATATTTGTCATCCACAGACAGACAGTTTCGCTGTTTCACAGCTCATCAATGTGGCTAGACGTCCGGTTGGCTGTAGCTAGGATCGAAACCCAACTGAATTGGCGTCAGTCGGAACTTCTACTACTAAGTCGTCGGCGCACGGCAGGGATGAAAGCGAATTTTAGCGTGTTTATTTTTAGATTTAGATAAACACACAGTGACTGACAGTGACTCAATTCTGCCGAAGAGTCATGCTGTATTAGCTTTAATAGTCACTGTTTACAAACGCGCACTTCAAACCGACAGAGCTCAACCGAAATTAATTTTTCAGGAGCCAAAATTTTTGTCTATCCACATATAGTGTGTCTCTGCGCTTTTTTGTGTGTTGGCGTGTGTATGTCTGTGTATATATTTCTTAGCCCACTAAAATATTTGGTCGACCAGTGCTACAAATCTTTGCTGATAAAGTAACGAACAGTGTTGCGAATTATCGATAATCCTCGGGTTGTTACATACTACCTAAGCAGCCTCCAGGTAAAAAAGTTCCTGTGCAAATTTCCAAATATCCAGTTTTCTTTTCTATTACATTTTACTATTTTTCCTACCATCAATATTGTTACCGTTTCCTTCACAACGTCACAAATATATCTATAGAAATAAAGACTTTTAATGATGGAGAGCCTGCTTCACTATTTATAATTGATTATGAAAATACTTCATATGATGAATTGCAACAAATTAAGCATACTATTTATACAATTAAGGAAAGCATTATTGATTCTTGAAATTTGAATGCAGATATAAGAATATATTTGAATATTAGCTGTATTTTTTTCTGTAGACTTCCCTGTGAATCGCTTCGTTTGTATACACTGAGGAAAACACTTGTTGAGAGTTCAGTCTCATTGTAGGCATATGTTTTCAATATATGCTCAAAATCTACTGGATATAGAATGCAAAAATGACAAGTGCGCTGCAGGAAAATGATTCACTAACGATGCAAAGAAAATCCCGTGAAAATATACATAAACGCATCGTTACGTTAAAGGAATACAAAGAACTTTAGCTCACTGATAATATTGTCTGTTGAAATTTTTAATTTCAGCAGGGTTTTCTCTGCTCAATATGAATTAATTTGAAAAATGGCTTATTTTTTATCCTTTAATCATAATTCTCCCGAATAATGCAGATAATCTTCTGCCGTTAAATGCTTCAATCACCGATATGTTTTTTCTCGTATTCCCATTGACAAATTTCAAATCGCTATTGTTGTTTTCAACAGTATATTATGATTCTTCCAAGGTTGGTATTATAATACGCGCGTTAAACATTCAAAATCCCCTGCATTACTGAAGCTAGCTCCATCTTCTTTAGTATTGACAAATATTACGCTCATTTTCCCTTTCTTTACAGCAGATTTCAACCATTATAAGGCTCGATGGCCTCATGGCGTAGAAGATTATATTACGAGGCAATCTGGGCGGATAGGAGTAGAAAATAACGATTATCACTAGCGTTGAACAGTTTAAGATTGCAGTGACCGTGGAAACATCCCTTTGGGGGTCGGTTCCATGGAGCAGTGGTTCTAGGGAAGAAGATGTTCGATAGTAACTTACTTCTCACCGGTGGAATACGCTGGGAATTCGGGTGGTTTGCAATAATGTAACTAGCATGGCATGTCCTTGCCCTGAAGGTTTGAATTGGCAAAACTAGAGAATGTAGTTCGTCCGAACACTTTCCGTGAGAGTAGCGATAGAGCAGCGAGAGAATTGTCACATCCGCTTTTGGGGGAGAGGTTAAGTGTGGAGAATAATTCATCACGCACAAGGGATCGGAGACACTTTAGGGCTCTTGATCAAAATATTGCACAAGAAGAGTTTCTGTTAGCAAATATCGTATGACTGGAATAAGTACATTTTTCTGTTCATATCAGTTAGATTTTTATAGTAACCTCTGTAATTTACTATGAGTATATTGAAAGTACTGTGTTCCTTCAAGACGTTGACTTCTGTTATCTGCAACATATTTCAACCTAAAGGACTGGTTATCACCTAACCGTAGACAGGACAATCCGTTATACCATTTAAAGCATAGATGGGAATTTTTAATAAATTTCCGAAAAGCATTTAGGCGAAAGTGCATATTAGACACTAAATTGAAATTTGAAACCGGTTCGCGAATTTCATTTGACTCTTATATTTGTATATATATTCATATATATTGTATATATATATTCACATTTAATATATATTCATATTTACTCTTATATTTGCATATATATCCACATTTACACTTATATTTGTATATATATTCAAATTTCGACAGGTTTCGTTAAATAATTAAGACACGTTCTCTCTTCTTAGTTTCTATAAGTTCCTATTATGTTCGCGAATTATTTTTGGTGCAGTTGTTAAAAGATTATAGGAAACCACATTGTTAGCTCATATTGTATTTATTTCCGAGTACTTTCGACATAGCATAATGTCATCATCAGGGTATTGTTAAATATAGAGTAAGTATTCAGTGTTCATTTTTGTGGTCGTCTGAAGATTACCATTTTTATATGTGGAATCACGAAAGCTGTGTCATGGCTGGTTTACAGACATAGTTTAAGGGAACTTAACTAGGTATGCTGTAGAAAAGTTCTGGGTTTGAGTAGTTGCTAGATAAAGGGAAAACTATTAATGACAAGCGCTAACATTTAAAGACTATCTATTGTACCCATTTTAAGATGTTTGTGGAGTATCCGTAAATAATTTTATTGAGGTTTTGTTTCAGTACACATAACGTGTCTAAATTATTTAGCGAAACCTCTCTGAATGAAAGCATGTTGCCAAAATACAAGTATATTCACAAATGTATATATATATTCACATTTACTATTATAGTGGTATATATATATTCACGTTTGTATATGTATTCCCATTTACTTTTATATTTGTGTATATATTCACATTTGTATACATATTCACATTTACTCATATACGTTTATATATATTCATAATTATATACATTTACTTTCATATTTGTGTATATATTCACATTTGTATACATATTCACATTTACTCATATACGTTTATATATATTCATAATTGTATACATTTACTTTTATATGTCTATATATAATCACATCTCCATCTATATTCAGATTTATTCTTATATTCGTTTATATATATTCACATTTGTATATATATCCATCTAATTATTAAATATGAAGGCTGTGTAAAAATGACATATTGTTCGTCTGTCTATTTGTCATTCAACGTGATCACATCTTGCCATTGTTTGATGTTCATGCTTATACCAATCAGGTTATTGAATGCGGATTATCAAAACGTCCTCACATGGATTATTGGACTTGTACAGTTTCCGTCACTTGGAAGAACAATTGTGACTTTGTAAAATCTATAATGATATCGTGGTATAAATATTTACCTACATATGAATGTTTGTGTATTAATAAGTCCCAGCCTCTATCGAATAAATATGACAGCACATACTCAGAAATTAATATCGATACTAACGAGTTGGCCATCGTTTGTGGCACTGTGTCAGACATAAGTAATTTTATTAAGTATACTCTTCAGTCTGTCCGTATATACACAATTATATGTCTGGCAAAACCTTAAAATTCATCTGTCAGCCTATCCATCGTTGTATATCTATGTACATGGGTAATTACGAGGAAGTCTTAATGATAGTCTGTGAGAGTTACTTCCGGTTACAGAATGTTGCATAAAACATTTTCAGTCATCCTTTCTGTCAATGTAACAACATTCATTTGCATGCAAACATGCGTTGTCAGTATTATTTGGATCGATATTTCCCTCCTCAAATTACCAACTGTCCATATATACAGGGTATCTGAAAAATGCACCGACTCATTAAATGACATTATATACAGTGCATATTGACTTGCAAGCAATATAGTGGTTCCACTCAAGAAATATTAATGTTTACTGACTTACAAATAAGATTAACAATATAAATAAGATATGAAATTAAATTAAATTCATGTTGATAGATATTCAAATTGATGAAGAAGTTAAAAAGTCATTACATTTTGTAAACACACACACACACACACACACACACACACACACACACACACACACATATATATATATATATATATATATATATATATATATATATATATATATATATATATATATATATGTCTTTATATCCGTACATACTCAATTATGTCTACCCAATTCTTCCATTCATCCGTCAACTTATCGGTTATTGTATATCTATCTATCTATCTATCTATCTATCTATCTATCTATCTATCCCTCTCTCTCTCACTCTCTCCCCCCCTCTCTCTCTATATATATATATATATATATAAACTGTTACATTGGAACATGCAAGTTACCTCCTAAATAATGCATATTTGTTTCGACGTCTAAAAACGTATCGTCAGTTGGTTAACGATTGTGGCAACGATTTTTTAAAAATACAATTTATGAAACATCAATTCATTTTACATTCTTGTAACCTTTCCATAGAAGGCAAAGAAACAAGTACATATACATATATATATATATATATATATATATATATATATATATATATATATATATATATATATATATATATATATATATATATATTCACTCCATGAAAGAAAAAGAAAGAAAACAACAAAATGAAGTAAAAAAGGAAAGAAAATAAGAAATCAAGAAAAAGTAAAAGAAAGAATTAAGACATTAAAATTATAAGAATGCATAAAAAATCAATCCTACTACTAAAAGAAGGGAAAGAAAAGAAAGGAAAAAGAAAGAGAGAAGTATATCCTAATTTTATTGATACAATGTAAAAGGAAAGGGAAGAAAATAAGATATGAGAATTTGTGATACCAGATTTAGTCAATGAAGACACGTTAACATGGAAAATTCAAATTTCAACGGAAATATAACGTGATAAGCTAGAAAACATATTACAGATACAATGCAGCATTTCAAACCTTATGGCATTTGGGATGAAATCACATATTCAAGCAGAAATTAAACAGTACATAAATAAAAGACACTGAAGAAGAAAAACCATGTACAAACAAAACAACTACTTAACTATACCAACCTTACATTATAAACTATAACACAAATTAAATTTTAAACATTCATATGACTTTTATATAATAAATTGTAAACATTTATATGGTTTTTATATATTTATTTTAACTTAAAAATTATTATCAAACAACACCACAAGTAAAATAGTTATAATCCAATCCACAGCTAACCTTAATTACAGTAATTTACGAATGTAACTTATTTAAAACCTTAATCAAGAATAAACCACTAAGGATAACATTAAAATGTTTATATAAATTTACTATAACATAAGAGAAGTGATTATTGACTTATAAAGTTTAGCCAAATTGTCAGGTTAATTAATTAATATGCCTGCAATTCACCATAGTTTCATATCTCTGATTTAATAATTGCTCGCTAATCAGGAGTTTAATTATCTCATGTTTTCTTGTAGATAAAGGAAAACAAGTTTCAGTCACGGATCTACAGATTATTATATTAGCTTTGGTTATTAATTCAGATCATCTCTGAGATTTCTATTTTTGACCCATGATCTTTTACGCTCAAATTCACGTACTTTTATTTGTAATTGAAAATAAAAAGCTAATTCTTTTTAGCAATGCATATATTGTGTTTAACATTTTCTTCCAAAGTTGTTGAAAATATTTGGAAATAGGATATCTTCACCAGGTCTCGAAATTAATTGTCGTTTGTTGAATGTTGTTTTATAAATTTGGTCGGGAATATAACAATGCATCTATATGAAAACTTACAAGGACTTACATAGATCAAATCTTTATAGGATTTCCTCATGTTGATCAGTAATCCCAGTCAATTTTCCTTCCTGATAAATGCCTAATTTTCCATTAATATATCATTAATCTGATGATTGGAATTGTCTTATTTACAGTGAATGGATTCAATTCTTTATATTGTTTCATATAATTCTCTCACTCTTTATCCCTATCTCTCACTACATACATATATATATATATATATATATATATATATATATATATATATATATATATATATATATACACGGTCGGTTGAAAATATTTGTACACATACAAATTTTTAATTTATTTGCAACTAATGAATAAACATACTTTTCATATAATTAACTGTACACAAATGCATAATAACTAAATATGCACAGGAAACAAAATGAAAATTGATTCAGTAGAAATAAATTCCATTCATCCATTTTAATGGGTAACAAAATTATTCGTAGAATGCAAATTACATATTTTAAAACTTTTAAATTGCTTTAATACTCTAGATTAATTAAGTGGAATAATCTAGAATGTTCCAATAATAATATCAGTTGATATTTTCTGCCTAAAAAATACAAAATTTATACTGATCCTTTTCAGTTGTCTAATCAGTTTTTTTATGTTAAGCGGAAGGACTGTAGGTGTTTTTAACTCAAGTACATTCGACCTTTTCGAAGATCATCGTCAGGGGTAAATTATTAGGTTGGTGCAAAAATAATGTCGTTTTTTCACATATGTTAGAACGTCAAAAAACGACATTATTTTTGCACCAACCTAATACAAAGACAAAATTATTTTTAACTGAAATTAAACCTGCATTCCTTTGTGATGGTGATTGTTAAAACCAAGCGCATATGCTCTCTTTCTCTCTCTCTCTCACTCTCACTATCTCTCTCCCTCTCTCCGCCTCTCTCTCACTCTCCCTCTCTCTCTCCCTCTCTCTGTCTGTCGGTATCTCTCTCCATCTCCCCCCCTCTCTCTCTCTCTTATAATTATTTTTAAATTTGAAATTTATCCGTTATCTTGATGGACTCTTTTGCAAAAAACTTCTTCAATGTAAGGGAGAAGACCAAAAATTGTTAGAAAGTTAAATTCTCATTAAATGTTATATGCAAATTAATATGTTGTTGTTATATTCATAATGAATTGTGTTGAGTCTTCGTTGGTTTATTTTGATATAGAGTACCTCGAGAATTTGAAGATTTTGTTTACTAGTTTCTTGCATGGTGACACCAGGTGTTTGGTATTCTTCAATGGAGTCTTAGTGAGAGCAATCTTCTCAAGGATCCAGTATCTTTCAAAGTATCTTACGAACGCGATATAATAGATTTTGCATTTTTCTCCCCCATTTCCTTCTACCCAGAGGCCATATTTAATGCTTATCGGTTTTATTCAATATTTACATTGAAGCTGTTCTGTCCTAATTCAGGATTTCCGAGTTCAATATCGAAGGGACTGACTTTCATTGTTCAGGTAAATTCTGATTATTTTTTTACTAAAACTTATCGTCTGCAATATTTCTTTTTGACATTATCTTCTCCATAATAACCGTCTTCCTTTTAAATTGTCATTCTTGCATTCTTTTTCCTTAACTTATTTGTTACTTTTTATTGTTAATGTGTTTCGCGTTTCTCCTTTACACAAAATAGTTTTATTGCACTGATTTATATATTTACCAAATTTCATTTCCGCCATTTGAACAATATATTCAATGATTATCATTTAATTGTCGTCCTCCTTCTATTTACATATAATCTGCCGCTACTGATTTTGGGGTTTTAAAATAGCATGTGAACCATCTTCTTTATTTCTCAATCTGTTGATTTGAGATTCTCTTTACTCTAAGAGAGGAATGGCGCTGTAACTACAGACTCTTCCCAAGGCATAGATTTTGATAAACGTTTCTGATATTTACTTGAATTCTGAGGGATTTTTATCCTTTTGCTGCATTTATTTATTTTATAATACTTCCTGTTTTATTAAAAAAAAAACATCCGTTACTTCGAAGTGTTTATAATGAGGCTGAATAGTCATTTCCTTCTTACTCACTGGGTATGTTCTACTTGTTTTCACGGGTTCTCCCCTGTGTATTACCGACATTGCGAATTTCTCGATCCCAAATTTAATTCTGTTGTCTTCACTGAATCGTTTAGCCGCATTGATCAGCATTTCAAATTCTTTCTTGTTGTTTGTAAACGATTTTATGGCATCCATATTCATGAAATGGTGGTCAATTTCCCTTGTGCTAGCAAATTGCTATCCTCTCAGTTGCTTATGATTAGATTTAGCGGAATCATAACTTTGACAAATAATATGAAAGGTAGAGCATCTCTATGAAAGTGTCGCTTGTCTTATTTAACATTGGTAAAGTTTCTCCTACGCTGGGGAGGGTCACTTCCAATTTTTCGGGGAATTAGATATGACATTATCATGAATATTCTGAAATTGCCTTGTATCTATCTGAGTGGGACAATGTTTTATGATCTTGTGAATTCAATCCATTCAATTATAAGATGTTTTCATCTTGATTTAACTTCTTTCAAGAATATCTGATCAACAGAGAGTAGGTAATCTATTCCTTAGTTTCCGCTTTCCTACCATTTGTTCCTGTAAGACAATAGCTTTTCTTAGATTCGTATATATTTTCCTAATATGTGTCTACTTATTATTTACGTATTTCCTTCGTCGTTTATATTTTTGGGACCAGAGAAGCTAGAGAAGAAATATGCCTTAACTTATTTAAGGTATTTTCTGACTGCTCTGAAGAGGACACGTATCAGGAGAGCATAATTCTTCATTATGAATAGGCAACATTTATTGTAAAAGTTTCAAATCCATTACACATGTGCAGCAGAGCTCCTATGCACATTACTATTTTGTCAGTTTTTATATTCAATTTTTACCATAACCTTCTGGAAAAGTGCATTTTATGGGGAGATGGAAATGTTATTTTACTCCAAGGAATATCTGTGCTTTTATTTCCTTTTCATTCAGTTGTAGCATACGTACGGACGATAATGGGTATGTCCCCATTCGCATAAATACAGTTGTAAATACTGTATGTGGGTCTGCAGTTGGAGATTCGTCTCCAGCAGTGCTGGTCAAACTCCATGCCTGGACAGGGAGGATCCCCAGATGAGGCTAAATCAATGGGCAGATCTCGTCTCGGGAAACAGCTACCGGACCCCGTTTTATACGGGTTCTACGGGGAATTTTTGGCCGAACCTACGGGAATCGACTATCCCACATTAAATTCGGCCTTGTTCCACATATGACCACGTGGGGCGGTCGGTAGATATATTGCAATTATAGATTCATTGTGGAATTCAGTTGGCTCACTTCTAGCAGTTGACTACTTCTTCTATGTGCCACTGGCGAATCTTATATGTGTTGTTCTTGTCGTAAGTATTATCGTTCATTACCAAACTTCGTGTGATTATTCTATTCAGTGACCTTCTCTAGGTTTTAAAATTTTCCGATACTTGTAATCTTGAATATTATGCTAAAGTGTGCCGATACCACTCTGAAGATGTTTATCTCCTTTGATAGAGTTTTGTAAGATTTCAGTCTGCTTTACTGTAAGCATGGTTCTGAAGACTTTTCATAATTATTACTGTTCAGACTTCTCTTTGGATATTTCCAGGTACAAGCTTGCTTGAGCCATATAACAAAATTAATCATCTTAATTCTGGTGAATAGAGGGCGCTTCAGAATCAGACCGGAGAAAATGGAACAAGGAAAACGATGGTTATGATCAGAATGTTATCAGAATGAGTAAAACAATTGCGGAAAGACGTGTAATTGTGGCTTATAGATTACAGAAATGGGTTCGATATATTACGCCCCAAAGATTTATTTGATCTACCCAGCAACCTTGGTATATTTGGGAATGATATGAGAAAGGAAATAATCGTGAGTCATGATATCCTACGTAGAGAAGGAACACGACGCATAAAAACGGTTGTCGAAAACAAATCTAATATTGCAGTTTTAATTAAATTTCAGATCCTGGAGTCAATTTAAGAATAATCGTTAATTTGTAAATCTATGTTTATGGTATCAATGAAAACGTGGAAATTAGCAAATATATTTCCACTGTGGTCGTATTTGGCACAAATACTGGGTTTCACCATATATGCCAGGGAGTTCATTTAGCTTTTTATTTATTTGAACAGAAGACTGATTTTATTTAGTACATTGGTGATTGGTGTTAATTCAAGGAAAAAACATACTTTTGATGAGACCCATTAGTAGATAGAGTTCTGGAGTAAAACCTCTCTGAGAGATGGAGATTCTTTGCAAACTTCAAGGTCTTCGAGGTGATTTTGATAGTTTCCGATTAGAGAGATATTACATCACAAGATACTTCTATATTCACTGGACGCGACATGATGTGGACTGCTTTTCTGTAACCCATTATTGCTTTTCAAATGGTCTGTTATTTTACTTTGACTCTTGCAGTATGCATTTTCTTATGATCTGTCTTTTGCCTCCGTGTATTTTGGCATCAAAGAGAAAGTAATATATTCATTCATTTTGCAGTATATATCTTAAATATATAATATGTACATATTTCTATCTATCTATCTATCTATCTATCTATCTATCTATCTATCTATCTATCTATCAGTCTCTTCATATTTCTGCTCATATCTATCTATCTATCTATCTATCTATCTATCTACTTATCTATCTCTTCATATTTCTGCTCATATCTATCTATCTATCTATCTATCTATCTATCTATCTATCAGTCTCTTCATATTTCTGCTCATATCTATCTATCTATCTATCTATCTATCTATCTATCTATCAGTCTCTTCATATTTCTGCTCATATCTATCTATCTATCTATCTATCAGTCTCTTCATATTTCTGCTCATATCTATCTATCTATCTATCTATCTATCTATCTATCTATCTATCTATCTATCTATCAGTCTCTTCATATTTCTGCTCATATCTATCTATCTATCTATCTATCTATCTATCTATCTATCTATCAGTCTCTTCATATTTCTGCTCATATCTATCTATCTATCTATCTATCTATCAGTCTCTTCATATTTCTGCTCATATCTATCTATCTATCTATCTATCCATCTATCTATCTATCTATCTATCAGTCTCTTCATATTTCTGCTCATATCTATCTATCTATCTATCTATCTATCTATCTATCTATCTATCAGTCTCATCATATTTCTGCTCATATCTATCTATCTATCTATCTATCTATCTATCAGTCTCTTCATATTTCTGCTCATATCTATCTATCTATCTATCTACTTATCTATCTCTTCATATTTCTGCTCATATCTACCTATCTATCTATCTATCTATCTAGCATTCTCTTCATATTTCTGCTCATATCTATCTAGCTATCTATCTATCAACATTAGGTATCTATCTATCTATCTATCTATAATGTATGTATGTTATGAATATAGCTATATATTTCTGCTTGTAAAGTATGTATGCATGTATGCACATTATCTATCTATCTATCTATCTATCTATCTATCTATCTATCTATCTATCAGGAAGTGATGACTTTATTACTTAAACCTTATTATGAGTGGACGACCATATTCGAGTGGAAGCTCCGTTTATTTATTAAACTGTATATTATTTTCGTTTGCCGGCCTGAATTTTCGAGAAATCCTGTTAAATCAAAATATGCACACTCCGACAAGATTCGAACCAGCGCTCCCTTGAAAGGAGAAACTGTTGTTAGATACGACGTTCTTCAAACCGACTCGGCCACACATTGTGTCGATCTTATTCTGTTTCAGTCTAACTCTTTCACCATCTCTCTCTCTCTCTATCTCTCTCTCTATTTATCTATCTATCTCTATATATGTATGTATTTAATTACACACACACACACACACACACACACACACACACACACACACACACATATATATATATATATATATATATATATATATATATATATATATATATATATATATATATAGCATAATGAGAAGCCACGTATACTTTCTTGATATGTATATAATATGGAGAAAACAACTGAAAATTTGCAAATTAAAAGAAAAGAAATTGAATGTTTTTTTGTGAAAGTATTTATTTATATGTTTTTATATATATATATTTGATATTTCAGATCGCCTCAATCTTTCCTCAGAAATGAATTAAATAACTGTATTCGGAAGTTTGTTTACAAATAGCGTCCGTCACGAGACGCGGACGTCACGTTATGTGGAATGCAACTGTGTTTGAATATTTCTAACGTAAATCTAACTATAATATTTTAGATGTTGTTTGAAAAGGTTTTTAAACTATATCTAAAGAAATTTTTTAACTATTGAAATATTTATACAGATTTAAAATACCCAAGTCTTTGTTTAACCTTAGGTTATATGTGTCTAATTTTAAAATCCAGTATTTCTCTTTTTTTCTGCGTGTGTATGTGGGTCTAATTTCGGAATCTATCAATAAAACTTTACAGTTGTCTAATTAGTGTCTTGATTGATTAAAGTGTTCAGCTATGGGGGAATAAGGATTGTTTTTACGTATGGATAGTTTGTCATTGTTGAAACGAAATCTAAAATTAATTCCAGATTCGCCAATATATCCATTATTAGGACATATTGTGCAGAATAAGTAGTAAATTATATTATGGCTATCACAGGTGAGGCGAGGTGGATGTATTTTGATATTGGAGTTGGGTACAGAAAATACACCATCGGTTATTAAGTGTTTGCAATCTAGACAACGAGTTTTATTACATTTGTAATTTCCTGATTGGTTTGTATTATTTAGATATTTGGTAGAGGTGAGGATAGTTGATAGGTTAGGTGTTTGTTTTTTGCATTAATGGGTGGTTTACCGAAAATATCTTTGATCTTTAAACAACATCTAAAATATTATCGTTAGATTTACGTTAGAAATATTCAAACACAGTTGCATTCCACATCACGTGACGTCCGCATCTCGCGCCGCACGCTACTTGTGAACAAACTTCCGAATACAGTTATTTAATTAATTTCTGAGGAAAGATCGAGGCAATCTGAAATATCAAATATAAATATATAAAAACATAAAATAAATATTTTCACAATAAAACATTCAATTTTTTTTCTTTTAATGTGCAACTTTTCAGTTGTTTTATCCATATTATACACACACACACACACACACACACACACACACACACACACACACACACACACACACACACACACACACATATATATATATATATATATATATATATATATATATATATATATATATATATATATATATGCATACACACCATAGGTCACAATCAATTTTTTATTTTAAATAATAGTATATATTACTTTCGTCAATTTCCTGTTATTAATTTATGAATAAATATTAAAATTCAGAGCAATGTAAACTGATTTCTGGTCAAACCTACTATATGTTTGTTTGAAAACAAAACCAAAACAAGAATGCAAACTATATATTAATATGTAAGTTAAGAAAACTTAAACGTCTGAATGTAACTATGTATGTCTTTTTATGAAATGAGAAAATATAATCTCATTCAATGTCTAAACTATTTTAAATAATTTTAAAAAGAAGACTAAAACATGTCTACATATTTGGATGCGATTTTTTCTACGGCTTTTTACAGATGTAATTTATATACTTAAACTCATGTGCAAAATGATATCGCAATTGTTCAATTTGTTTTTGTGATTCATTATTGACTTTAGAAAAAATTCTCAATACGAACCACTTCCCAAAGTATCGATACATAATGAAGCATCAATTGTTTTACACAATATATTCTTGTTCTGACTGATAATGTTTCGTACATCCTTATTTCCTGGAGAATATCAATAATATTGTTATATTCTATATGAGATTTTAGAAAAGCAATATAATTTAGCTGCAATCGAATAAACGTCATAGTCATTGATATCAAACATAACAAAATCTCTATCTATAAAAGGCAGGATGTGTGTGTGTGTGTGTGCGTGTGTGTGTGTGTGTGTGTGTGTGTGTGTGTGTGTAACGAATGCACGATCTCAATTTTCGACGGATTTGAACCAAAATTTACATGCTCATGCTCCAAATTAGCAAGAACGCCAATACCGACGTTGCATTTCCCAACTCCCATCGATAGTGGAAATAATCGATCTTTTTCATGCTTCTACTGTAGTTTTCATATACTTTGCAGCCATTTTCTACTGGCCAGAGTGAGAGACTATAGCTGGCTGCCACGAATAGGCAGGAAGATTCTATTGGCCAACGTGAGAGCCAACAGCTGACTGACACGAATGTTAACTAGCATGCTAGCATGCAATAAAAATCGATAGCTGCATTCGTCACAAGTGGGAAAAATTAAAATCTACATGGCACTTTACTCCAATTGGCTCATTCGCTTGCTTAAACTCAACGTTGATTCTGATTCCGCAGAACTGTGTTGAGTGTGAAAAAGTATTTGTTGTTAACATTCTTTTTTCATTCGGTTTTTCCAGTTACGAGTCCTTTTTTTAAAGCTGATCGGTTTGTGTTCATTTTGTTTAGTTCTTTGTTCGTAACAGATATACTGTTTATTATAGAGCTTTGAAAAAATTCGCAGTGTAAGATAGGCAAGTAGTACGGCATGTAGCAACATCTGCACGGCAAAGGGCACTCCTTTAAAGGCAAGGAAGGGCAAAAATATTTTAAGTCAAGTGATAGCGATTGCTGTATGAGTCCTACGATTTTTGAATCAAACACGGGAAACGCCGTGCCATGCTGCTAGTCCGCAATATACGCAATTTTTTATTCATTATTAAAGGAATCTCGGGTTCTTAATATTTCATTCCCTATTAAAGGATTCTCGGGTTCCTAATATTTTATTCCTTATTAAAGGAATCTCGGGTTCTCAATATTTCATTCCTTATTAAAGGAATCTCGTATTCTTAATATTTCATTCCTTATTAAAGGAATCTCGTATTCTTAATATTTCATTCCTTATTAAAGGAATCTCGTATTCTTAATATTTCATTCCTTATTCAAGGAATCTCAGGTTCTTAATATTTCATTCCTTATTAAAGGAATCTCGTGTTCTTAATATTTCATTCCTTATTAAAGGAATCTCCTATTCTTAATATTTCATTCCTTATTAAAGGAATCTCGTATTCTTAATATTTCATTCCTTATTAAAGGAATCTCGTATTCTTAATATTTCATTCCTTATTAAAGGAATCTCGTATTCTTAATATTTCATTCCTTATTAAATGAATCTCGTATTCTTAATATTTCATTCCTTATTAAGGAATCTCGGGTTCTTAACATTTCATTCCTTATTAAATGAATCTCGAGTTCTTAACAAAAGACATATGTCGATAGTGAAATCGACGCAATAGGAATCCGAGACAATCCCAGAGTAAATATATTTTGAATGACTTAAAGGAGTGACGCAGACCCAGTTAATTTCCAAACCTCCCTTTTTCTAGAAAAGAAAGCGTGTCATTCTTCGGAATATAAATGCAATCCTACAGCCAATAAAATAATCGCAGGAGCAGACTTAATCATTTGGTTCGGGAGTTCTATGCAGATATAATTATTCACTGGATTTAACTGCAGAGATTTACGCAAAATTTGCCTTATCCAGTCAACGAAATACGTGCCAGTCTTTAGAATGGCAATACAAGCCCATATTCAGTAAAATAAACTCTAGAGAAAATCAAATTATTAAGCTGTGAGATTTTACTGCATTCTCCTAACTGAACCGGTTTAGGACCTTATGATTTTCATTTAATTCGATCAGACGAACAAATTCTTAGTGGAAAAATCCATTTAAATGCGGACGAGATCAATTCACTATTATCAGATTTCTTTTTGTCCTGAATCCTAGATTCTTTCAATACGGAATAAAAGAATTAGTTTCCTAATGGTTTTCTGAGATTGCCAATAATAATAATTACACCGTTGACAATTTTACTGGTTTTTCTTTCCTTTCCGCTGACGAATATGCGTGTGTGTCGTAGTCAATTCCCATATTGATACGTGCTGGACAGTATGGCGGATTAGAATCACTTAAAGAAGCGGCCAAATTTGAATGCTTGATATTTATGTTTTATTAATTTATCTTCCAATATTTACACTGACTACGCAATGAAAGATGCTTTGTCATAATGCAAATGAAAAAAGCAATGGCGAAGAAAATTGTTTGAATATTTCTTCGGAATACTTATAAAACTTTTGCCTGATACACCATTCACAATTACTATAAATATCTTTTCGAATTTCGAGCAAATCTTTTCAGGTTTTCAGTTCATTGGTAAAAAAGACTTTCATTTGCACACTGCATGTAAATATGCATATTTAACTGCAGTCATCTGCAATATTGCGAGCGTACTGATATATGTGTATGACGACAATGAATGTTCTTGATTTCACAAAAATCTGTCGTTCGGTATTCATGAAGTTTCAATGTAACAGATATGAAATGATCTTTTAAAAATATTATTAGCAGTCTATGTCTATCGACATTATGCTTAGATACCCTGCACTCTGAAGTTATTTGTATAACGTCTTCAGCTATATATTAATTAACATAGTTGTATTCACAGAGCGCTTCAGAATATAGCTTCACTCTATAACTTCACCTCTGTTGTTAAATTCAGCGATAATTTCCCGATATGATTATCTCTTTCTTTTGTTTAAATTTGTATATGAGGTTATTATCTCTCTATAATTGAACCACCATTGGTATAGACTTAGTGTTTTAATGACTTCGATCATCAAGAAATGTCTCAATAATTTCAGCTTATGGACTTTGATAATATTTATTTGCAGTTACTGTTACCATTAGGACATTCTCCTGGATCAAAAGCCCGTTGATAGGGCCACAATATGGCTGCCTCAAATAATATTCCATGAAATAAATTAGTCTAAGAGCTTTCAAAACAAAATTGGACGGTACAGATTACATAGCAATCAAACATCTTTACTTTTCTAATTTTATTTTCCAATTGCTTAACGATTTTTAATTTTCTGAAATCTATTTTCCTGCTCCTAAGAACTTTGAACTACTGTTCCTCGTTTCACTCTACTTGCATACTGCAAAAATTGGAAATTTCGAAGATAATTTCAATGACCACGGCTTTTAAACCACATGTTGACATAGAAATGGATGGCCCAACAACAAATCAATGTAGAGCTTTATTAATGAAACTATTATATGAAAATAAGAGGTTGAGTTAAAAAGTGCACTTTATCATATACAGTTTATGATATGTAGTTTGTGATATGTAGAAATGAAAAGAGTTTACATTAGACTTAAGGATGTGAAGATTGTAGTGAATGTGAAATAATATTCTCGAGAGGTTGTTCAACAAAATAACGGTTCTTGGTAAGAGATTCCTCTAATGGAACTTTCTTCTTGCTAATGGAATCCGATTTAATTGAAACGGGAATCCACATGAAATTATTCAAGCTACGTATCGCAATTCAAACTGCTCAAAGACAAAAAGCAACTGTTCCTGAAGAAAAATCTCTTATATAATACAAAATAAAAATTGAGAATGTAAACTCCTGAAAATAGAAAACAAAACATTTCATGTAAAATAGGGCAGGATATTTCCTCAAGCGGAACACAGACGGCGGAGTGATAAATAAATATTCAGATACTAAACCAGAACAGAAAGCATTTTGAAATGTTAGAGTAACGATTATGTTGGAATTATTCTACGTATTTCAGTCGTAAAGAATCTTGCATGAAGCCTGAAGATGTTCAGGAATCAAGACATATTGGAAGGCTCCAAGCAAAAATCACTATTGAAATTTGCGGGCATGTTGATGAGAGTTCTGGTTATTGCAGGTAGCATTCTGCGACTCCTATTCCTGCAATAACCAACATTGAACTCTAGTACGAATATTAAACTATTTATGGAACTATTGTGTCCATAAGTGAAATAGTCATGAAGGCACGTGTTAAATATAAAATGAAAAATTCAAATAATCAAGACTAGAGCTTTACTAAATTCACAGTAGTTTGCTCGATGTATTCAGCAGATTTATTTGATCACCGTGAATAGCGGCAGATTTTAATTTTTTATTTTATTTAAATCGATGCGATAATTCAATGAGTTTATATGAGGTACGGGTAAAAATTACAAGTTGTTTAATCCTTTCATCCGAAGCAAAGTGATAATACGCCTAGTATGCATGAGGATTAGAAGGAGTGAAAGAGACAGATGAGATTATTGGAGACGACAAGTGAAGAGAGGACAATCAGGGAACAGTTTTCAGGAAAACTGAAAATGAATTCATTTAAATTTTTGATGATTATAGGCGGCAGGGAGCTGGAAAATTTTAGGTGTAACCATTACACCATATCGAAGTGCCCAAATGATTTTCTAACTGTCCCTTAGATCTGGCATTCGAACGAATGTGTGGAGAACTAGTGAGGATTGAACTCGTTACTCAGTCGTAATTGATCTACCGAGGTAAGCATGCGAAACTTTACACCACGTCGATGTACTTTTTTAAAATGTGGCTTGGATTTGTATCCCCGGTGCATGTGCAAGAGCTTTCAAACATTTCACTTTCACACTTGTTTCCCACTTCCACACATACACTCTCACGAAAATTTTGTTTTTTATACCCGGAGTTATATTTTCCGATTTCTTCTTGAGTTTGCAGGTCTGATGAATTGGTTCATGATTACGATTCAAATTTAATAAATCATAACCATGTTACAACACGTGTCTGAGCCTTTTTTATTTTATATATATATATATATATATATATATATATATATATATATATATATATATATATATATATATATATATATATGTATATATATATACACGAGGGTCATTCAATAAATAAGGTGAATTTTTCGGTATAAGGACTTCTAATACAGATAGAAGCTTACTTTTTTTTTCAACGTAGTCTCCCAGCACTGTCACACACTTTCTCCATCTGTGCACAAGCTTCCGTATTCCGTCAGCGTAAAAATCTTTGGACTGATGTCTCAGCTAGTCGCTCACAACACTTTTGACTTCATCGTCACTTTTAAACTTCGTGCCTCTCGTTAACGCTTTCAAGGGACCAAACAGTTGAAAGTCTGAAGGAACAAGGACTGTAAGGGGGATGAGGGAGAAGTTCCCAGCCCAGCTCGTTGAGGGTCTGCACCGTTTGGGCTGCTGTGTGAGGCCTTGCGTTGTCATGATGCAAGATGACTCCTACTGACTGATGACCCCTGCGTTTGTCTTTAACAGATAAGCTCAAAGTCCTTGTCATCCACTGTCACCCTTCTGTCAGACTGAATGAGGTCATTGACTGAGTCGATCACCTCAGGAGACATCACTTCAGTAGGCCTCCCAGGGCTGTCTTCATCCTCAACACTGCTCCGTCCTTCGTTAAACAATTTAGCCCACTTGTAGTCATTTGTTTTGGCTGAAAATTGTGGCACAATTACACAGTTGACATTCACCTATGAATTTCAACTTGTTTGCACCGTTCAGCAACCAAAAACTTGATAACTGACCGATGTTCAGTCCTGGAGCATGCTTCTTGGTCGGCCATTTTTTTTCGTCAAAACTCTCAAAGTTTTGTTTTTAATCTGCAATAGAAATTAAATCCATGTGAAAAAGGAGTAAAACAAAAAAAAAATAAAAAAGTGGAAGCATCTATCTGTATTATAAGTCCTTATACCGATAAATTTACCTCATTTATTGAATGACCCTCGTATATACTGTGTTTGAAAGGTATAATATATCTGTCTGTGTTTAAAATATGAGCATCTACTAATTTATGCATCGAGATTAATGCATTAATTTACAAATGTCGGATGAACTGGAAATCTTTTATCAAAAAGGAAAGGGTTATTACTAAGTATGAAAGCATTAAATAATTAATGTTCATAATTTTAATCAGATGGCATACTGAACATATTCATTTTGATAAACGGAGTATCACTGGCATAGGATTTGAATTTGTAGGATCTGGATATTTCTCTATAGGAGTGGATGGGAAGTTCCAAAATGATAGTAAAGAATATTTCAAAAATAAACAATATATCAAAAGAAGAATCGAAACTCTTTAGCCAAAGCTAATGTAGAAATCTAAATTATTAATGAGGAAGATGTTTAAGTATTACGAAGACGTGTTGTTACTTGAGTTTTATAGAAAACCAAAATATTCGAGCTAGAGAATTCATTCATACATGATTAAAAGAAAAAAAGAGAGAAAAAGAAAATATGGATGATGCTAGCGGATTGTCTCGGAAGTGTGTAAACAGTAACATGACAGCGAGGGAAAATCCCTAAGTTCTGCAATGACAGCAATTGGCTACGTCTATCTTCAGCCGCGCCAAGATAGTCGTTGATATGGCTTGTTTGAAATGATTGCTGCCCGGGAGGAATCGGTCGCTTATAGAATTCCGTCTTTCACGGCTGGCGATGAATTCTCTCATATCGGACAAGTCACAGAATTTCGACTAAATGGCGACATGTTAAATATTCATGTCGGATAAAATATTCCAACCGGACAGACTGCCCAGTATTTCCTCTTGCCGCTTTTTGGAATTTTTAGGTCATGGTTTTCGATCTCATCAATATTGGGTTTTCCTTTTCTCTTTCTTTTTCCTTCCGTTATTTTCCTACTTCTACAAATTACCCACTCTCGTCTTTCTCTTTGCTTATTTATATACAAGTTGTAATCAAAAGCCAAGAAACTAGTTACATCTAGGGAATCTTGTAAAATCTATTTCTTACCTATTAGGTTTACATTAAGACATTAGATAGCCTATTTCTTTACAGAAGTTATATTGTCTTATGAGGGACTTGATTTAAGTGATGCGATGAATTAAATTCGTTTTGTGGTATCGTTTGTTCTTACCCATAGTACAGCTGAGATGTGTGAAGCGGACGATTTTTATCTATTTTTCTAGCTTACGTTGTATGGGTAATTTGTGAAGATCCTTCTCGAGTTTGAGAAAAACAACATCAATGTGACACCTGTAATTACTGCCTTACATCTCAGGCCGTCATGGCATATATAGCGGCATTAAAAATAAATCATATTTGGTAGTTAAAACTTAAAATATATTTTGCAAAGTGAAGATCTTTAAGATAGTAGTTGAAACATTCTTCTTAAAACATGTCAAGCAGATAGACATTAACAAAATCAGAGGTTGAGACATTGAAAGGACGTACATTTGACTATAGCTCAACCTAACAATTTCTTCCCATTGCGGGACTTTTGAATATATTAGAAGAACGTGTAATAATGCCCATTGTGTTCTGTTACGAGGAAAACTCACAACAGTACTAGAAAGAGCGATAAATGTTAATGAACGTGAACAAATTTTCAGGAAAACATATTTTAAAAGAAAGATTTGATAGATTTCGATCAACACTAACGCTAAAAGTACAGTTTCCGAATGGCGAATTCTACGTTGTAATCTCAACATTAATATTTAGTAATATCACTCGAAAAAAAAAAAGAATTCATTGCTATCTAGACATATCCTGTGCTCAATCTTTGATACCGAATGTTTGTTATTGGTATGTCATGATGATTGACAGAAAATAACCTGAGTTAACATTATTTACAACTACATTTCGATCATTAACTTAAGAGTGAAATTACGTTACAACCATTCTACCGTCCCGTCTTGGTGATGACAATAAACTACATCTGCATTCTGGGTAAGTCGATAAACTACTGATCCGTAGGTTTTGAGGAGCGTAGAACCACCTCTTAATTGCTGGTGTTCCCAGGTCCACCCTGACCCGGGGAGGTAGCACCTGTTTGGGTCCCAGTTATGGGCAAATAGTTAACACCCAAACTGGGGTAAAAAAAACTATGAATGTGTAAAAATAGTTTTTAATACCAGAAATAATTTATTAAAGAGTTATTAACAGAAATAACTCTTTGAAGAAAAAATTATTACCAGCAATAAAAATCTTGTCGGCATTAAATAATCTCAAAAATGAAAGCAAAAAAAAAAAAATTGCAAAACAAGGTGGAATTTCAATGCAGTAATTGACATTGTCCAACGCTAAAATATACTGCACCCTTTTATGCATTCCTTCCTTCATACACAACTTACAATTGCTTCCGTTATATTTCCGTCTTACTAATGATAGTCTTACTTCGTTTCCATACTTTGGCTTTAGGGTTTAAACTGATCATATGCATAGGAATAGTTTGTCACAGCAGTTTCGTGACGATGAGATTAAAACTTTCAAAAGAGGCGCACATTAGTTTATTGAATATGTGAACATGTTTACCTTTTTTAATTTAGTAATCTGTGACTTATTGCACAACGATACAACAAGCACTGGATATAATGAATGTTGAGATCAAATAAAAATACACACTTGATATAATGGATATTTGCTGGGTATCTTCCCATTAGTTAGGGAATTATCAACTTGAGAACAAGCTTTCAAATCAATGGAATTTATTTGGATTTGAACACAAGACACGGACGTAAATTGGAAATGCACATCTCAACATATTCGTTGTCTATTTCTTTTCTTAAAATGAATGACACGGGATCAAATGTCGTCGGATATCAGTTGTCGAAAACAGCCATATAAGAAAATAACTAGCAGCAAGTGACTGCCATTATTAGCCGCATGTGAAACTTTCATTTGATCTCAGAAGCCAAATACCTTGCGTTAGCATTAAATACACAAATCAGGGAATGCTTGAGCCGTCTCTAACTTTCATTCGATTTCCTATCTGGTGGTTGAATATATGATAAATAAATGTAAAGCTAACCGAATCTCACAGTTAACACCTTCTTTAATCTTCAACGAAAATAATTATTAAATTGTTTAGCAGTAACAAATAATTCTTTCAAAAAGAATCACGTGTCTGCTTCTATTATCCCCAGTTTATAATCTTTTATTTGTTATCCTTTAACTCTTCCATCAACTGTTGAATGGGTTTGATTAATACACCAATTTGCTTTTATTGTTACCCCATCTTTTAACGAATTTACACCGTCTTAGACATTTTCTTTTTTGTTGTGGCGAATCAATCTTCGGATTTAAATTTTGCTCGTTTGAATTTATGTCAATGCCTTTTTTTTCTTGTTCTTTTTTTCTTTTTTATTAACACATCTCTTTCCCTCTCTTCATAAACGGCTTCCACTATTCTTGACCACTTCTTCTCCTGACCCCATACACATCTCCTGTCTTCGGCCAATCTTCCGCCAACCGATTTGTCGCCAATTCTCATCACTTAGACATGCATTTATCCAGTGGCATTGCTGTTTGGTGATCTGTAAGAAATACAAAGAGACTGTCTACTTTCGCCTCATTATGCAGATATTGAACTGAGCCTCAAACAGTGAATGGATTTGCGAATGTGAAGTCGAATGCATAGTCAATAGGTAGCAATGACTGCATTGTTAATGCGACTAATGTGTCCATCTCAGTCGGAGGGGAGGTCAGCGGGGCAAGTTTCACCAAAAGATACACCCGGTTCAAGGTGTTAAAGACCCGCTAGCAAGTATTTAAATGCGGAAGCGAGGCTGAGGACGGAAACATAACAATTTGAATTGTTAGTGTTAAACTAAGAGCAGAAGGGAAAGGTAAAGATGGAAGGATAAACAGAAGAAGAATTTGGGTAGATTGATAAGGAGACACAAGAGATGATGAAAAAGAAAAAGACGGAAAAAGAAAGGGGTTAAATAAACAAAGTGATGCAAGTAATAAACGAACAAGAAAGTGGTGAGAAGGAAAACAGAAATTGAAATAAAACGAAAAGAGACGTCCTTTGTCGTGAGAGAAATAAATATTTCACACCGCTGGTAGTAGTGCGTGTTCGGACCTAGTTAAAATGCTAGTTTTTTTTCCACAGTCATAACTTTATATCGAAGCAAGCTACATTTGATTTACATATAAGTTTGTTCTTTCCTACGGGGACCTTCACTTGAAGCTCAGTTAATATGTTGTTGAAAGCGATCGAGGGAAATGAAACATGGAATTTCAGGTGATGAATGAGTGAATAAAACAGACAGCAAAGGAAAATAGAACGTGGGAATAGATATAGTGGAAAAAAGAACCGAAAAATATAGGTAAAATAAGGACAGAAGAACATAAACGCATCTAGAGAAAAGATCTAGCGCGAAAATCGACTAAAAAGACGTATGCAGGCATATAAAAAGAAAACAATTAAAAAGGGAATGAGGAGAGAGAAAAGTAAAACTGCAAATGTTAGATAAATAGACAGACATATGACAAGAAAGAAATATATGTACGTAGAAGGAAATATAGACTGATAGATAAAAAAGAACGATGAATAGAAGGCAAAGTCATAAATATAACAAAATAAACAATTTGTTTTCCCTAAATTATCAATTTTACTATAGATTGCAAATTTTATTATAACATTGTGACTTGGAAAAGTCAAATAAGAAAACTAGTCCTGGGTAAGACGTTAAACAGCAGCCGAGTCCTGGGTAAAACGAAGAACTACATCCAGCAGCTAGGCCTCTGGTTGGGAGGTTTTGTGGAGCGTGGAACGGCATCTTAATTGCTGGTGTTCCCAGGTTCAACCTGACCCGGGATGGTAGCACATGTTAGGGTCCCAGCTATGTGCAAATAGTTAACTATTATCAGCAATACATTTTGAAAAAAAAATATTACCAGCAATACAATTTTAAAAGAAACATATTACCAGTAATATATTTTTGACAAAACAAAATATTACCAGCAATAAAAAAAATGTTATCAGTATTAAATAACCCATTGAGGTTGATATGCCGTAAAACAAAATAAACTAAATCAAACTAAATCAAAGAATACATATTCTATTCATAAGAATATATCCTAAAAATGTTATCAGTATTAAATAACCCATTGAAGTTGATGTGCCGTAAAATAAAATAAACTAATCTAAACCAAAGAATACATATTCTATTCATCCGAATCTATCCTAAAATGTTGTCGGCATTAAATAACCCATTGAGGTTGATATGCCGTAAAACAATAATAAAACAAACCAAATCCAATATGAAAACGTAGGAAATAAACTACGGAAATTAGAGCCATATACCAGAATCAAACATTCAGGGACAAGAAAATAAAATAAAGCAGCGAACTTAAAAAAAACGTCAAATACAGTTCTAAAAGATAACTATAAAGAAATTAATTTTTTTTGGACTTAAGTGAGTATAACACTTTAAATATTCCTTTTTTATTCTTGAGTATTCTCATGCTTTGTTCGAAAAGATTCGTATCTACTTATTTTCTTCTCTGCTTACCATCCTAGAGCTCGACTTCCCTGCTGTTTAATCCATTTCTGCTGTTGGGCGGAAGAAGATCTACATTCATGCCTTTGTTAAGGTTATTTGTGTGGAATTGAGACTATAATTCGAATGCAACTTGCAGAGAAGCACTACAATGCTGACCCATCCGAAGTAAATTAATAATTAGTTATACTGCTTCGTTGTTGAAGTATTTGCAAATTTAGTAGCGATGCGAATGCCCAGTGCTCGATACCCTGTTACTAACAGTTTCTTATGTTGGCTTTCCAATACAGTCAGCGTCTTTTCATTTGGTTAAGTCCTAGTAAACAATAACATCAATTTACATGAGTCAGTATATTCTGTCAAATCACAGGATACGTAATAAAAAATAGTTATACATCTTAAAATTTTGGGAAGAGCAAGCATTATACCACATTAGGAAATAAAAAGCCTTTCATTAAAATATTTGAGGTGTACTTCAATTTGTAGATGAATGACATTGCTGAAAAAATGAAATACCCGGCATACGTATCAAAGGAGAGTGTAAATCGAAACAAAATGTAGATATCATACTGCTGTAAGATTCAGAAACGAGAAGATTGGAAGGCAACAACATCTATAAGAATAGTATCGTAGTTAACACGGATTGCTGGGAATGGTATGGTGACATATGTTATTAAGCATGAGCCAGTTTTTTGTGCTCTGAAAATGTTTACTTATAAAATTAAATTAATTTTTTCAGCATGGATTTTATAACATAATGAATTTATAGAATGGCATTTTCGAAATGTTTGTTACAAAATAATTAAATTCAGTCGAACGAAAAACGAAAAGAAAAAAAAATTCACAAAACAGATACCGTGATATCTGATGGGCACTATGAAGCCTTTTATTCAAAATCTGAATCTGGATTCTACAGAATATTTGAGACCGAAAATAATAAGAGATGTGCCAACTTAATTTTCCAAGACATATTACGTACTTCTACCAAACAGATACTCAACTATCACTCTCTCTAAATACGAATGTGTTTTTGAATTTCACTGTACACTCCTTGCGTGATCATGCTCATCCCAAATTTGAATTTTCTTTACCATTAAATCCATACGAATTCTTAACCCATTCTTAACAGGGTATAGAATTGCACTACAACTTTTACCAATTTTCACACAAAACTTGATTTTACTCGCCTGATCCAGATTCCTTTTCATTATTTTCTACAAGCAATCAAACTTTCTCTACATCTCGGCAACGATGAATCCTGGACTGCATCTTGAGAAAGTGAAAGCTGGAAAAAAATCAAAACGTTGCTTTGCTCATATTCCAAGCGCCATGCTGCGCTCATTCCGGGAAGAAAACTTACTACAATTGAGCTGCATGTTTGCATTGTATCTCAGCGTTCGTATGTTCAGCTTTTCTTCTGAACTCAAACTATGACTTTAAAACCTAGGTAAGTTGAAAAGTTTGATCGTCTGTTGAGAATAAAATTCAACGCAAATCACAAGTGGTATTCAAATATAAGATACATCGCAAAAGATACTGGAGAAATTCTCGACTCCTTCTCCCATCCACATAGTATGTAGGTCATCCTACCATTCTCTACCTTTGCAAGAGTTAGATCAGACAAAAATAGATTATCACTGTCATATCTGTATTTCCAGTCTCGACAGAATTCAAAGTGTCTAATAAGACTTCAAAGTGATAAATTATTTTACACCGTACAACCTGTTTTCCACAGACACAACATCGCAGGCCGATCTTTATTCTATCGCTATTCCTATGCTTTATTCCTTAGTTAAGACAGTTACAGATAAGACCCGTCATTCCATGAATACGTATTGCATTGGTAATAATTGAATCAATACGAGTTACTTTATTCCAAAAAGAGCCGCTGATTTGTGGAATAAACTTCTGACATGATGATTTTACGCTCATTAGAATCTGATACCTTTAGTTTCAAGGTCATTACTTATCTAACCTACATATATTTATATTTTACCATACATAACCCATTCTCATACGTACATAAATCGACGCAATAATCCTCTGACATGAGTGGCTCTTGGGCCTTGTATTGAATGAAGAATAGCCTAAAAATAAATTATGCATACAAGAGGAATGACATTGTGCCACATGGGAAATATGCTGAGCGGCCAATCTGAACGAGTTGCCATCTAATAGAACCATCTTAGTAAAAACTGCAGGCATTAATTTCAGAAATATAGTTGCATATCAATGTAAGAAAAAGGATTTGTGCCGGATAAGTATTCGTCTCGAAGCATCTTTTCATTATACTTATTTCGAAACGGAAGATATATAGATATATATTTATGTCGGTATAGTAAATCAATAAGTACAAAGTTTAAAGAAATATAATCCCGAATCTGAGTTTCGAATAAATAAATCCGATCTTATGGAACAACATAATCAATTGAATTTATTAAATGATATATCGAATTTAAAATAAGTAACATGAAATCACCTTAATTTGAATTCAGTTCTTTTTAAAGACTTTCTCTCTCTCTCTCTCTCTCTCTCTCTCTCTCTCTCTCTCTCTCTATATATATATATATATATATATATATATATATATATATATATATATATATATATATATAATGTATTTCCTTTTATACGCTTTGAGACGGAGCTAATTAAGATGAATCTATACGCATTGCATATTAGCCTTATGTAAATTATGGCTACAAAACAACATTCAGTATTTGTTTAAAAACAAAACAGGTTAATCCGGTATATAGACTTTGCAAAAAGAATAAGAATGATTAGGTCAGAAGTTAGTAAGGAAACTTCTCAATGGACCTTCACCCATCTCCATCCCAAAACTCTGCTCTGCAAAATAAATGGATTTCGATTGAATACACGTTTAAAAATTGAGTACAACTGATATTCGTCTCAAATCGACAAGATCAGATTAGCAGTTTTAATCAGAATATCTTTGCTCGTCGGGAAATTCTGAATCACATTATCGAACAGTTAGCATTTCACTTTGCACGCGTTTCAGTGCAGGGAGTACAGAAACCTTTTGGTTTAAGTTCAAGTCATCATTATTCTACAAGTCATATTTTATATTTGACCCTCCATAAACACGTTTATAAGGCCGATCAGTTGAACTTTTCGCTGATACGGATGGTATAATTTATCTTAGCAAATTCTCAGTCCCGTGCCAGAGAAGAGATAACATCGCCACGGAATAATGTTATGAATACGCAATATGATGGTATTTCGATGTGTAGCCAAAGTAAATTTATATATGTTGGAGATATGAGAATTCATGAAGAGACACAGGCCTTGCCTTGCTTTCTAACCGTCGGTGGATACGCCCACGGTAAGCTCGGTATTACAAGGATAAAAGCCTGTATCTTTTCAAACTTGGAATGTACACCGAATCTTTCTGGACGGGTATTCTGATTTGGATTATACGGTCTGAATTAATGAGTAATGATTTTGTGTTTGCTTTACTTGTTTGCATTATGGCTGTACAGGATCGGTTTATTTTGATTATATATAAAGAGATGGGCACTGGCCATATATCTAGACGACAACAGCAAAATGAGTTCGCTTTTCCACTATGGTTGCTTGTATGCACGTAGTATCAATACGTTTGAGAAATATGGGAATTTACTTGCATCTATGCGATGCTCCATTGACAGATATAACCGGCAAATATATCACGTAGCTGGTATGTAACTGAGAGAAAAAAGTGACAGTTATAGAGAAAGTTTTTACGATGAATTTCAGTTAATGGGTCTATTTAACTTTCTCAAATGATACCTCGAGATGTTTGTATATATGTTTAAGAAATTGCCATGTCGCACTCGCTTTGTAAATCTATGTACTTTCATAGTTCATTCTGACGAAGGACCATTGTTTGCAATCTAATATTATGTAAAACTGAATTTTATACTAAACTTAGCCAGGCTTGGGCCTTCATTTGTATTTCTTTATGCCGCTTAGCCTAAGATAATTTAATGATTACTGTGTGTATGTTATTATTTGTAAATATATATATATATTTATATATATTATTAATGTCAAGGGGTGAGGCTTTAGGAAACCATTGTATAATATCATGATATATGTTTGATAAATATGACAAGATAATAGACTGGCCATTTTATTTATTGAGAATTACGCCGTCTAGGAATGATCTAATTCATTATATCTGTATCGTTGGCGAATCCAGTGTTCTGCGATCACACGTCCAATTATATATCGCACAATTTAGATATGTTTCAACATAAAATTTTATCTGTTTTACACACACATACACATAAAGGCCAATGGAATCGACCTTGTCTATCTATCGCTTTATATATATATATATATATATATATATATATATATATATATATATATATATATAGCGGTGCATGAAACAGCTTGTCGTACTATCGCCGTGGAGTATCATTCATATTTATTAATGTATGCCTAATATTTCTGTTATTTTGCATTGAGCACTGTTTTATTTACACCAAATTGTATATATATATATATATATATATATATACATACATATATATATATATATATATATATATATATATATATATATATATATATATAATAATAATAATAATAATGTTCTCTCCCGTCCGTTTCGACGTACGAGGATCTGACACCTTAGTTGATTCAGTTGTGAAATTTTGTGCGATAATCTTAAGTGGCACTTAAGACCCGCTAGTGATTTACAAAGGTGGCCACATATGGAGTAAGTGTGAGGATTATGAGATAAGATCACTGTTACATTGGCTGACCTTGTAGATCTTTATTAACGATGATTCGATTTTTCAGCTTAATTGAGTGTGTGCATTATGTGTATGCCTTAGTCTGTAGTAGGGATGTTTTAAATTTCCAAATACGGTTAGCACGTTGTGGCCTTGTTCGTAGTTAATATTGTTAAGAGTTGGCCTTTTCTTTTTTATTATTAAAGCTTCCGTTATTTTTAATCTTTTCTGACAGGTGGATGTAGTTAATATATTTGTTTTCGACTAGTATGTTTCTGATAATGGCTAAAGGTATAGCCGAAAGTGCTCGGAAATATAAAACATTTAGACTGTTTTTACACACTCTTTGTCCAGAACAGAAAGCTCTTGTTAGAACACAATAAAAATAAATAAAATCTTAACCGCAGTACCTTGTATGTCGTATTTAATGAAACATGCATATATTTATATATATATTAATTTATATTTTGACAGAAACTTTAGATTATTTTAACTCAATAGTATACCGAATAATCCTTTTTCTATTAAATATATTAAATTGTGCATATAAGAAGCTTTCGAAAAAATCCAAAGAAGAATCATTAATGTTATTGGTCTTAACATGACACCATTCAGTTTCCCATAGCCTTGACGTAGTTTCTCTCTATCTTTTCTATAAATACTTCCATGGTAATTATTTGGATGAATTTTCCTCTGTGACTCGTAGACTTTATGAATTTAACCAGAGTAGCAGGCTTGCGGTAAGATTTTATTAATGTTGAAATGTCGAGGTGTATGTGTAGGTTCTATGCTAAGAGTTCCTACTATAGCTCTTCTCGAGTGTGAATCTCTCTTCATGCTTTAGACTTTCGAATCAAAATTGATTTTCCAAAATGTTCAATGCAATGTCAATAGTTATATTCTGCCTTCCTAATTCCTGTTCTTTTATTGTCCTTCCCCTTAATAATTCTTTTAGTTTTCTTATATTTATTTTATTCATTATATTCTTTCATACTCAGTAACCCCATGCGTCTTATTGGCTTTAATACCTTGCTTGGAGGAAAGTGATTAAAACATCAGGTGAGCTCTAGCATTCTTAATTCTCTTCACAAATGTTATATTCTCGCTTAAAGTTTATTTTATTTATAATGTCCGCGCAATACAAGGCAAAAGAGCTACTCAATGTAGAGGATTACTGTATGGACTTATAACAGCGTAGGAAAGGACAAACGTTAGAAATCTATAGCTGAAGCTGATTTCAGACTGAACCGGAAATCCAATCGTAAACTGGAAACAAATTGTATGCCTTTTTCAAAAGACCGTGGAGTGAGAACCGGATTATGGTGAACCTATCAATTGTTATTGGTGGAGGAGAGAAAAAAATTAAATTAAATTAAATTAAAGCGAGCGAATACAATTTCAACTTCAGACGCAGACGTTAGGAGTACAGTGATGAGGTAGACTTCAGAAGGAACCAGAGAAATGATGCTAAACACGAAGGGAGGGGCAAAGATCTGCTCAAAAGACAAGGGAAAATGAGAACCGAACGATGGGCGAAACGAACATAACGTTGCTTATACCGTCTTAGGATTACCAAAACCTTACTTAGTAAATATAAAGCAAATCTTTTTTCCATTATTATTCTCGATACCAAAGTTTTAAACATCAACAATTGTTCATATATATATATATATATATATATATATATATATATATATATATATATATATATATATATATATATATGCATACTTGCTTTTTCGACATATGACTGAATCAATGGAGATTTTCACTTCTCATTCATTAGAAATCGTCTTCCAAGCTCTGATTTCAGTGAATGCATCAGTCAAAAAGAGGCCTACTATCGATCTACAGAATATTGCATGTCTGCCGAGGACCACAACACAGAAATATTGCAAACCTAAGCAGGAATATGAAAAGGAGGTGCTGAATGTCCTAATATATTTAATCGCTTCCTAGACTATGTTCTGCGCGTTTACAAACACCTATGTGATGAGATAGGCATTGACTGTTTTAGCCAGACATAACATATCCCAAACGAATCTTCCAATAAATAAAAACGATTCTGATTTTCTTCCCGCGATAAATGTACTGACGTTGAGGTGTGTTTTGTTCATGATATAGGTATTCAAATTTGGGACAAGAATGATATTGAACAGAAAACAATAAAAGTAATAGGAATCAAGGTACACCTTTCCAAAAAAGAAATTATGATCTGGAATTGGAAGACAAAATAGGGATTGAACTTACCCTGAATCCATCATAAAATATCTGGGTGTAAAATTAGTAAATATTAACGTCTATAGATACCCCGGTGCATAGATCAGTCATGACAAATTTAACAGAGGCGAAAATAAATAAAACAACCTGGTCAGATGCAGTTTTACAAAACAACGCAAACCGATACAAAACCAAAATATTAACCTAAAATCGCGAGTAAATTTCTTAAATAGTCTAGTCTGATAATGACTCGTATAGACATCATGCTTGACAACAAACACATCCAGAAATATCTAAACAGTCAGATTTATACAAACCGTATTCTAAAGTCAATCGTTAAAACAAAACTTTTCGAAACCATATCTCCTGATGACTACCAAGTGCAGCAATAGCTAAAATGGATAGCACAAGTAACTCTTAGAGAAATAATGACACAATAAAGATGTTGACAAATAAAATGTTAAGAAGGAAAAACAGCTAATAGTACCATCACCATTTGCAAAGAATCCAAACACACTTTCTTTATTTTTTTTCCGGTCAAAGTTAGAATTGTCTGGAAAACGGTTATATAACAGTGTAAAAGTGTACTCAGTACACAATGGAAAAACCGAATAACTATTAAATCAAGTTAGTCAAGTAATACTAACCACTCATGTTCATGGCCAGTATTGTTCGTCTTTTATATATATAAATATATATATATATTGAATTGGACATAGTCCGACAATTTATTTAAAGATATTTATAATATGTTTAACGTTCTTTTTATAGATACAAGTATTTACGCAAATACTCTGTTTTTTATAATAAACAATATTAAATAACATTTACCGGCCTAAATGTCCGAGAAATTTTCATAGAAAATTTTCGTTCTCTGACAGGAATCGAACCTGTATCCTATATGGAAGATTTAAGTTTAAAGATAGTAAAATCGACCTTGCTAACCAGACGCTTCTCTGTGGCCGAACGGTTAAGGTACATCACGCAAAATGATGGTTCCGTATAGGATACAGGTTCGATTCTATGAAAATTTCTCGGACATTCAGGCCGGTAAATGTTATTTAATACTGTTTATTATAAAAAACAGAGCATTTGCGTAAATACTTGTATCTATAAAAAGAATGTTAAACATATTATAAATGTCTTTAAATAAATTGTCGGACTATGTCCAATTCAAAAATATATGACGTCATTTGTTTACATTTAATACGCTAGAGCAGATATGAATAGAAGAGATTCATGAAAGATTTAAGTTTAAAGATAGTAAAATCGATCTTGCTAACCAGACGCTTCTCTGTGGCCGAACGGTTAAGGCACATCACGCGTATAGGATACAGGTTCGTAAATACTTGTATCTATAAAAAGAACGTTAAACATATTATAAATGTCTTTATATATATATATATATATATATATATATATATATATATACAAAGACCTATACACACTGAAGAATCGGATGTCATTTTACCTTTAGAAGACCTTTTCAGCCAACACTTTAACAAAATGAAATCATTGGCGCATGGAACATAATTATCAATGACACACTTGTAAATAGGGAATGAGTAGTGATAATTGGTTTTATCGAGGGAATATGAGTAATTTATCTCTATTTTATACTCTTTTCGGAACCTTTTTATTTTATTTGTAGTCGTCAATTTGTTCACAATTTAAGTATTTTAATCGTGTTGCAATTTTCCAATGAATCAAAAAGATAAATCTTATTCTGAACAGTCAAACAAATCTGAATTTTCCGATTTTATTTTAATATTTAAATGTATTTATTGAAATAATTATATTCTTTTAATTTCGGAATTTTGTTATTCGGGTATCTGGTTTGGCATGCTGACGTATTTCATATTAAAACCAAGTAAAGAAAACGTGATATTTTGGTTTGAACAATACAAATAAATCAATGTAATGAAATTTTATTTGGCACTAAATTTCTCATCATTTGGGCTTGGTATTTTCGAAATGTTTCGGACGTGTAACCTCAGGTATTCTTTGCGAATCTCTTATGTTTTGAAAAATAATCTCATTCTCGGAGTTGTACTGTCCGATACATACTTCTTTGTGTCTTCGGATTGATATCTTCTAATATTGGCGCTGAAACCTTGACCATCGTGTTAACACGCTGAATTTTGCCAATGCGAAGTCTTTAAAATGAATGTAAGTACTTTCGCAGAGAAGGATTAGATGAAACTCTGGGATGCAACGGACAGCCTAAGAAGCCCGAAGTATATTCCACCGATATATGTCACAGCAATAAATCAAGAACATGTTACAATTTGTCTGTGCCAATCAGAAACAAGGATTAAAACATGTCGTCTAAAAAATTCTTCCAAGAAACGCGTGATGTCAATGGAAAAAAATATGAAAAAAAGTAAGGAAAAAACATGAATAAAAATGGAATAGATTAATTGAAAAAGAAAGAAAAAAAGAATCACTTAAAAGATGAAGAAATAAAATAATATAAAAGGAAAAAAAAAACAAATTATATAAAATAAATAAATAAGAGGCAAGGAAGACAAGTTTGGAAAATAATAAAGAAAGAAAGAAAAGACAGATAATTGAGAAAGAAAGACGGGAATTAGATATAAGAAAGAAAGAAAGAAAGAATGAAAGAAAGAAAGAAAAAATAAGCAAGAAACAAAAAAGCAAGAAAGAAAGAGATAAAAGGCCAATAAAAAGTCAAAGAATTAAATGTAAAAACAAAAAGAAAATGATTACTTGAATTATTTACATAATTTGGACTGTTATTTTCATCTTTATTGCCATAGTCACAACGTTTCGGCCGTTGATGCCCCGGCCTTCTTCAGGTAATAGGAATTTCGAACGGCACCGGTGTAGATTGTTCTAATTCCACGTGCCGTGCCTCTTTAAATGTCCATGTTTTTTTTCTTTAACTGAAGTCAAGGCCGAATGTCCTAGTGCTTAAAGACGTTGGTTAGATCCAGAGACTAGACGCACACAGTTCTGAGTTCAATACCAGGCCACAGCAGTACTGAACTAAATACTTGGAGAGTTGAGTTAAAAGGAAATAACTGAGATATTCGTAAGAGACGGTTCGAAATTCCAATCACCTGAAGAAGGCCGGAGCGTACAATGGCTGAACGTTGTGTCTCTATACCTCATCTAAGAGATATAAACATATATTTAAAAGAAAATGAATATAGAATAGGCTATATAAAGCGAATGAAAACTACGAAGAACAAAATACTAAAAAAATAGAATGAAAAACATGAAACAAAGAAACAATAATAAAGAATCGAAGATCCATTGTGAATAAGGAAAAAGAAAACAACGAAACAATATAATTGAGTAGAAAGAAAAAAGAAAGAAAGTAAAAGAGAAAGGAAGGGAGAAAGAGAATAAAGAAAGAAAGAGAGAATGAAAGAAGGATAGAAAACGAGAAAAAGAAAAATGAAAGAATGAAAGAAAGAAAGAGAGAAAAAAAAGAAAGAATAAGCAAGAAAGAAAATGCTAAAAAGAAAGCGAGAAAAAAGAAAAATGAATGAAAGAAAGAAAGAAAGAAAAAAGAAAGAAAGAATCAATAAGCAAGAAAGAAAAAGATTAAAAGCCAATAAAAAGTTAAAGAATTAAAAGTAAAACAAAAGAAAATGAAAATAAAATAGGCTATAAAAAGCGAATGAAAAGAACTCTAAACGAAATTAGTAAAAAAAAAATAATGAAAAACGAGAAACAAAGAAAAAACAATAAAACAGAATGAAAGATTTGTTGTTAATAATTAAAAAAGAAAACAACGAAACCATATAACTAAGTAGAAAGAAAGAAAGAAAAAAGAAAGAAAGAAAGAACGTCAGAGATAACAACGAGGAAATGATTAAACATTGCAGTGAGCGAAGATTCGGATTGTCCGTTTTAATGTTGGAGAATGGACGAATGCCGGTGGATGAAAGAGAAAAATCAAAACAGTTTGATAATATTGAAACGAGTTGTAGGGTAGGGTGGGGGTTCAAGGAGCGTAAATAACTGAAGCTGTTTACCTGAGGTGTGAGATAACTGGGACTGACAGACTAAGGTCCAGACAACATCTTGAAGGATTTATCTGGTGACACTGCCAGCAAAGATCCACTATCGCTTTATTTATTGCCGTCCCTTGTCCGGTCTGTGTGTGCACGAATCCGTTCTGCTCGCAACGATGAACGGCCGCAGGACAACGCTGCGCGGCTCGCCCGTTAAATTGGTCAGACGTTTTCAGATAAGGCTGATAAGTCATTTATTTGAATTCGGTGGTCCATTCAGAATTGTCGTTAGAGTATTGCACGCGTTCTTCTTTTAAGTCTTTTTAGTACTGATACATACATACACTTGCGGCCAAAATATTCAGAACGGCGTTGTTTTCGTCAGAAAAGTAGGTATAAATTTTTATCAAAGTTGTTTTATATTGTTTTATATATTGTTTTTATATATAATTTTCACAGACAATAAATACGATATTATTTGTTACTGTCTGCGATTTCGGTTTAATTTGAGAGGATAATACAAAAGTTATGGCTGATTTAGTGATTTACAGCAAAACCCATGGCGGCGAAAATGATCAGAATGGTTGCTTTTACTCCGTGTTTTAGTATATTTAACCGGCGAACTGTAATTCTTTTAATTTGTTTACGTGATGTTTCGTTTACTAAACATTAGTAAGAATATCTGCAGTGTACTTTGTTAATATAATGCCACTTTCTCCCTTAGCAATTCGTCAGCAGATTATTAAGCTTCGAAAGAAGGATAATTTAAGTATTGGGTCTATTGCAGAGATTGTTAACAAGTCAAAAAGTGTTGTTCACGGTATTCTTAAGGTCTACGATGATTTAGGTTCGTGTGAAGCAAGAAAGTCTACAGGTAAGCCAAGAAAAACGACCAAGAGAGAAGATCGTGCTATGGTAAAGTTGGTTAAAAAGGACAGATTTAAAACTGTTGCTGCTGTTTCTCGGGAAATGAGCATTGTACTGAAGAAAACTTTATCTCGAAAAACTGTGTCTCGTCGTTTCAACCTCAATGTTCAGTGATGTAATACTATTTCTTTGTTATTTAATAGCTTTCTTAATCCCCTTATCAGTAGGCTCGTTATTGCTTGTGATTAGAAAGAGATGTGTTATTATTGGATAAATATTAATATATGTTGTATTACTGCGGGCATTTGGCGTGGTCAGGGTTGAAATGTAATTCAAAGTGTATTTGAGACTAGGACATTACTTCTGTGCAGATTTTTCTTGCATGGTATTATTTTGATTGCTCGCTTTTCTCCACATTTTAACACATTGTCTATACTTCTTTATATCAGTAATGTAATTTCTACTTTTCTGGGCACACTTGTTTTTCAACGAATTAAATATATTTTTGGTTCTCATTGTTAATTTATTGGTATTTTCTTCCCATTTGTGTCCTTTTCTGTTTTTTTTTGTTTATTTTTTTCCATTCGAGATTGTCCTCGTTTTTGGAATGGTCTCACGTATTTCAGTTAATGACGAAACATTATTTTATTTCTCTATGTTTTGTTCAAGATTTAATGCCATCAACTTACAGTTTAATATTTAAGGACTTGGGTGTTACATCTTCGTTTAAGTAGACAGAAGCGAGCTCATATTATGCCTGGTGTTGTCAGTTTAGTTACAAATAATCTGTGATCTCATTCAAAGTAGGAGTTGTATACATTTACATCTGTCACAAATTGTCTAATCCGAGATACTGAGATGACAAAGAGATGGCATATTCTTTATAATATCTGGACTATGCCATGCGATGTAGCTTTTCATGGATTATCAAACCCGGTGTTAAGGATAATATATCAATTTTTAGTAGTAAAAATTTAGCATCTATTTCGAAGAGTGATATGTTACCATCCATGAAGAAATAGCCTTAAAAATACTTGAGGTAGCAATTAAAATCCCCGTATAGTTAACGTATAATTTTTCTAACATACATATTTTAATCAATCCTGTGTAGTATTTATTTTTTCCGAGACACTGTTGTTTTTATGTCGGGAAATAAGCTGATATGACTCGGATCTTACAACTATGAACAACAATATCAGTCTTTCTGGCTGGTGTTAAGGTATTATCTTTTGCAATATCTGCTGACTTCCCTATTGCAATTCCAACTCCATATTGTCTTTTTCTTCTCCTCCTGGCATGTTCAAAAGTAATTGTATCCCAAATACAAAAGTGAATAATAACCAAGTCGACGCCCCTCTTGCATACAAACGACATCAAGGTTGGCTTTCTTGCATTCTTATAAAAGGACATACATCCTGATATCATTTCATCCTGACTGGACGTCGATATGTACTATTGTTAATTTGAAGATTTAATAAGTTTGGAATTTTAGTCAATTTTTTTAGTTGATCTTCGATAGGTGAGATGGCCGGCTAGACCTTTGCCTACCTGTCGTAGATCTTTTGACTTCGGCCTTGCTTGTCACCGAGGGACGCGTACCTTGGTAACCGCGTAACAGACGATGCAGTATTTCATCATAATTTTAGGCATTCTCGTTATGTTAGTTAAAAGGTTCGTTTTATATTAGTTTTAATCTAGATAGACGAACATTAAGAGGGAAAATGAGCTCTCTCTACCTATTTAGTCTTATAACAATGTTTGCTTTCTTAATGAGGGTTTTCATCTCACCCACATATAAAGACACATAAGTTTTTTGGGATTGATAGTAGAATGTGATGGCATCACTGTGATTTTATTACAATAAAATCCCTAGTTAGCTGGTCGTTGGCTCAACACAAGTTATATCGCCCTCTGATAGGTCTTATTTTTCGTTCTACCAGGTTTCTAAAAACACACCTAACTCGCAATATATTGAAGTGGAAGTGCCAGTTTGGTGGTCAAAAATAAGCGCTCTAATTACATCGAAAGACGACTGCCGATAATATTTAGAAATAATAGGTTTTCAAACCGTATGACTGGGTATGTTCTATACTTGCATGATAAGTTAATCTGATCAAGAACAGAATAGAAGAAATATGTAATAAACGGCAAAAATATTCAAAATAACTTGCAAGATAATACAGAATATCCTTGTTTCACGTTCTACAGGAAGTGAAAGTAACGTGACTCCCAACTGCGATTTTCCTGTCACGTGATAATCAAACTAATTTTATTTCATTTCTTTCTTTGTGCTGACATGAAACTTAATATATAATTAGCTGCTAACTTTTACAGCAGACACAAATCACTTACATTTTCTGTTTATCAATGTCAAAAACAGATAAAAAAATAAAAATATCGAAAAAGCATAAGATATAATATATAATTTGCCTTTATATCATGACCCCTATAAAAATCCATTTTGAACTTGTCTGAATGAAATAAACAATATAAATAATTATCACTATATATATATATATATATATATATAATATTGTTCTTGGTGGCTGTCCTGAAAAATCTGTGAAATCAACCTTATTGTTCTGTGAATCCCAAGTGCAGAACTTCTCATTTACCCTCTTCTAAAGCAATTTTTCTTTGTTTCATGTCTAAATTTAGTTTTGTACTTTTTATGTCTTTTAAGAGTGTATTTTCATTTCTGTTGTATGTAATTACAGAAAATGTTTTTTTTAATCACGAATTTTTCGTGTCCGTCTGAGGCTTCTAGATGAGAAATGTTTCAAATTAACTTAGGTGTGTAATTCGTCCTCCCATGTAAACAAAACAGGCAATGATTACCGTGTAGGAGCTTTTTATAAGCAAGTCGACATATTGCCCGGCTCAAAAACAAAATCACGTGGTATGTCTCTGAGATAAGTGAGCATGCGCGTAAACTGACACTGAAATCAAGACTATGCCAGTTTTCTTGTAATTGTGTATAATTAAATTGTATAAAATAGCTTTCTGGAGTGTGTAAGTATATGCCATTTTATTACTTGGTATGTATGTGCGTGTGCGTGCGTATGTACTAGATCGAAATTTCAATATGCATTTCTTGTTTCTGTTAATTTTTAGAGTAAATGCATGGTTATGTGTGAATGTTATTTTCTCTGAGATCTTGGAGAAGGAAAAAAATAAACACAATCGAAAATTAATGTTAAAATGAAGTATAAAAAATCGGACAAATTAGGAAAAACAAAATATTTGTCTATATTTCTGATATGAGTTATTATGTACATTATTTACATTATTCGGACTACTGTCCTCATCTTTGTCGCCATATTTTTTACAATGTTTCGGCCTTTCAGTATTTGTCTATATTTCAGAGATGAGGTATTATGTACATTATTTACATTATTCGGACTACTATCCTCATCTTTGTTGCCATATTTATTACAATGTTTCGGTCTTTCAGGTATTTGTCTATATTTCTGAGATGAGGTATTATGTACATTATTTACATTATTCGGACTACAGTTCTCGTCTTTGTCGCCATATTTATTACAATGTTTCCGCTTTCAGTATTTGTCAATATTTCTGAGATGAGGTATTATGTACATTATTTACATTATTTGGACTACTATCCTCGTCTTTGTCGCCATATTTATTGCAATGTTTCGGCCTCTCAGTATCTGTCTATATTTCTGAGATGAGGTACTATGTACATACTTTACATTATTCGCACTATTGTCCTCATTTTTCGCGCCATATTTATTACAATGTTTCGGCCTTTCAGTATCTGTCTATATATTTGGGATTAGGTATTATGTATATAATTTACATTATTCGGACTATTGTCCTTATCTTTCTCGCCATGTTTATTACAATGTTTCGGCCTTTCAATAACTGTCTATATATTTGAGATGAGGTATTATGTACATTATTTACATTATTGTCGATATATTTATGACAACGACCGAAACGTTGTAATAAATATGTCGACAAAGATGAGGACAATTATCCGAATAATATAAATAATGTATATAATATTAATGTCACATTTTATTATAAATTTCAAGTTATTCACTATAAAATATAACATTCAGGATACGTGTATTTTTGAATGGAATTTTTATCTGGCATTATTTCTTACTCCTATAGACAATGCAGATTCGATTGCTAACGAAATTATAACCTTTCTTTATCAGTAATTCTCAACGTAAACAGTTCTTCGTTAATTTCACTGTTTTATAAATTAAAAATATTTATATTATTTCTAAAAAATTTGTTAAAGATCTATTTATTTTTATGCACGTTTTGAGAAAAGTATATTCTTTGAAATGCCAGACAGTTTGTGTGTTAAAATTTGTGCAAATTATATGGCCTTTTATGCTGAAGCGTTAATACCGCCAAAATGGCTTGGTGTATTACAGATTCATTTTTTTAAGAGAGATTTTATTTACGACCACAAGGGATTTACACCTGCCGAAATCCAACACGCTGCAGCACAGAAAGCTTTGCATTTGGCTGCGATCATTGGAGGTGACGGCCTTGCAGGCATGATGACGGGAGACATCGACAAGTTATTAGACTGCCACTCCCAGCAGCTAACCGACGCAGACCTCGAGGACTTGACGAAGACGGCCAGGGAAGAAGAAGAAGAAACACAGCAAGAAACGAAAGATGTTGTCGACCGAACTGGCTTGACTTTGGAACCGCTGGCCAATCTCTGCAATCCTGGCTAAAGAATTGAAAGAGGGGTCACAGGAATGGAACGACGATATGGTTCGTTTTGTGTAATTTTGCAACAAGTTCGATGAAGTCATGAATCCTTACGAGATGCTCTTTGAACGGAACAAGAAGCAGCGGCAGCAACGTCCTATCACAATGTTTTTGCAGCCTCGTCAAAAAGAGCCAGTTCCGGCTGCTACTACTACGGTTGCACCTTCGGAAGAAGTGGAAGAGGTTTCCCAGGAAAGAGCACGGCCGCCTGAAGAGACGTAAAATACAATCATCGGCTGCGCAGTAGAAATCATCATCAGCTTCATCATCATCAGTTGTACTGCGCAGCAAATTCATCATCATCATCATCATCATCATCATCATCATCATCATCATCATCATCATCATCATCATCATCATCATCATCATCATTCCAATGTAACTTCAACTTCTTTCGTGTTGAGTACAGTAACAATCTTTATATTTTTTAAATTTAAAGTGTTATTGCTAACCTTTGCCCTTGTTATTAGTAGAGTACTGTAATGGGTGAGTTGTTAACAGTACAGGGAGGGTATTAAAAGTCCAAATACACGTTAAAGAGATACTGTAAACATGACGTCCCTACATCTGGGGAATTCAGTTATCTCGCCCGGTCTCGGAACCAATCTACCGCGATAAACGAGGGATCACTGTAAGTTGGTTTCACAAAGGGTAAAGGTATCGAAGCGAACATATTCTACCCTGTAGAAGTTGGAAAGGATACCACAAATATTGGAGAAATAATGGTTGCGGTCGTAATTGATATATTTTATTTTTAATGATTTACGTGTAGTCCTATTTGTTTTACTTTTCATGAGATTAGTGTTGAGGAAAAAGTGAAAGGACCACCATTATTATCACTATCTGTTATCGATGGCAATACAAACTACCCAGAGCGTGATTGAAATACATACAGTTCAATTCCAACATTCTGAACATTTCATTTAAATGAGGACTCAATACATGGTAGAGTAATATTCTTTATTTTACGATATTGTATCGAAAACGTCAAATTTGCGACGCAGTAGATTCAAATATATACATCTTACACACACAGATACCGACACACGCATATATATATATATATATATATATATATATATATATATATATATATATATATATATATATATATATATCATAAAATATAGTTTTAAGTCGGCTGCAATTGTGTAGCGATTTTGACATGTTTTTCGATGTACTATCCTAATATATATATATATATATATATATATATATATATATATATATATATATATATATATATATATATAAGCTTTTCACCCCGAGCAAGGCTGGAAGCCACTAGCACGCAAGGGGTTACAGAAGGTTTGGAGGAAGAGCAGATAGGAGTGGTAAAGGAGAGGATGTGGAGAAAGATAGTGGATCGATTAAGGCAAGGGGGTTACAGAAGATTTTGAGCGAGACCAGATAGGAATGAAAGGGGAAAGGATGTGGAGAAGGGAAGCGGATAGATCAAGGCAAATGGAGATGTCGATTGACGTTACACTTAAATAGTTGGTGATTATATTTGTCAGGGAAACAGGAATAAGGAAGGGAGTTCCACAGGCGAGATGTGCGAGACATGAAGCTATTGGAGTAGAAGAGACGTCTACATCTAACAGTTTCAACGGTGAATGGGTGGGAACGGGATGCCAGCCTCGTAGGACGCTTAAATTCATGAGGCCTGTGAATCAGCGAAAGCAGCTCATCGGAGCAATTACCGTGAAAGTATTTGTAAAAAAGACAGATCGAGGCAATTGTGCGTCTGTGAGAGAGCGACTGCAGACGAGATGACAGATCAGGGTCAATTACATTGCATATCCGTCTCTGGATCTTATCAAGAACCCTGAGGCATATATATATATATATATGCATATATATATATATATATATATATATATATATATATATATATATATATATATATATATATATATATATATGAGTTCGTGTGTTGATAATAAAGGAAACGATCGAAAGTACTTGAACAAAAACACCAGAGCAGCCATTAAATTCTGTCATCTTATCAACGATTTCGATCCCGGTGTATATAATGTAGGTGTGCAGACTCGATAGAATTGAAAGAGACTCGTTTGGAATATTTAGACCTTCAAATAATCTTGCTAATGTACAAGTCGCGATGTCACGTTGACGAAGAAATGATGATATCACTGAGAGTGGATGCAAATATGGCAAGCAGACGTTATTTGAAAGCGGTCACCTCCCTTATCTAATTGCTATTTGGCAAACGGTCTGTTGCCTCATTAATATAATTCACTCATTAATGAATCCACACGCACGCCTTGATGACGAGCGACGCGTTGTAAAAGCACAATCTCGATTTTGGTCTGGCACACGAAGGCGCACGTACAATGTCGCTGATTACACAATGAAAAATGTATGATAAGAATATACGTCATCATCTTTCTCCTCAATCAAACTTTATAAAATATTATAATCATACACTACGCAATGTACTTTCTTATAAGCATTCTGATGTATGCATGGATATATGTATGCCTCTATATATTCACATATGTATATATAAATATATGTAAGCAAATATGTGGATGTAGATCCGACGGCATGATGAAAATGTGGAAAAGACAAAGCAAAATCCGAATATGTGAGTTTACTGTTTTTTTTTTGTTTAAAATGAAATTTAAAATGAAGAAACGATAGATACAGGACTAGTCAGAATTTCAGTTTTTCTGTTTCTGACTAGTCCTGTGTCTATCGTCTCTTCATTTTAACTTAAATTTAATATAAATATGTCTCCAATAACCATGTCCTGAAGATGGTCTATTAGACCGAAACGTCTGACGTTGACAGCAAAACAAAAAAATAAAAATAAAAAAACAGTAAACTCACATATTCGGATTTTGCTTTGTATTTTCCACATTTTCATCATATATATATATATATATATATATATATATATATATATATATATATATATATGTATGTATCGAAATATATTTACTCACATGTAGATAGATAACTACTCAGTTAATACGTGCGGCATTTTCATATTTCTAGAAGTATGCTTTGTAATATTCTTTTTACCTTTTAAATTTCAAGTCATTCAATCCTATACTCGACTCTCCCATCAAATTCGACGTATGAGGGTCAAGCAGATCAGTTCCTAGGAACCGACAGCCCGACACCAGCACATGAGGTTTCAATATAGTGGTGAAGGTTTTGTGTAGAACCATCCACACTTTTTGAAGTGCCGAATAAAGAAACCTGGTCAACACACACACACATACATATATATATATATATATATATATATATATATATATATATATAGTGTAACCCGGATATAAGAGAGTTGTCGGGACCGGAAAATAAGTCTCTTATATCCGGGTTTCTCTTATATCCGGGTTTGGTCTATTATATATACATTAACACAGGCTCTAATTTGGGAACAGATAAAATCTCTCTTATACCCGGGTTTCTTTTATACCAGGGTCTCTTATATCCGGGTTACACTGTATATATATATATATATATATATATATATATATATATATATATATATATATATATATGTGGGGAAATTTTATGAAAAAGTTTACTCGTGACGCATTTCATTCTTTAATACGTCAAGGGACTAAAAGTTGATGGGACTACACAAGCACCCGACAGAAGCGTTATTGTAATTTCTGATTTTTTTATCTGGCAGAATTAATTTAGAATCTTTTTCTTTTCCTTGCATCACTTTTTAAATTAGGTATTCCATACTGTGATCTTAGAAGTTTAAGTAGGTATGCTACACTGAGATATTAGAAGATCTGCCCGGAGTGGTGAAATGAAAGCGCCAGGGCTCAAATTTACTGTAGATGATCTGGCGATTACGGCACACTCCAGATATTTATGTATCACGATTAACAAAAATAACAGCTGAACCGGTTCAAGCAGACATGTCTAAAAATGGTTGCAAGTTATAATCAACGCGTAACAGTTGGTGTTCATGAAAAGTAATTTGGACATTTTTCATCGGTGCCTTAAAAACTACTTTTTGTGCTCTCAATCGAGGATCGTCGCGGGTACGTACGATGAATAACGACATTTTACTAACCAATGAAGCTAATTAAGCTATTGCAATATCCCCTCACAAAATGCAAAATAAATCACAGAAGAATATTTATAGAAATTAAACTAGTTAGACGATTCTATTCACAGATAATATCATTTGATAAAAAATGAAATTAGCGCAACCCTCTTGAAATATACATACATACATACATACACACACACACACACATATATATATATATATGTATATATATATATATATATATATATATATATATATATATATATATATATATGTATATATAACATATTTATAGAATAGATATATAAAACATATATATAGAACATATATATATATAACATCAACACAGCTAAAATAAAATAGGAAATAGGAAAAATCACAAAAAATAAAAAGACGTACAACATGTAAACGTAGCCTGAATGAGAACATTGCAATATTCAATTTTCCGGGAAATATAAACTGAAAAGCATTCACAACATATTACCTAACACAAAAACAAATTCATGCTAATAAAACCAACAATAAAAATTAAACATATTAAGTGATAACCTATAAACTAAATTTAATAAACTTTATTTTAAAAACCAGAATGTAAAATCGAAGAAAGCATCCACACATAAGAAATAACTAAATGACTGAATAAAAAAAGAAATGTGATGAAATATAAAACCAATAAATCAAATGGCCAATCAGGCTCGTGTTCAGGAAGTGAATGATCAAGATCATTGGCCTGAACAAAAGACCTATCTCTGAACTGAAACTTAAAAGTGTCTGGTTATAAAATGAACATTCAAAATGGTGGATCTCTTAACTGAGCTTATACATTAATTTCTGCCCAGTGGAATTTCTAACTCTCACATGCGCAAATCTAACACCAATTCCCTTTTTTTTTCTCAGATTCTCCCATCTTCCGTTCTTATTGTTTATTTTTTCCACTTCATCAAATGTTATTTCAATTTTTGATATTTTTCAGGCTTTTCTTAATGGAGCAAAATTTCAAACACGGAAAGAACGGCACCCAGAAAAAAACGCGATACCAATTCTTTAAGAAAGAAATGTCAATGTTGCGTCTATTAAGATGCGAACTTAACTTATGAGTTTAAACTCTCAAATTGAGCAATATCAAAATACAAAGAAAATAGAAAAAATATACAAATAAAGTTTTTATAAATCTAACTTATCACTGAATTAATTATTTTAATACATTTTCTTGATTTTCTATTACAAAGCAAACACTTAAAAAAAAAGCGACAAGTATGGATTAGCTTATAAATTGCGATGGCAGTTGTTAGAAAATGTAAGATCATCGCTGTGTTCAATGATTTTCTGACTGAAGAAAATATTTGGAAATGTTTTCTCTTGCGTTTTCCTCACATCCTTTCTCTGCACTGCCATATTTTTCCATATTTGTGACGTATTCACAAGCTCCGAGATTTATAAATTCTCATTATATATTCAATTATCTGCTTATATATATTTTGAGAATGCTTTTATCCATTTCCTAAAATCTTAACGTTATTTCAGAACACTCTGATTTAAGTGCATCTTTTAATATTCTTTGTTTAAAATATATTTTTCAGCATGAACTCCTATATAGGTGTATGTATGAATATGTATATGTACGTATGTATGTGTACGTGAAGGTGTGGATTCTCGCGTATGTTATTATACTCCAGAAAACGAAAGCGTTTAGTTTTAATTTTTTGCAGATACCGTAAAGTAAAATTCTTAGAATAAATCTATTTTTTGTTGTTGTGGTGGATTTTCTAATGGATAGAACTTCAGGATAAAAGATCAGATGCTTAGCTCGTTATATTTCCCCTTGGTAAAAGTATAAATCCATCTCTTACCCCCAGCTATTGGTTAAATAGCTGAACAACTTTTAATTAAAATCTGTACGCGGCACTGAAGCTGCGCTGGCAATACCTTATGCTAAATTAAGTTTTATTTTACTTTATTCTACTGCGTGATGTATGCTGGACAACTGTAAGGATCCATGTCATGGATTATGCAACTATTACATTTTTAAGCTTTTCCTTATGGAATTTTCCGATCTTTGATTCTATCCACTGAAAGTTTGGATACATTATTTTTTTATTTTTGATATTACGACAGGGTTTGAGAAATTGCTTAATACTTTGGTAAAAGTGATCATGAATTATATACCTGCTTCCCAGAAATGATGAATTTAAACGTTCTACTAGGCTGGCATCTAACTCACACACTTTCACTGTCATAACTGTTAAATGTAGCCGTCTCTTCTACTCCAATAGCTTCATGTCTCGCACCTCTCGCCTTGGAACTCCCTCACCTTTTCCTGATTCCCTGATAGCTATAATCTCCAACTATTCAAATGTAATGTCAATCGACGTCTTTAGATGACCTTATCTATCCCCTATTTCATCCTTTCCTCTATCAGCTCTATTTGCTCTAGCTCCAACTTTCTGTAACCCCTTGCGTGCTAGTGGCTTCCAATCTTGCTTGGGGTGAAACGCTTAATATATATATATATATATATATATATATATATATATATATATATATATATATATTAAGCGTTTCACCCCAAGATAGATTGGAAGCCACTATATATATATATATATATATATATATATATATATATATATATATATATATATATATATATATATATATATATATATATATATATATATATATATATATATATATATATATATAATTTGTATGAAGTTTGCTTGATAACCTAACTGTCACGGTTTCAGTTCTCGGTAGTGGATGCGCACTGCTGATGAGCCCCAAATATAGGACGAAACGGCCGTCCAGTGCTGTCTGCATTCTGTTGAGGTTTCTTTCAGACTTAATGAATTATATATATATATATAACCTCAGTGAAAAGTGGTTTTGAAGCATCTTCGTTTGGTTAACTAAATCGTGCTAAACTACAGATATTTTTTAGAAAAGCTTTCTTAATTAAGCCGAGACCTTTTCCTCACACCCATATGTTCATTCTACAAAAAAGAAAAAAGAAGAAAAAGACGGTACAATTATTTCAACATTCAAATGAAATTCGCGCATAGATCACTCTATATAGTCCCTAAGCTTTCTGATTATTTTGATTTTATTATCCATCTGCTCTGGTTAATGTCAACATCTTTTTCTTTATACTTGACTGTGCAGGCAAACTTTGGTCGTGATTATACGATGGAGAAACATTGGTAGGGTTTATGCTAAAGTTAAATAATGACTATTTTTTCTCTCTGTAAGCATACATTCAGAAGGTGATTCCATTTGTTGTGGATATAGTTCTTGCCAATGCTGGAATTGCAGTCGATTGTCTTCGCGCACCAAGAACATTCGTATCATTCAATTCTGTATATTCCATTTTGTTTTGTTGTATTGAATTGGAAAACTTCAGCGACTTTAAGATGGCTGACCGATCTATGATGCCGGCATCAGATTTTGTGTTAAGATAGAGCAATCGTCTAAATGTCCGTTTAGTTCTTGAGCAACATTCGTTAAAGCTAGATAAAGGCTTTGGAGTGAAACTCGTGTTTTATAACCGGCGGAATATCGATTCAGGTTTATTAGAGAGAACAATCAGAAGCAAAACGATAAAAAAATAAAAGATTATCTTGAACATATCCATGATCAATATTGCTAAACAATCCATTAGGATTATAGTCATTTCTTTTGTCAGCCTGGAGTTCCTTACGGAAATCCTGAACAAGTATGATTTTGCTGTGAATTTATCAGTTTCAATACCTAAAATTATAGCTTAATCATTTACGGCTTCATTCAATAGAAGCCGACCAAAATGTCATTGTTGTGTTTGAATGTACAGATTGATAGCTATTTTCAATTAATCTCTACGCAAAAGGAAGAAAAGGAAACGATTTGAACCATTTTTATACAACCAAATTTAAACTGGGGTATTTCGTGTATCATTGATAATCCGCTTGCAACAATTATTCGTTTTAGTGTCTGATATAAATTATTTTAACTCTAAGACAGCCCTAAGATAACTTATTTCACCTTACATATATATGCAAACCATTGTTTATATTCTCTATTGATGTTAATTATGTGGAACAGTGTATGTTGCTTATATACACACGTTCTAGAATGATACAATATCTATTAAATTATAAATTCTAATTTATTTTTAATTTTCGAGACTTGCTGTTATAAATTTAGACTAATTATATTTATTGATATTTTGTCAAAAGGTATGTGTAAAACAAATTCTCTGGGTGAAAAATGTTATTTCTTCTACCGAATAAACTATCCCTGTGAATGAAAAAAGATATTATTTCAAATTCGAATCACAGTCATATAACATCGACTTCACAATAAAGTTTTAACAGTGGACATGAGCCTCAATTTAACTGCAACTTTTCATCACTGGTTACTGACAAGGTTACTGAAAAATGAACTAGCGTAGCTGTCTGTTGTTGTCGCTTTAGCTAAGTACACGCAGAAGATAATGGGAGCTAGGATTGTAAATTAATTACTGCTTCTTGTCCTATCGAATTTAGGATAAGAGATTTCTTCAAAATCCTCCAGTAATTATGAGACTAGCACGTATTCTCCAACCTTCATAATGATGCACTGTGGGTATCTGATAAGCCATATATTTACATGTTTTTGTCATTATCCATGTTTATGTTTGGAAATTTGTTCTCTCTACTTCGTTTTTTTCTTTTGTTTTTCTCTTTAATTCTACGCTGATATCACACTTTCTTTCATTTTCTATTCATTGTTCTATAATCTGCTTCCCACTTTATCTTATAGAATGTTCACTGCTTTTCCTGGCGCATTTGAGAATATGCGAACAAGTCAAAATTAACACGCCATGTATTTCCTCTTTTGAAATCCTGAAATCCAAAGTAGCATTCCATGTAATCTGTTGTGCTCTACGGCAACTGTTAGAACCCTAATCTCACCAGTCAATATTCATCTTCACATATTACCTCATTATTATAGCTCTAATGGTGATGTATTCTTCTGTTATGCTAGATGTATGTGTTGCTGAATGGATTACGCTGTGTAATAGCACATTTGTCCTTGGGTAGCAATGGTTAGTTCCCGTTCGCGTACACATAGAAAATATGACGAATGGATAATATTTTCTTGAAACATTGCTTTTGTAACCAGGATAATGAAATTCTTGAAATTTACCTAGTTCCATTTCGGAGAACTAGCGAAGATTCTTGATCCCGCAAAGTAAGAACTAAACGACATATGATTCTAAAGTAGCTTGTGTTCATTCTCGGATTACACAAGAGAGACTACAAATAATATAAAAGTGCGTAGTTTTTAGCGATTTACGCTTATACTGTCAATTACTTTCACGAATCAGCCCCCAAATATAATCTCCCGTCATGTTTCGTTATATGATCTTTTGTAGCCAAAACGTTGTAGAAATTTTTGACACTTTTCGAAACTTCTGACAAGTTCTTGAAACTTCTAGAAAATTCTGCTTTGGAAACTCAGTGCAGACTCTGCCTGAAATATATTGGAAAATAGGTTAGTTTGAAAACATCGTTGTCCAGCACACAAAAGAAGGAATTCTTTTGTGGACAGCTGATTCCCTCAAATTCGTGGGATTGCGAATTTCTTTTTTCTGTTTTCACCTCTGTACCATTCTGCAAAAGACCAAAATTAAAATATAAGTAGAGAAATAGAAATATATTTCACCCAGATTTATTGAAATATTCCAAAAATTTATAATTGTTATTTGTTATTTTTCCCAATATTTGTGAAATGGATGTGTAAAATTCTAACTTTGGATCATATTTAATATAGCAAATTCCACGAAAATAAGGAATCTTGAATACTGAATATCGCTAATATTCCATATTTTTATAGATCTTTCTAGTGATCCAGTATAGAAAACACCCGTGACACTGTGGATTGTAATGCGCGGTAGTTGAAACATATTTACTACATATTTTTCAATAGGATTGATTTGAAAAAAAAAGTAAAAACTATTTTAATTAAAAGGATTCCAAAGTTTAACACAGAAACATTTCACTATACAAACAAGCAAATCTTACCGTATTAACTTGGGTTATTTTGCAAAGTTCAAAGGTGACATCCGGTGCCCAGGGTTGATGTTAAATACCGACAGGCGTACCGAAACATGCTCTGTAGGTCCCACACATTTTAGATGTCATATATTACTTTTTGGCTTACAGACATAGCAAAATACGTCTGCTGGATACTTATAGCCTCTTGATGCCAACTGTGAGGAATGCATCGATCAATGCCAAATTGTCTGCGCTAAACTAGAAGTAAACTAAACTTTTGATCTTAGGTTCCAGGTATTTATAATACCAGCTATGTTGCTAAAACGGTCTATAAATTCTGGAATTTTTTAGAAAAATTTAGAAAGTTTTTGAACGTTCTAGAAAATTCTCCTTCGCCAACTCAGCGACCAATCTGCCTGAAATTTTGTAGAAAATAAGTTAGTTTCAAACGATCTTTGCTCAGGTCAAAAAAGCAAAGTTTGAAGGAAATAATATTCATTTCCTTTGCTTTCTAGGTAGAATAAATTAGGAAATAAGCAGACCAAATACCAAAAAAGTTAAAATATTGTTACACAGTGTTATCCGTCTCTATTATTACAATTAATAGTGATAATGGATTCATCACTGTGACGTAGATGTAACAATGTAATTGAAATGTGACGCTCGTTTCTAGATCAACGGTTTTTGCTAGTTATTCATAAACATCATTAATCATGAGTTTCACTGGTTGTATTTTAATGGGCGCCGTATACAGAAGAAAGTCGAACTTAAGAAATGGCAGCAAAACTTTGCTCTTATAGATTGTTCCGCGGTTAGTTTTACAATATATTTTCAGTGAACTTCATGATCAAATCCCTTGATTTGTTTTTTACGGTTCATCAACTCTTCTTTTAGGCTATTTAAGACGAGATTATCTTTATACATTGTAAAACCATTTAAAGATAATAATGATTAACTAATAAATTGGGGCAATTTCAATGTTATTTGCGAGTAACTGCATAGAACAAATCTGAGTGGCATTGGATTGATTATCCCGAGCAGTTATTCATTACACCGACGACACATTCAAGCTTCCAGTACCTGGTATTCCTTAGGGGTAACTATTTCGGTCCCACACAGATGACGGTCTGCAAGAATTAGTTAGCCGCCTGGCCCACGCCTGCAAGGAGTTCGACTTGACCATCAGCTTTTCAAAGACCAATATCCTGGCACAAGACACCGCCTCCTCCCCGGACGTTGCTATCAACGGCACGCACCTCGAGAGTGGTGGATTCCTTCACCAACTTCGGCTCGATCATCTCCAGCTCCCTCTCCCTAGACACCGAGATCAGCTCCAGGATAGGGAAAGCCGCTGCAGTCATGGCCAAGCTACACAGGCGCGTCTGGAACAACAGCCAGCTGACGGAGAACACCAAACTACAGGTCTACCGGGTTTGCGTCTTCAGCACCTTCCTGTACGGTAGCGAGTCCTGGACACTTTACGCCAGTCAGATGTTAAGCACATTAAGTGGCAAGACACGGTCGCTAACACAGAAGTCTTCTAACGTGCCGGCATCTCCAGCCTGTTCTCGCTGCTCGGCCAAAGACTTCTCAGATGGCTGGGGCACGCTCCCTGCATGGGTACCGGCCGCATCCAAAAAGTCATCCTGTACGGAGGGCTGTGTGAGGGGTCCCGCCCAAGTGGAAGACCTCAGCTCCGCTTCAAGGATGTCTGCAAACGAGACATGAAGCTGGCCGACACCGACCCCAACACCTGGGAAGCCGCGGCTGACAACCGTCAACTTTGGAGAGCTACAGTCAGAGACGGCGTCACGACTGCAGAAGCCGCGAGGGAAGATCTGTAGGCAGCAAAGAGAGCCAGGAGGGAAGCAAAGACAGTCTCCGTCTCCGTGTCATCCAGTTTTATCTACGCCAAGTGCCTGAGAGACTGCTGCTCCAAAGTGGGACTACACAGTCACCAGAGGCGATGTAACTCCATCGCCTAGCACCTACAGCGCTACTCCATCGTCTCCCAAGACAGACGGATGCTGACCGAACGAACCTATTTTGGTACTTACCAGGTTTGACGTTGCTTAACTTCAGTGATCGTACGGGAACTGGTGTTTCAACGTGACATGACCATAACCCTTGATCACCAGACAGTAGTCCGATAAAATAAATCTGTGTCACAGCGAGCAACGTTATTGATACGTATATGAAATGTTTTATTTATCTTAATCGTTACTTGTTACAATGTTCAAAATCTGTAATTAAATCTCCTTTCCAGTGCATTTCAGGTAAACAAATCTGAATGTGATTGATATTATAACAAGCGTCTTCTAGTTATGCGAAACGTGATACCGACATACTCGATATCTTATTCACATTGTCTTAATTTGAGTCGCCATCGTGTGCGATCTTTGCCTCACTCAGATGATGTCGATATATAACTTGACCCCAGGCAAATATGAATAAGAGACGATTGCATTAAAGTAGCAGCTTAATTAGATTTTTTATTAAAATATCCATCATAGAAGTATATCAATATATCGCTGTGTAATGTGAGAATCTCCGGTAGAGACATGATTCGTATGTAGTTCCGTTCCATATTTGCAACGATTTCTATTCTCAAAGTATGATCTTTTGAGTCGGAAGAAAGTTTAGTCCTTTTGTAAGTAAATTTCAAGCACAATATTTTAAATATTTTTACATAAATTTTTTCAACTACATATATGCCATTATGTTCTACTGCATTTCACCATCTCTTAGGCAGGTTCCTTAATCTATCCTCCAAGAACTTCACATATTTCTGGCCGATGAACTGATGCAAGAGGATTTTAAAAGCTTGTAGTTAACTGAATTTCTTAGAATTAACATCATTTTGTAGGGATAAAAATTAGTGGTAAACGTAAACCTGATTGCATTTCTCGAAAAGGACATCCAATCATTGATAACTGGGGCAAAAATCACTTGTAAATTCTAACTCCTCCAAACACTCGTCTCAATTAACCACCTAATAAAAGCTTTTCTGCTTGATAATAGCATGGTTGACGCTAAACCTCTGGAGAGCAACGCACTGTGCCTTCTTGCCCTCATGTTTTCCACTGACTTGAAGTGGAACGACTACATCGAATCAATAGCTGGTCAGAATCAATCTTGCACATTTAAAAATCTACCATTCGTCCGTACACTAAATACTGCTGTCATAACTGATCTGGTTCTCCTGCTATTCATCTGGAGGGTAGCAAAAATCAAAAAGAAGGATCTATTATGTAATCTATCCTGAATTGGCATAGCGACTTCAGTCACATTTACACCGGCGTGATGTGGGTTCCCTGTGTCTTTTCTACAAATATCTCCATGGCAAATTCTCTGACGAGCTATTTTCACAAGTACTTTGACTACATGAATTTAAAAATGCTGCTAGATTAGAATCTAGGTCCCGCACGTGTTACTGTTGAAATATCTAAATTCAACCGCTATTCCTACTCCAACAGTTTTTTCGCTTGTACGTCCAGCCCGTAGAATTCTCTTCTGTTTACTGTAACGTAAACCGCCATCTTCTATCCTCATCTTTTGTCCTTTCCGCAATCCTCCTTATACTCACTCTTTTCACTGCGTCCTAGTGGAATTCCTGCCAGGCTTGAACGGATATAATTAAAGACAAATACCCGTGTTAAGGCCACATGAGTAAAGCCGGTGGTGTAGTATTTGATAAGCTATCGTCTGAAAATTAGTCTTGACTCCTGGCATTATACTGATAGAAGACGACACCCTTCTGATTGAACAATTCCAGGCGCTTTTTATCGATGGCCGCCTTTTATTGATTGATTTTCAAAACAAAAGTACATGTCTGGATTTTACGTTTCATTTTACGGAATTACAGTATAATACAGAATGAAGTTCTTTCGATGCAGACCGGATATCTGAGTCTTTAAAACGGCGCATTTAGGTTTTTTTCTCAATGATTCTTTCTACATTGTTGTAAATAATCAACTTTCAATCACCTGTGGTCGATCATTAAAAAAAAAGAAATCGTTTTTTTGTCTTGGTACAGAATGCAAGAATTGTGAACCAACAAGTTTATTTCAATGAGTCACGCAATCATTATTGCGATTAAGGTAAACAAGTGTTTTAAAATGCTTTTCACCAGTTATATTAAGTGTGGAGTATCTCTGCGATGTCCTGTGCTACGTAAATTTGATGATTTTCAATTAGCGTTTATGCTAGGCCATCATCAACGATTGCAATCCTG